>VXAA01000406.1:1087815-1242282 GCA_013399115.1 Anseranas semipalmata
AAAAAGTTATATTAAACGTTTATTTTGCTGTGTCAAATTACCTGTTGCTGCTTGACTGCTCTGAGCTGAACCAAAGACCAAAGCATTCTTCACACAGTGCAAACAGTGAAGCATCTGCCATAGCCGAATGGTCTCTTACCTGCCCATGAAGTTTGGGGTTAGAGCCTTGAGAAGAGACTGCCAGAGGCAGGGACTGGGGCACAATCACCATGATGGAGACATGGGAAGGCTGGAGAGGCTTGGCTCTGAGCGATGCTGTGAAATGCCCTACCCCTTTCTGCCCCCACAGCCCCTCCAGAACGGCTGACAAGAAGTGGAGCAGTCCTACTAAATGGGTCAAATGAGCTTTTGAGTTCTCTTTATCTCCATGAATCCATGAACCTGCCATGTGGGTAATTAGTCTGCCAGTCTCATCCTGGTAGTGCTGCTTTTGGAGCATGACATATTCAAGGAGGTCACAAGCTCATTCTTTCCCCCATCCTCCCTTTACTCTTTTTTTTTTTTTTTTGGTCCCTTTTCCTTTTTTTTTTTTTTTTTTTTTTTAATGATGCCCTCCTCCAGCACAAATTGACTCTGGTGGTAATTTGTCATGTCACCTTCAGTAAAATTTTGAACAAAAATGCGGAAGATTCATGAGAGAGCAAAAGTGCCACATCTTTTATGCATTTCAGATGGCAAAGTATAAATCAAATAGCCTAGGGACCTGCCTGCAGGGAGACAACAAGAAAAAAAATGTAAACCATAGTGAGTAAAGTTAGACAGTGTTTCTGTCTGATCCTGCACTGACAAGTCTGGGATTTAATTTTTAATTGTTCAGTGCCTTATTGTCTCTATGTCAGGGGTGAATACAGTTGATAAAACAGATTTGAGAGAGACCCAGCCCACAAGCTCCTCCTGTCACACTCCTCTTCCTTATAAGTCGGGGTGAAAATTGAACCCTAAGGGACCTGGATAAAAGGCTTCGTGCTGAGACAGAGGGGTTAAGGGTCAGGACTCGATGTTATAAGTGCTTAAAAAGGTTCGTCATTCCTGACCTTGGAGGAAATGACCTCTCTTGGATGATTTTGGCCTTGTGGTTCAGGGTCTGGAGTAAATTTGGGTAAATTTGTGTTCAAGTCTCAGCTCTTCTGCAAACCTCTTGTGGGAATGATTCACCTCCTTTGCCTGGAAGGTTTAAAATAATTTAAAAATTGAGCAGCTAAATCCCATCTGGAATGAATAGGAACTGGCTGAGCTGTATCTTAAAACTCACCTTTAAGGTCTGAGGACGTTGCCTCTCCCTCCAGACCTGGGCTGGTGTTCACCCTCCTACCATCATTGGCCCTGTCTGTTTAGCTAGCAAAAGGCTGGGGAAGGGAACCGCATCACACCCTGTTCACGTGCAGCCTCCAGTCCTCGTGGCCCCGACGTGTTGTTACAATACAAGCAACACTAATGAGATGTGAAGGCTCGGGGAGGGCTGGCTGCACGCGGCTGGCAGGACGTTCGGCACACAGGTCTGCATGCATTGCCTGCCTGCACATCCATAGCTGTATCGCATCTGTTGCCTGCAACCAGACAGCTCAAGGATTTTTCAGGCCAGCTGAGTGCTTCTGATCCCCTCCTCCACTCCAGCTGATTTCACGTTACAGGCACAAACCGTAATATCCTCTGGTTTTTGTTTTGTTTTGTTTTTTAATGCATGATCGATCTGTTTTAAAAGTACACACGGCTATACGGTAGGAGAGATTAAACAGCAATGTAGAAAAAGATCTCCTGTGGGGAAATCTGATTATACCCTTTTTGGTGGGTTTTCTTATTGAGAGCCAGCCTGCATATTCCCACCCTGTACTTGAAGGTCAGTCATCGTCTTACGCTGCTTCCTACAACAAAATTGAGAGGAGTATGATGAGATCTCATAGTCACAAGAGAGCTCATTTGTTCAGCAAATCCAGCCGTGACCCCTTCTAATGTTTTCTTTCCCTTTCTTCCCTGTCTTCTGCTGGTTTGTTTTTAGCTGAATGCTTCCACTAAAACCACCCTATCAATATTCAGGGATGATTTCTGAAGTTTGGATAAAGTCTATCAAATCCAACAGAGACCAGAGTGCCAGGCATATTTGTGGAGTCTAAACAGCTATCACAACCCACAGGATCAGAGACTTTGGGTTGCTTCTGCTGCTTCTTTGGTGGGAAATGCACCATTTTGAATTCTTTATTTTACCATGGAAAATGTAATGTGACAGTGAATGAACGTGATGGCAAGCTCACATGCCAGGTCCAAGCCCGGGTCCAGCTCCATGAATGCTGGCACTGTAATTTGTTCCTAGGAGTTAGGAGAAGCCCACATGGAAAATGAGTGCGCTGTGCTGCTGCCTGGATTTGGTCCTGATGTTGGTTTAGTCTCTGTGGTGGCTTCCGATGCTGATGGAGAACGGAGACTGCGGCTAATTGAAAGTGCTGTGGTTGCAAGCTTCCTTACAAGTCCCTTCCCTATGTGAAAGGCAAAGCGAAAGCTTTTAAATGTATTTTTATATATACATACACGAACATAGAGTCTGTCTGTACAAGGGCAGCCTAACACTGCAAAATTGTTAGAAGTTTGGAGCGGAAAGATTTTAAATTCACAGGTTTGTAATCCTTCATGGTCGTTCTCCAAGCAATATTTCTGTCTGCCTTCTGCTTAATGAATTAGCAAAGCTAAGAGAGAAGCATGAACTTTCAGAAGACATACTTCAGTGCCCCTTCTGGCTGATCTGGAAATGATGCTCATTACAGCACTATACGAGCAGGATAGGTAACCCAAAGATGTCAGGAAGGGCTGCGGGCTAAAGCAGCCAACCAAAGGTTCCTTTCAGACATTTTATTCATCCCAGGGATGGCATTAATACTGCCATTAGTTTTGTGGTTTTATTGAATTTCCAGGGATTGTGCCGAACGAGTACCATGTAGGTGCCTGTGAATACAGCATCAGCCCACGCTGAGGTCTCACCGCTGGGCAGCAGAGGCTGCTTCAGGGGCTTCCCTTTCCCTGCAGGGCTGGAGCTTGGGCACTTCTTGCTCCTGCCCTTGGCCCCGCGTGCGGGGAACAAAGTCTCGGCCATCTCAGGAGCATTCAAGGGAGGGCAAATGGATCTTTTTCTCTCCTGGAGGTCACCCGTGCTCATTCCCCAGCGTGCACTTGCCTGTAAGTGGGATGGAGGGTGGGCACAAACAGTCAAAACAGTGAGTGCTGCACTAAGGGGACTCCTGAGGTTGTTACTGGGCCAGGATATATGCGGCGGGTCTAATTATTAGTAAATGTATTTACTGTATGAGGGGAGAGAGGGTGCCAGAAAGGGGGGATGGGTGGGAAAAATTGCTGTAGTAATTACAATGAAGTGATCAAAAAAATCCCAGAAACGTGAACCCTGCCTTCCACTGCCTCCCTCCCTCTCCCCCCCAAGTTTCATTAGTTTTTACAAAGGAGCACCGGGGAGATTATTTATCTTTGATCATTCCGGGATCAATCTGCAAATGTACAAACGCACTTAAAATCAGCGTTTGCCAACTGCTCGGCTCCACATGTTACACCCTGTTCTTTAAAGGCCTCCGGAAGATGCGAAGCGGAGACAAAGAGGAGATGGATGACTTTAGCAAGGCATTTAAGAAATTGTTTGAAGAGAGCAGCTGCCCCCATCCTGATTAGCTGTGTAGCTCTCCATCAGCTTGCTTTCAGAAGCAGGTAAAGGTGCAGGAAAGGGGGAGAGGAAAGAACTGCAGAAGAGAGACAAAGAGACAGCAGCAGCGATACCGATTTTCCTCACCCTGTTTGTTCAGATGGCTTATTGGGGATGGCTTAATTCCTGGTGCTGTTTCACACCCTATTTATTTACTTTTCCATATTTTTGCACCCTTCCTAACTCCACAGGTTCAAGACGGCTGTTTTCAGCAGCCAGCTAATGCCTTCAGAGCGGATAATCTGGGGATTCTCTGTGTTTGATATACTTACCACACTGCTGCTCAGCTCCTGTGGTATGCCTCAAATATTTATTTTAAAAAGGAAAAAAAAAAAAAAAAGAAAACCCTCCCCAACCTATTTCCTCCACAGCCCTTGCTGCTGAAGCTTCTCACATCATTTTCCGTGGGGAACTCGCAGGATGCTGATCTGTTTGTTTATTCATTTATTTCTGGCAGCGTCACTCTCACAGCCTCCGAAGAAGGGGGCGAAGACATTTGAAGAAATAATTCGTAACCGTCTGTCATGGCTCTGCCCGGGCACAGTCCTTTGGCCATGTGCTGGGCAGTTGATGGGCAGCCACGTCCCACTCTGGCCATCCAGCTAATATCTGCATTATGCTTGCCCAGGGCTGTTCATGTTTTCGCAGAGGACAGGGCAAAGATCCACCTTCAACAAAGGCTTTTTGAAGTGAGACTCACAGAAAGTGTGCCAGGAGTGCTCTGTTTTCTTAGCTTCAAGCAGAGGAGAGAAAAGTCAGGAGAACAGCTCCATATTTGAATTGCTGCTTCTTTATGAACTACTAAATATTGACTAGCAAAATTTGACAATCTGAGCAGTATTTGGGTTTTTCCTTACTGATAGACTGTGGGGTGCACTTAAAAATTTGACATGTTACCATGCATCTTGTAGTGGACAATTCTGGAAACCAGACCTTTTCCCAGTGTTGGAAGGAAGTCTCTTGGACACTTTGCCATCCCAGATTTTAGGAACAGCCCATGAGACATGGAACTGTGTGCCTCTTGTCTGGGATACAGTATTTCTCCTGTCCCGTCCCTCCAAGACACAGCTCCTGGCAGCATGCTTGCTCCCAGAACAGGAGCAAGAAAAAGAGAAAAGGAAATTATATTTTAAAAAAATGAATATTTGTCTTACACATGAGACCTTCCCCCCTCTTCAGTCTTCTGTTTACTCCTGCAGGGAGGTAGCGACTGAGCTTGCAGCCCTCTTCCCCCAGCTGCCCAGATCTCGTGTGGGGCTGGGGCTGCTGTGGGGCTGGGGCTGCCGTGGGGCTGGCTCTTCCCCCCTTGCAATGACACAGTGAATCATTGTCCTGCTGAAGGCACACTTGTGTCAAATCCCAGCAAGAGGAAAACTTCTGCTTGTGAGCAGAAGGGTAAATTTTGTCTCTAGACTCTACGAGAACATCAGGGCTTCTGCCGGAGATCTTTAGCAGATCTCTGTATTCTTGTTTCAATGTTATTACTTTTTCTTTCTTTTCTTTCTTTCTTTCTTTCTTTCTTTCTTTCTTTCTTTCTTTCTTTCTTTCTTTCTTTCTTTCTTTCTTTCTTTCTCTCTCTCTCTCTCTCTCTCTCTCTCTCTCTCTTTCTCTCTCTCTTTCTTTTGGTTTTTGTATCTTACCCCAACTCATTTTGCTGGCACTTCTAACAGCATTTCCTACATTTTTCAAGATGTGATAGTCTGGCTTCCTGATGACCTATCGCAAGACAAAGTTGGGCTGCTTATCAGTGAAAGGTACCTTGTCAACTGACTCAGGAGCAATGTTATATTTAAACGGAAGCAGATGAAAAGCCATGGGGAATAGAAACCAACGCTGCAATGGTATTAAAGAAGAGGCTGTTGTGTCAACAGGGATATGGGGGGAGGTGAAGTTAGAGGCTTTGGAGTTAGCTGTGGGCTTAGTGTATAACTTATTCTGTCTAACACTTGCCATGAAATATCCTAACAATACTCAGGCACTAGTGGTAGCAGAGATATTATCACTTGGGGAGACAACAGAAATGGCCTTATCATTTTGACAATAGCTTTTTTCCCTTATTATCGCTAAGTAACAATATCTCTATTTCACCGCCACTACTGAGCCATTGTTTTTTGATAAATAGGGTCCTTTCTGTGATTTCTTTTTCTCCACTTGTATTTTATCCTTTGTGTGTGTGCATGTGAGCAGATTAAAAAAAAAAAAAAAGTTCCACCAAATGGAGCAATATTAAAGATTACATCTCTTAAAAGCCAAAGAAGCTGTCAGAGGGGATATCTGCATGAATATACTGCCTGCCTAGTGTCTAAGAGACTTGTGGTGCACCTAGGCTCAAAGAAAGTCCACTTTACCTGTGGAGCCCCAGACCTCTGAGTATATAAGAGCTGGAGTAGATAAGAGATGTTAGGACCTAACTGTTGGTAGGAATGTCACATTGCATTAGAAAATGTCTATAACAAAATCTGTATGCTTTGGCATACAGTTCACCATGTGCTCAGGTGCCCGTGTAAAGAAAGGCACCGTCTCCTGCATGTCTGTATCTCAGGACCACTCACATCTCTTGCAAACACCAAGGATTGCCTTCACCGCACTGTGCTCCCAAAACGTCTCACCTGATGGGACCAGGGCCCGTTGTTCCCCCAGCCCCGCTGCTGAGCTGACAGACCTGCACGCACTGAGCAGAACTTAGGACTGTGTGCATATCACTCTGTTAGCTATGGCACGTAGTGACGTCTGGACGTATTCACATTTGAGTTAGCTGAATATTTCTCCTCATTTATCCTCGCTTCTCTTTCTGCTCCTTTCTCATGCCCATCCCCATGGTGCCTGAGCACGGCTGTCTAACTGACTTGCCACGATTGTTACAGATTATCATCTACCTGGGCTATGAGTGTGCTCTCCCATTATCCACTCATCATACACAGTGGCTCTGTCTGGATACTACTTTCTGCTGATACCGTCAGCTGCCACTGTCTATTCTACGTACAACAGAGAACCTTCCTATCTGAGCCCATTGCTATGGTTACAGGCATCCTGCAGGCGGTGGGATCAACAGGAGCCATAAATGAAGGTACTACTCGGCATTTGCATAAAGACTCCCTACCTGCTGTGGACCATCCACGTTCTCTGGAACGACTCCCACGAGTTTCTGTCACTGCTGTTGCAAATTTGCATGGATGGGTTGGGACATCAGGGCTCAGTTTATACTTTCTTGGCTTGAACTCACAGTGAGAACACTTTTTATAGAGGAGAAGAGAGAGAAAATTTACCTTAGAAGATGAGAATGCTCACCTCACTTAGATATAAAATAATAAGGAAGAAGGTCAGTTTTCACTCTCTCCCCACCTTTGCATGCTCTGCTTTGCAAAGAGCCTCAGAGAGCTTGAACCAGCAACGTGATAAGCTACCTGTTAGCCCCAAATGCCTGAGCACCAGGGAAGTGAGTCATCTATCATGTGCCTGCTCCATCACTTCTACTGCAGTACTAAATGATGCGCTCAAAACCCGCCACTAAATGGAGAGCAAATGTGACCAGCCTAACTGCTATCAGAAAGTTAAATGCTTAAAATAATGCCACTGGAGGATGGAAGAGGAAAGAACAGGAGGTAAAGTAGGCTATTTTCCTCATCTGTGTTAGTTTTTTTCCCCAAACAGAGGAGGCGCATACTGAAATTAACTTCTACCTCTTTGATTTCATCCCCCTCTCTCTTGTGCACATACACTCTCTCTCTCTCTCTTTTAAGGCTTCTATATTCTGATTTGATGCAGGAGGATTTTTCATTAGAAGATGTGAATAAGGCTTTAATACAAATCAGTCCAGAGAGTCTTTTGACAGGATTTTTAAATAGTGCCCCTTGTCTCCCAGATGCAGCCGCACGCTATCTTGTTCCCATGCTGACCTCTCTGTCTTTCCTCATTAAAGAACAAGTCCAGGCTGCTGAGCCCTCTCTCTTTTTGGAGATCTTCACTGCTTTGTCTCACACGCAGTCACTCCTGCTGCTGACCGACAGCTCCTCACCCCCAGTAATTTCTGCACTGCATTAATTTCTCATTAATCTGCATCATGATTTATGAGTCTGAAATGATGGAAGACTTTTAGAGGAGCGCTTCTCATTTGGCCTGCTGCCTTTTCTCCCCTGCCCCTTCACCCGCCTTCTTCACAAGCAAATGGGCTTCTTCTCCCAGGCCGCCTTTCTGCAGAGCACCATCTCTCTGGATGGTCCCGGTGGGAAGAAAGAGGTTAAGCGTGGTGCTTCCTGGCTGCTTTCCTCATAAATGATTTGAGAAGGAGATTAATGCTACGGAGAAACAGGACCCCCCCTTCCAAAGACCTGTGGTAGCTCCTCCCCAGGGCCTGGGGCCTACTCAGGCTCTGGCTGCTGCTGGCTCCAGCAGGCCAGGGGGCTGCAAGAGGAGAGCGGGGCCACCAGGCCATGGGTGGATGAACTGTTGAAGTTCTGGGGCATGTTCCTCTAAGGCTGTTTTAGTCCATCTCAGGGCAATGGGGAAAAGAGCAGATCTGCAGTCTCCCCATACTTACTTCATGGGACTCCGTTATAGCCCTACGTCAACATTATCTTTCCTGCAGCTTTCAGGAGTATGTTAAAAGAGAATGGAGAATTATTCAGCTTTAATGCCACCAGGACTTTGGGTGTTTCTCCAGACTCTCCAAAGCTCCTGTATTTGTGGAATTTGTGGCTGTAAGAAGTGGAATTTGCTCTGCTCTTCTGGTTATCGGTACACTGCTCCGGTCCTCAGGAGGGTCAGAAAACACAAAAAGGTGGCAAGTGCTTTGTTTAGAAGACAAGAGAGGAAATCGGTGAATGCACTGGGCAGGACTGAATAAATGCAGGGTATAGTTATGGCAGCAGAGGGAAAATGAATAAAGGAGTCAGGAGAGACGGAAGAAGCAATGGGTGGAGGTTGATTACAAAGTCCTTTGTGCTCTGCCTTAACTCCTCTGGTCCACTGCTCAGTAAAGTCAATGGAAACATTGCTATTGACTTCCTGGCAGTGCATTCATATTTCAGACAATTAAGCCATGCTAAATTTCAGTCAAAAATACTCCTCACCACACAATAGCCAAGGAATCACAAGCATGATGGTCTCACTGAAAACAAAACAAAACAAAAACCAACCAAAAAAAAAAAAAAAGAAAAAGAAAAACTACCTGAACTATTCCATTGCAGGAAGAGGTTTTGATTTCAGGTGAGCTTAGGAAAAGAGGAGTCATCTTGAATCTTTATTTTCCTGGTCTCTTCCCAAATCACGTTATCCACAAATTGATGCAGATCTTCTGACACACACAGTGTGTGAAGCTGGTTCTGCCTTTCAGTCTGCCAGGCTGCCAAAGAGATGATTTACAAAAGCAGTGGTGACCAGGACTAGCAATAAAGATTAGTTGCTACTGCATGAATATGTAGATGAATATGTAGTTGCTCTGACAGCAAGAGGGGAAAGCTGTTTCTTTGGGGGCTGGAAATAAAAGGGGGAAATTGCCTGGCTTTTTAGCCATTGTTTTAAATTGATATTCAAGAGAGCAATCTCTGTGCTGTTTGGAAAAGAGGAGAGTGAAGAAGAAAGAACTTTGTGTAAAAATCTTCCTGATTCTACTTTGTTAATCTTTAAAATCTTTTGAATTTGGGTAGTGTGGCTTGAAAGGGAAAACCAGAAATTGTTTCTGTGTAAATAGAGCTTTTACGCAGAGCACAAAAGCTTGGGGTGGGAAGGGTATAAAAATATTTTAATAGGTAACCTTTTATTTGGCAAAATATGTATTACTTCCTATTATGATAAACAGTTGGCATATTTGAGATGAAAATGGTTATACATATACATTACAATTACATATTCATTTGACTTTATATTACATACACAACTCAATTTGGATAAATGTCTGAAGCCAAAGGAATAAATTAGGATTGGTGCCGAGTGCTTTCTTTGCCCTTCCCCATTGTGTTTGCAAGATTTGCATTTTATAGTTGCACATTAACAAATATGCATATTTCATTATGGTTTTGGATTAAAAGGTTATCATCTCTGTTACCCATTAGTAATAAACAAACACAGGCTTTCCATGTGAATTTATCCCTGGCTCAGCTGTTTGCTGATTAGGTTGTTGTCTCTGGGTTTCCTTGTTTTCTCCTTGCGGAGAATCCCTAAATCCGTTTCTAAAGTGCTATTGTCCTCTGGGGAACGGTGAATGAGAAAAGGAGCGAAGAAGAGCCAGAGGCATCCTCAGGTGGTGAAAAGAAAGGAAGGTAGGGCTAGGACCAATGTGCAGCCAGGTCAGGAGCTTAGTTTGGGAAGAGGCTCCCCAAAGTCCAGGCCCTGAAGCAAAAAAAAAAAGATCCTCGGAAAAACTTGCTGAAGGCAAGGGTCTGACATCCTCAGAGACTGTGATGGGCAAGAAGCAATGAGGTGATCACTCCAGTGGCCCTTGACAACCTCATCACAGTATCTTATTTTTTTCTCTTTAACCAAGAAAACCCCCTATTGATTAGTTCTGTGTTTGCAGGCACTTGTAGGATGGAGGTAGGAAGGGATCGGGGCTGAAGGAGGTCTGATGTCAGCCCTTCACCACCTGAAGGAGGTGCACCCATTTCAGTAGTGCTCTCAGGGGCTAGTCTTTGGAAGAACCAGTATCTGAGGTAGTCCTCTTGGCAGATGCTTTAGCTGGCTGGGTGTTCTGTGGTTTCTGTCTTGCACAAAGTTTAGCAGAAAATGCAAATTCCATGCCTTTAAAGGAAGAGAGCAAAATGGCAGACAAGGTGTTTCAGTACAAGCAAAAGGAACTTTCATTTGTCTGCATTGCTGGAAGTCATTTCCCCTAAAACCTGCCCTGATGCTGCAAAGAACAGGTGGAGAAAAAGGGGCTGTGCCACTTTGAGACACATAGACATTTTGTTTAGCAGTGAAAGAAAGTCTTAAGTAAGTGAGGGTCAGCAATTAGCCCCTTCCTTGCCATCAGATCAGTTCTGAAATAGCTGCTGCCACCGCATCAGTGTCAGAGCAGACAGTCGGAGACAGCCTAAATAGCCCTCCTGAGGCCTGAAACAGCCAAGAGGTGTTTTAGAAGAGCACAGCTTAGAAGCATCCTGGATGCTGCTCTGGCTAACAGGGCCTGAAGCTACAAATATTCAATAGCTCAGCCCTGACCCTCGCTGGGTCCCTCCAGAATCACTTCTGTGGTGTAAAGGGGATACAACTGTCAGTTAATAAACCACCCAGGGATCTTCTGGAGGGGGAGAATCTCTCTGGCCCCATGCTGACTGATGGGTCACTGTGCAGCCATTAGGCTCGTGGACCCAAGATCGTCATTGTCTGAGCTAAACAGCATGGATGCTGGGTGAGGTATTTTAAACTACCCGAATTTTGAGAAAGCTTTGCATTCAGCATTGGAAGAATGGCAAGGGCTGGATTCTGTGAGCAGCAGGTACAGGAAGCTGCCCTGCAAAGTCAGTGTTGGAGGCAGGCTGTCTCCTCCCAGAAGGGAGCTTCTCTGTCTTAACGTTGGGTGCTGTTTGCCAAGCTGATGCTGGGGTTGGATTGGTGTCCTCTCGTCAGAGGGTTGTGCAAGCCATCGGATTATAGTCTTTTGCTCTAACTATTCACTTCCTGCAAATAAGCCCTATGTGTAAAAGCAAATGGGATTTTAATGGATTTTTATTTTTACTCTATCATTTTTTCCTTGCCTTGCCTTTTTAATACAACTTTGCTAGAGTCAGTGGGTGTGAATGCCTCAAAAGAAGCATTTTGGTTTTATTTTTCCTCTTCTGTAGGCATAAGGAAAGCAAAATGAAAAGGTTCAGGGGCTTTTCAGCAGAAGAAAGAAAAACAGAGAATCCAATGGGGCTACCCACACAGCTCCTAGGACCCAACTCTGGGCTCATCTGGTGTGCCCTGCTATTTCAGCATTGGTGATTTTTGTTTACTCTCTAACCCTCTCTGCAGTTTCTTTGCTGTCCCAGACCTGCTTTCCAGGTGGCATGGCCAGCATCATTGCCCAGATCCGTCCCCTGCTTAGGCCAGTCTGGATGCACTTTACCAATGCCCTTGAGGATCCCTTTCCAACTGCCTGAACAAGCAGCCCTGCACGCTGCCATTTTTGAGCAGCCAGCCCATGCTGCTCAGATTTCCACCCAGCTCACTGCACTTCTAACAGCTTCCAAGCCCCATTCTCTGTGGGGAGAAAACGACCTCTCTAATCTACCCAGCAGCTGGGCAACACCCCGCCTCATGCATTGTCTATTCATTAAACCCCAGCCTGGCTGTTTGCCCAAAATGCTGATTTTTATGTCCCTAAGGCAGAAACACGGGATCAGTTTTCCTTCCATTCTTCCCGATCCTCCCTGCATCTAGGGCGAGGACCTGCCGCTTCCTCCCAGCTCCTCACCTAGGTGGCAGCTCCAACATGGGAAGAAGCCCCAGGATGGTAAATGTTTCTTGGCCACTGCGGGAGCTGCAGCAGCACATCCTTCTGTGCCGACCTTTCTCAGAGGTGGTGCTTGATGGGCTGCCTGCTCTTTCCACCCAGCCCCACCATCCCACCTGGCAGGGGCCGTATGGTGATAAGCCAATCAAGCGAAGGAGGACTGAAAATGTCAAGGTGGTAGTAGAGCATATTAATAAAATTTGCCCACTAAAATGGGGCATTATAATAATTCTAATGCTCAGAACAAAGGTTGCAAAGAGGGTTGGAAATACCACAGTGGGAGATTAGATTGGCCCAGCAATTCAAATGGGATAAAGACCCTTTTACCTTCAGCTCCCTAAACAAGTTTCAAATCAACACTGACTGCTGCCCGTCAGCACAGAGGAGGGTTTGGGGTGGCCTGTGCGAAGTCTGTCAGGGGGTCCTCACGCTGGGGCCCCGCCACAAAACCTTCTCCTGCACAGCTTTTGCATGTGCAGTCTGAGCAGAGAGAGGAGTGCCCGAGCAGTCAGTCCTTGGAGGTTTTCTTTTTTCAGCTGTTACACTGCCAAACCATTCGTGATGGTGATGTGGTGTCTGTGATAAATACACAGCAGTCTCCTACAAAACGGGCTGAAGGTGGTTATTCAGTTCACCTAGGCCACCAAACAACCATCAGATAATTGTAAATTTGGAGTGGAACTAAATAAGCTATGCATAGCTGCAAGGCTTCATTTCCAGCTACTAATCCTCTTAAATTATTGAGTCGCCCTGTAAACTATTAGCTAAGTATTTTGAAGAAGAGTCTCTGCTGTGTGTAGCCTCATGAAACTCTACAGACTTCAGGCAGAATATAACTCAGTATAGAAATAAATTGATGTATTTGCACAACATACCTAACCTACAAATGCATGCTTGAAACTTAGAGGCCTTGTATAAAACCGTGCTGCAGCACTGCAAAGCCAGCCATCTTCATGGAGCAGAAAAAGCCCAGTGATCTGCACAGACAGACACTTTCTTTTGGTAAGAGTCTTCTCAAGATACTGCCTGTACTCTATGAACATATAAAGCAGCTCTGATCCATAGCAATAAGAAGTCTTCTGTAGTCATTTTCTGCTGGAGCTGGCCATTCAAAAAGGATTTCCCAGAGCTTTTGCACATGAATACCATCTTGCTGGAGTTGGTCAAATCATCCTCTGAAAGTGATTTCTGCAAACGATTTAGCTCCTTTAGCAGTTTTCTCTTTGCCAGACTATCTGCAAGCAGATCATGGGTTTTATTAAAGTGTTGATTACTTGCAGTTTCACAACTGTTCAAGCTACAGTCAGTACAGCCAAATTTAAATGCTGCTGCAACTACAAATGGTTTGCAATGAGTAAGAGCTATTTCTGATTTACTACTCATGCTGTACGTGTGGTCATCCATGTTGCGCAGTCTTGTTTCTACTCTTGGGATGTATGGGAGGGACATGCTAAAAGGAAAGAATCCCTTTTTATTAAAAAAATATCTGGAGGCATGTGGAACTGCTCAGCTAATCCATTGTGTGAGTAATAAATAGGAGCTGTTCAAAAAGTCTTCAAGTACACTTCCAGGAGGAATACTCACAGCTACTTAACAGCACCGGTATCTCTGAAGCTCATTTATCCCCACTAATATTCTTGAAATAAACACTCAAGTGTTCATGAATAAATGTACCCTTTCTGACTGATGTGAATTTGTTCATGGCTATACATTATTCCAAATGAATACTGTAATTCACTCTAATTTATATGAGGAAGAGGAAATTGATGGAGGAAATAATGAGATTTGGAGTAATATAAGCACTGTCAGCAGTCTCATGAAAGGGTATTGTAACATCTTCAGGCTGGAAACCATTTTCTGAGGCTGAGTTGCTCATGGCTGACACAAGGCAGAAGATACACCGCTGGCTGTGTGTATCACAAGTGAGGATCATTACGCTTATTGGTATAGATGTTGATGATGAACTGATTTGGTGGCAACCAAGCTGGGCACCGGGAGATAGCATCTCATGGCATACACACCTGGGGACACCTCCTTTAGGAGCTGTGGGTGCCTATAGGTGGGACAATAGAGCTTGTTTTTGTGGTCATCAGCAACAAGTCTGTTTTCTGCTGTGTTCTTGTTCCAGATGAGGGGAAGGATACCCCACTGCTGCAGTATGGCAGAGTAAAATCACCTGCTTTCTACTTTTTATAGAAACTGTCACACTTTCTTCTGCCTCTCCATCAGATACTTTGAATAAATCAGATTTTCAAAAGAGCTCAGTGCTTTGATTTAGGAGGGAGATATGAAACCACCAGAAGTGCTAGGTGCCAGGCAGCCTAAATCTGACCCTTGGGCTTTAGCCTACAGCGAAGCTCACCCCTTTTTCCTGCCTGCACTTTCCCTTTGTGGCAAGTAACAGAAAAAGCACTTTCTGTCCAACAGAGCCAGCAACGAAAAAGTGCAAAATATAACAGGCAGAAAGAATTTCTTCATACCAACAAACATTTTCCTGCATGGTAGGAAATGCAGTCAGGCTAGGTAAGATAAAAAAGGAAGGCAAAGAGTGGATAAGCATCAGTCTAATGGTAACAATACAATGTTCTCAGATAATGGAAAGATACGACAGCAAACAGTGAAAGGACGAGCAAGATAGTTCCAAGAAGGTGCAGTAATATATGGAGGATGATATGTCAGGAAAACATCTACGAAGACAGGAGCTATTTCTGGGCCACATAATGTCAACAGGCTACTCTGTGACCAGGTCCTTCTTCGGGGACTTCAAAATATTCTGCACTTATTTGCAGTAATTCTGAATGTTTTTCTCTTTGCCTCAATCACAGGAAATCAAGGTTAAAACAGAGAAGACACGCAATTGCCCAGCTTCTCTGCCACAGCATCCCTTCCACATTAACCCTCACACTGCTGAATGGTATCAGCCATAGCTCTGTGTTCAGGTTTCAGCAGAGCTCCAAGGACAGTGCCTTTGCCTGGCTAAAGCAGCAGCAGAAGGTATGAGCTATACTGGGCAGCTCCCACTAAATGAAGTCAAGGTTTTACTAAAATTGGATTTGCCCTTTTTCCCATGCTTAACTTGTGCCTTCAAGCTACTTCTCACCAGTTTTGGCATGGGTGTAAAACTCTGCCAGAGACTTCAAAGACTGCACAAAGGTCTATGGGGTGAGACAGTAATAGACAGGAGAAGAAGTAGGAGTAAAAAGGGGTTTTATAAGAGTGAAGTGGGTGATCAATTCCAGCACTCCCTTTGCCAAATCTATCCATCTCTGGGTTTCTGTTGTTCTCTACTGTGGCTGTTTCTGAGCACTGGTAAAGTGGAACTTCAGAACAAAAGCACAGAACCCTATGGACAGCTTGGATTTTTTGCTTATTTGTGGGGGCACAAATCTCTGTCAAGGATAAGGTCTATTAAGGATGGAATTTCTCTCCCTTTCTTTTTTTCCTGTTTTTTAGGTATCCAGGCTTTGGGAATAATGTACGTGTTTGGGGGGGGGGAACAGTATTTCAAAAGCCATTCTTGTACTGGGAAGGTGTTTTTCCTCCCTTCCAATCTCCACCACTAAAACAAACAAACAAACAAAAACTTTCTCTTGTAATATGACCTTGTATAAGCTGTGACGGAGCAATGCTATAATTTCCCAATTTCCACTATGTAGGGGGAGATGGGCAGGGGAGAGAGGGAGGGTTGCAATTGCACACACGCATTAAAATGATAAGGCATAGGCCTGGCAGCTAGACCTGAAAACCATGTGGGAAGGGGCAGGGAGAAAAGAAAGAAGCAGCTGACAACAGGCTCATGTCCTGCTTTCTCTGCTTTTTATTTTGGGAGTATGTTGGGATAGTCTTCGATGTTTGCTCTGTTGACACATGTTGGCTGCCCAGGGTAGCTGTAATAGGCCCCTGTGGGAGGTGTATAATTGAGATATACAGGCATTCTGCATATTAACAGAAGGCGCTTGTCCTGCTTTGAAAAAAAGTCTGATATAATCTCTCTCCCTTTGCCCTTCCTTTCCTGCCTCTTGCCTCTGGGCAATCGCATGAACTGCTTTGCTGGAAGGAGGGTGGAGGTCGGGGCAGGTGGCACAGCACTGTGGGGTGAGACAGGCAGACTGCTAAGGGGACAGCGTGCTACCAGAGGGGGTTAAAAGAGTGGTAAAGGCATCCGGTTGCTGGAATGACAGTTTAATATCATATGTCAGTTAATGCCATACCTACAGGAATCTTGCAGTTTGCTGGAACATGACCCCAAAACCTGATGCTATTTCCGTTGCCTCTTTTTTACTGGTCTGCTTTTTCTACTGACTAGAGAGGTAACATCACCTTTCCCCATCAGCCTGTGACCCACCTCTTTTTTTATCTACTCACTTCTCAACCTGTTGTCCCTTCCTGCTCCCATCTCATCCTCTTCTCCCCAGTCCTTACGTAGACGGGGGTGTCATATTTTTCCTGAGCTCTGACCTATTTCTGCTGTCCAGGTTCCTTCACATTTGAGCATTTCTACATTTTTTCATGCTTCTGGACAAGAAAACCCATATTAACAAGACATTATTGCTGTCACAAGCGTAACTGAGAAAAACAGAAGAACAGAAAATGCAGAATGGCTGCATGGAGACAGAGCGCTGAAGAAGGAATACATGCCATGTCCTTGAGTCAGGACTTTGAGTGAAGATTGATAAGTTTGGGTGGAGGTTTGGGAAACTTTAGGCAACATCAGCTTATCTATGGTATTGTGAAAAGCTAGCTGCTGCCTTGCCAAGACCTGTCTTATATCCTGTCCTGTTTTAGTAATCTTTTGATCCTGCTCTGTGCTTCAGGGCATCACGGCTTGTCTGGGCATAGGTCTTTGCTGAGGATTGGTGTTCTCACACTGGGAGCATTTAACCTGGGGGACCCAGGAGTACCCCCAGCTCCCTGAGAAACTCAGCTTGCAAAGGTATGTGGGCAAGGAGGAAAACAGCATTGGATGCCCTAAGAGGTCCCCTGTTCTGGATGAGGGGGAAGTGAGGACTAGGAGGGCATGGACCCCAGTGTCCCTACCTCATAACATGAGTACAGCTACTGCTTGTTGTGATAAGATGCAAATATTCAAGCCTCGGCCCTCCAAATCCTCTTTTTGTCTTCTTGCTAGAGAACTGGCTTCCAGTTCCCAATTGCTTTTGGCCTTTCCTTCACCATTTCCATCTTCTCTCAAACCCAGACTAGAGTTGCTCTACACCCCATTTTCAAAGTCTCAGGGCCCAAGATGAGTTTAAATCTGTAGCCATATTTTGCTGGTGGATTTGTGTCTTTTTGCCAACTTCCATGCTTCCCTGCACAGTGTCTCTAAGCCAAACCTCCCTCCAAACACACTCTGTGTTCAGATCTGAGTAATGAGGTCAAATCAGGATCTAGCTTCCAACAGCTGAAGCTTTTCCAGAAGAGATTGCCCAAAATGCCAGGCTGGGTAAATCCAGATTCTAGCATTGCATCTGGATCCCATCTCAAGGGAAAACAAAACAAAGCAAAGCAAAGCAACATTTCATTTCTTGTAAAAAATCCCTTGAAAAGAATAAAAACAACTATGCTTTCCAGGTACTCTAAGACTATTTCTGCTGGGCAATGCTTCTCTCTGCAGCCTTTCATTTAATATCACAGTCCCTGCCTTCTCTCTTTCACTGGCCTGATTCATAACTCTAATCATCTGTGAAAACATGGTGCATGCTTTTATGACCACCTTGTGTTTTCTAAGATCTGCCCAGGGTGCTTAAAAATAGCCCTGGCTCCTCTGTTCAGCCTCGTCTCCCAGTTATAATGAGCACAAGAAGAGCAGCTGTGATACTGCAGTGATGGTGGGTTCCTCCTGTGGGCTGGATGCTCTCACTTGGCCTCTTCAGTGAACATTCCAGCTTGGCAGGGCTTTTGCTGGGGATGAAAATGAACGAGGAAGATGAGCAGCTTGGTGAGGTCATTTCTGGTTGGTCTCTGCCTGCTGCTACAGCGGCTGCTGCTGCTTTCAACTCAGCCTGACAAAATCCTTTGGCTCCTGTACTCCTTCCTGCTCCTATAATCTGCAAATTAAAATAGGAAGGTGGTGGGAGAGGGGGGAGGAAGGACCTTCAGAGCAATCAGAAGGAGCTTTGGACATGCTTCCTCATCCAAGGGAATGAAGGGTGTCCCTTTGCTGTTGGCACTTTATGACTGTCATGATATTTGATGTTCCTCAGAAACCTACAGATGCTTCAAGGCAGAGCTGGCTATTTGCTCTGTGGAGTTGTGTGGCCTCCCTGGGCATGTGACATGGCAGCAATGTGGTGGAGCTGTTTTAAATGTAGGCTTGTGAGAGAGACTCTTCCCCTGCACCCAGCAAGCTGCCTTCTCCTGGGGTGGAGCCAAATCATCCTTCACATTCACCCCTCTGATGGCTGGAGATGTGTTTTCTCATGCTCTTTGCAAGACATCTCTCTCCTCATTTAAAGCCTTGCTTCCACTTTCCAGATTTTTGAGCAGAGCGGCACCTCCCTGGGATGCCGAAGCTCCCTCCCTTGAGCAGATGTCCACACAGCTTATGGCAGTACCCAGGCATTCACTCAGCTTGCCAGAAGTGCAGAGCAAAGGCTTCGAATAGCTTCTTCCAGAGTAATCCCCCTTGGGGGACAAAGGACCAGTTTGTACTTTTACCCCTTAGGTCTCCATAGGGTGTGGGAGATGAGCTCAACTCCCAATGTTTTAGCCACAAAGACCCTCCTGTGAGCCTGGGTGCTGTGAACACATACATCACACCACAGTACTGCAACAGGCTCACTGAAAAGCTCTGCATTTTGCTTTTGCAGCCGCCTGGATCTGCCTTACCACCTGCACCAGCTCTTGGAGAGCAGCTGGCTCTCCCTGCTCTCTAGGGTGAAAGCAACTCCTTGACCATAAAGTGGAAAGAGCACAAATTTTATTGAGAGGCTGAGGCTTCCTTCCAAATGCATTGCCTTTGCTGCTTTCCAGTGTCCCTGCCCCCTCAAGGGCTCTCTGTGCTCATTGATAGCTACTTACCAACTTCCTTGGACTCCAACTGCTCCCAGCTCAGCCTTAGATAAGCAGCAGCCTCTTCTGGATTTTGGCCACAGTCTGTGAATTGCCAGAGCAGGTATCCCTCCAGGGTCTCCTCACCTTCCCATCCAAATTAAGCTTAAATGCACTTTAAGTGTCTCCCCCGGGATTCCTGTTCTTCTTTGCTCTCAGTCTTTGCCTCTTTAAAATGCCTGCCAATGTCTCCAGGCATCTCCTCACTTTTCGAGCAGCTCTGGCTCTGGGCCATGCTGCAGGCTGGCCTGGCAAACCTTGCAGCAAAGTGGCTTCTTAGGCTTCCATACGGATTATAATGAGGACCCTTATCTCTCCTCGGCCCATCCCCTGCCTATACTGCCTCCCTGTCCACCACCTCGTCGTTGGGATAGGACGGAGCCTGTCAAAAGGCATGGCTGTAGGGAGCTGAGACCATCTTGTGGTCCCAGCATCTGTGCTGCTTATCTCACTGCCTCAGCTTGTCTTCCCTTCTCACCCCTCTCTCCTCCCTGTGTTCTGGCTTCTGCAGCAACTGATGGAGAATGACAAAGGGCTACAAACCTGCCAGTAGCTTGAGCAGTGTGGGACTGATCAGTCACTCTCTCTAACACTAAATACACAGGAGACCATGGAATGAAGTTAACAGGAGTCAGGCTCACAAGAAACAAAAAAAGGGGGTACTCTTCATGTAACAGGTTGTTCAGCAGTGAGGGTCCTTTTTAAAGGATTTTTGAGTGTTATAAAATAGATGGGCTTCAGGGGAGACTGGAAAAGGGCATGAGAGATCACATCTGGCTTAGGATAACCCTGGGCTGAAAATGGCAGGGGGACTATTAAGGTGAAATGTCTTATCTGCTTATTGTTCCTCAAGCATCTGCTTCTGCCCACTGTTAGAGACCAGGTGTTGGGCTGGGGATACTGAGCCAGCATAGCTACTCATAGGTGTTACCTCAACACCCTGAAGTGCTAAAGATGCTGCTGCTGCTACAGCACACCTTTATCAAGAGGCAAGTCTGCAAAAGAAACCTGCATTGTAGATGCTGGGTGTAAACTTAGCATAATAGTCTTTCTACTTGCCCTGGAACAGACCTGGATAAAACTGACCTGCAGCGAGTCCCCAGTTCCAGCCTGTCCCACTCCAATTCTATCACGCGGTTTTTGAAAGTGGCATGTGCTCAGGGAGCTCTGAGCAGCCAGGGGAGCACTGGACTTTCAGCAGTCAAACAGCAATGAGAAGACAATAACAGCAATGCAGCATTTCTTCTAGGACCAAAAACACATTTGTGTGCTTAGAGGAAAAAACCCTGTAAGTCTAAATGTAGCAGTGCCATCTGCTGACCTATGCAATAACAGGAACGTAAGCCTCAAAGTCAGGACCTGTGGAAGGAGTGTATCTGTCCTCCCCTTCATAGCTAGTACGCAGACCCTAATCCTTGCAAAACACCCATGGATTTGCAGTTGTGGCTCCAGGAGCCCTGTCACCGGGGCATAAAAAGGGTCAGATCCTCAGCTGGCGTGAACTGGTGGGGGTCTCCTGGAAAAGCAGGATTTTGTGCCAGACAGTGTTGCAGCCCCCCTGAATGTGCAGCAGTGGTCCTGCATGCTGCAGCACCGAAAATATCCCGAGCAGCTCTGAGTTCACTAGCTTAAAAAGTGAGGGGAGCCTCGTGCTCTTTAGTTTAGACATTACATTTTCTTTGTGCCCTGTTTTGGATAGACCAAAGGCATTTTTCTTGTTGATGCTGCAGAGCAGTGCTTTAAGACATACACGCTAGCAAGATACAGCTTGTGAGCACAGAGCAGCCTTTGACACTGGGTGTCATAAAAGAAGCAGTTTGGTTTGGGATAGAAATGCAACCTGAAGCATTCCTCTGCCCAGCTTCAAAGGAAGCAGAGTCCCCCTTGAGAAGATACCTGCTGGCTGGTATCTCCTGTCCTATCGGTGGCTGGAGGTGTTCCCCAGTTGCTCAGGACCTTGCAAATTCTTTAACTGGTGCAGAAACTAAACCTTTTCTCTCTTTTCCAGTTCCACCAGCTGAGCACGTCTTTCCATGGTACCAGATCTTTCCATGGCAATCTGCCACCTGCCTGGAAGATCAACTCCATACTATCTTGCTCTGTTTTTCAGAAGAAGTTCCCTTTTTTGGCTGATACCTCTGAGACATGGAGCAGGATCTGCCCTCCCTCTCCCAAATACTGGGTGTTTTGTTGCTTTGAATTGCTGTCATGGATAAAAGGATTGGAAGACAGCTGGCTTACTTGCATTTCCATGGCATGCTCATCATTTTAGGTCCATCAAGAAAGAGGAGAGGCAGGTGCAGATTGAACTGACACCCGTCAATCATTTGCTCTCTCTTTAATGAAACATGCATAGGCTGTCACTGAGTGTACTTCTGTTCTGTTTTATGGGCTCTTTGCTCCAGGAAGCTCTAGCTATGCAGGAGACCTTCTGTAACACGGGAGAGAGGACCCTGGCTAGATGTCTGCACCAAACAAGTCTGAAAGAGGCTCTTTTTAGGGTTCCCCCAGACAAACCTCTTGCAATCCTGGGTAATTCTACTTATGACCCCCTTGCTCTGCGGGGTCCCCCTCCTTTCCTCCTGCCCCCAGGCACAGCCCCATGGGACCTTTTCCTGAGCTGGTGGCTTTGTTCCAGTGCCCCTTCTGTCAAAAGCAGCGCCTGACAGACCTTCGGCCAGCTTTTCATAACAAGCCCTTTATAAATTATCATGGAGGCACCCACAATGGATTTATCAAATCATTGCCCTTCCCTACGATAACCATAAAAAAAAATCTTTAAGGGCTGTTCTTTAATCCACTCGAATCAGAGTCTCCACTAGAGGTGATAAAGGCATGTTCAACCACTTGCTCTCACAGAAGAGGCCCACAGCCTCTTTGTTAGCCATAGAAAAGAGTGACTTTCGTTCCTGGGGACTGAGGACTGTAGAGATGGCAGGAGACAGCCTCCCCCCATGTGCCTTCCCGTAGTGCTGAATGCTGCGCACGCTGTACGGCTGCTTTGATTGAGGATGTTGATGCTTGCTCTGCTGGAACAGTGGCCCTTCTTCCCGGGAAATGGGAGCAGCACTGTTGGAGTGGCGGCTTTGATTTTCATTCCTGTCTGGTTCATTACCGATCGGGTAATGACTGACAATAGGCCAATCAGATCTCCAATATCACTATGTCAGCTTCATAATTAATACTACTGCAAACTAAGCTTATTGTGATTTAATTAGTAATGCTGTAATAATGCTACCGCCTGGGCTTAAGGTTACTAATTTATATAAATAGCTATGTTAATGTTTTGAAGCACCAAGTATTAATTATATCAGTCTCGGTGTTAGACACTGGTTGGCTAATGGCAGCTGAAAAACTCAACAACTCTAAGTGTTGTGGGGGAAAAATGTTTTTGATCTTTTGCCTGTTGTTTTTAACTAGGCAAGAGGCAGTCACAGACAAGGCTGGAGGGATTTGGATAATATGGGCCAGGGAGCAGTATTTGAGATTCAAATCCCTTTTTGCTTGGATCTGTTATTTTTCTTTTTCCTTTCCACCACTAGCATCTCCCCCTCCCCTTCCCTCTCCTCCCTCCTTCCTCTTAAATATATAAATAAATCTGAGCTGCTTGCATCGACAGTTCCAATTTGCCACAATTGGAAGTTGCACACATGAGAGATCTCTGTGCAGCCAGCTCGCATTTTATTTTCAAATCTAGAATTAAAAGGAAAGAAGGGAGGAAAAAAAGAGGGCCATGGGAGCACAAGGAGGATTTGCATACATCAGAGCTCTACACGAGCTAGGGCCTAAGCTCTTTCTCTGGGCTTGAATAAACTACTAGAGGGAAAAGGGAACAAGAAATAAGGAAAATTGAGTGACAAAATATCCTGACCCTTTCTCTGGGATTGATGGAGGCACATCTCCCTGTGATGGGGATGGGGATGGCGACAGATCCCTGTGTTGGACTAGCAAGAAGTGTCTGAGACAGAGGGAAGAATAATGTAAACCCACACTGGAGTGGAAAGGGGTCTTACACTGGTGTCCACTGGACACAGTAACAAATGTTAGACTCGTGCACACTAAAGGTGGAGGAAGACATGGCAACAGTGGAGGTGGATCTAAGTAGGTATTTAAATTGGTATTCTTACCCCAGTTCTCCATTCTTTTCCCCATACTCCTTCCTAGACTCGCATGCACAGTTTTCATATAGGTAACAAACATGCCCACTGGCAAGGGGATATTCTGCTTAGATTTACAAGAAAATACAAATATGTGTATTTTCCCTTTCCTCAGTCCTCCTTCTCAACTGAACAACCGTCTTCACGCTGGATCAGGGCTGGATGCACCTCCACGAAGGGCCACTGCCACTGCTCTGCACATGAGCTGGAGTGGAGTGTAGGATGGTACTCCAGACCACAACCCATTGCCAGATGTCTCTGCCAGATGTCAAAAGATAGATGAGGGAAACACCACTCTGTTATTGACTGCTGAGGGAGGTGGGATAGTTGTTCAACAAGTTGTTTCACACAGTCCTGAGAAGTTGTGGACCCATGGTCTCACAGTTGCGGTCCTAAGTGTTCCTTAGGGCATGACAAAGTGGGGCCACTCTTTGAAAAGGACCTGAGTTTATCTGAGTTTATGGAAATAGAAGCTACCTTCAAGTTCAGCCTTTTCTTTTCTTTCTTTTTTTTTTTCCCAGAGATTTTCCACGTTCTTTCACTGATGCATGAGTGATTACCAGGATCACAACCAGCAAAGACCAAATAATTCTCTGCAAGAAGGTGGGGGGGGGTATCTAAACATGGCCTTCCAGGCTGGCAGTTATCTCCAAAGATGGTTACCCTTTCCTCCCTTTTGCAAAAGAAGTGACAGAGATGCTGAAAAATCCAGAAACTGGCAGACAAGCAAAATCTATGGCAAATACAGCTGCTAAGTAGTCTGAGGTAACTGGAATGAACTGCTCTTCCAATCATGTTCCAGCTATGACTGTACTCTAAGAAGCAGAGTCTGTGATAAATATAACTTGGCTGAATGTAAGAATTTAGATCGCGCATTAGATATTGAATTCATTACCTCTACATGTGCCTATATCCAGAGGCTGTATGTGCCCTTATCTCATCTATATCCAAAACGCTCTTAATTTCATTGATGTTGACACTTAACTCTTGAAATACTTCCCTTTTTCGAAGAAGCTCCACTAGTAAGCCAAGCCATACAGGAGAATCACAAAGATGTGACAATGTTAGGAACAGGACCCCCTTTGGGGAAAATCAGTTTGCATAAAGTCATGAAATACAGATTTATTCATTTTTAATGTATTTTTCTTGCTTCTTTCTCCTTGCAAAATTCAGGCCAGCTGGTGGGATTGACAGTAATGACTCCCAGTGAGCTGGACTCTAATCAGCTCAGCTGGAATACAGTGAAGGACTTTTGGAATTCTAAGCTACTCCAGCAAAATGGATTTATCTTCTCAATTAGTCACAGATGCTAGTGGGATCCACCAGGTGCGCTACCGAATAGCCCCATGTGGCATAGCTTGTAGAAATCTTCCATTGTTCCAGCCCATTCATAACTTCTGTCTTCATCTTCAGAAAAATGTAGTCAGAAACGAGGAAAAATCCATATATTTCAAAGTTGTCAGTGAAGTGAGTGATTAGATTTCTTCTTCCTAGTTCATGTTGGTCAGAATTTGAAATCCCCGTGTGTGTGAGCAGGTCATCAAACGTCTTGGCCAACAAGACCAACTCAGCACTTTGTACTGACCTTCATTATCCAGATTAGAAAGGGAACTAGCACACCATATGCCAGACATAAAAGTCTCTAGCAATTCTCTTTTCAGCACTACACTCCTGGGTTTGGATCACAGCCAGTTTGTGCTCTTTGAAACTTATAAATTGCTTTCATCTCCCAGACAAGGTAAAATCAAATTGGTGTAAGGGATGTCGCATTGTTGATGAAGATGCAGAAGCAGAGTTAACTCTAACATGGACTTAGCACACTGTATGAGAAATATCTTAATAGACTTGGCTGCTTCTTTTGGTTGGCCTTGAAAAACAACAACAACAACAACAACAACAACAACAAAAACTGTTTCTGAAAGCTGCAGTAAAGCTGTATTAAAGGAAATGGGGTCTTTCTTCATTCAGACTCTGGGTCTGAGTTCTGCAGCTTTTCCTAGCATGCCCATGAATGGTGAGGTATGAACTGGGACACACAGAAGTTTATAAATGGTGGTGTTATGCTGAGCTATGCATTTGTCTTAGAATCCTTTCCTTTTGATGTATTTATGGTCACTAATCTCTCTCTGGCTACAATCCCTGCCCAAGCTCTGTTTCAATCCTCTGTCCATACTGGATTCATTTTATCAGGTTTTCCCATCTGTAGCTGTAACGATAATTGACTGTTACAAGTCTGTCAGCTCTGGAATTCAGCCCTTGAAAGGAGTGCTTCTCACCCAGAGACCAGGATGGGTTAGCTGAAAGCAGTTGGATTTGCTTTCCTCATTATACTCTAAGTAGACTGAATGGGAATGTTTTCTCCATCCCTAATTTTTGTGATACTGTAGGGCTTACCATGCTTTCCTTCCTGCTTTTTCCACTCCTTCCTCAAAGGCCTATAGTGCCCCTTGGAGCTGTGTTTCCACTTACACTACAATCTATCTACCCCAAAGGACACTTGACCAACCTCCTCCATCCCCTTCCCCTGCCCTACCCTCCTCCCCTCTTCTCCTTGTGGATACCCAGTTGTCCTCCAGGGTTCAGAAACACTTTTAAGCAGTACCCATAACCTTGGTGGCTCCAGGTGCTAATGCCATACAGGGTGGTACCCTGCACAGAGGACTTCTTGTACCCATGGTTTCCATCTCTATTGCCTTGCGAAAGCTGAACCCTTATGGGGTTCTTCCTTCAGTGGGGGACTGTGGTCTCTGCTCAACGGAGGCACCAACACTTGTAAATCCTGCAGGAACTTCGTACTATTCAGACTTTCAGCTGTCTGTCAAACTTGATTGAAATTGGCCAACTGGTTCAAAAGTTATTAGAGAGGAACTGACAGACAGAATGATTGCAGAGGAAATCAGGCTAAAAATATTAACTTCCTGAGATAGCAACTTTGTTCTTCCAGAATTATCAGCATAAAATACATGTATACTGCTTAGCACAGGCTTCTTCCTACCTTTCCACTCCTGCTTTTCTGTCCCTTGTACTGATGTCTGTCTAGGGATTTGGAGATATGAACCCATCTCTCTCTATTTGCCCAGCCCCAGAAATTCAGCAGGCTTCACAGAGTAGAGGGAAGGATCTGTGTTTTGTATCTCAGAAAGAATGGGAAATGACTGGGTTGTCCTAGCGCTTATATCAAGGGCATTTGCTTACATGTTCCCTGCGGGGAATGGGAATTCACATTGCCCAGTGAAACAGAAGAAAAATACTCTCCCCCCCAAACCCAGTTTTACACTGAGCTTTTTTCTGTGAGATCAGGGGAGATCCAAAGTGAACCTGGCAACTGATCTGGACTAATGACTAACTAGAGATGTTTTGGGGTGCAACATGAGTTTCACCAAGGGAGGATTGATACACAAGGAAGAGGAGCAAAGAGGGCAGGACTCTGTGCCTTATCACATCTCCTTTGTCCCTGATCAGCATAGTTCAGAGCACAGGGGACACCAGAAGAGGTGGGGACAGGCCATGTATGGCCTGCCTTCCCCCCAGCAGCACCAGTCCCAGGTTTCACAGCCCTTTTTCAAGAACTTCTTTCCATCAGATTCACTCTGTGGAAAATAGAAATGTCAGATGTGGGAGAGGGCATGTGGAGAGGGCATTTAGGGCAGGAGAGCATGGGGAGGGCAGCAGGGGCAGGGAGAAGAGGAAAGTGGAGGCAACAGAGAGAGAGCATGTACAGAGAAAGAAACGCTGCAAAAGCAGAAAGTTCCTCTTCATATTGGCACAGCAATGTTTGCAGCATGGCTTAGCATGCCTCCTCCTGTTAAATAAATATTGTGACAGTTCTAATCCTAGTGAGTAGGGACGTAACCAGAACTTGGATTTTCACTGAGGGCAAACAGTAATGGGTACACTTTAAGTATTTCAAATAAGGCTTTAATTTAGATCTACGAAGACAGTGCTGTTTGTTAAATAAATATCAAGCTCATCTGGTACCAGGCCAGTTGTTGTGGTTAAGCGAGATATATCTAGCTAGTGGTTATTCAAACTGGATGATGGGTGAACAAGCCCATGCAGACTGCAAAATGCTTTCTAATTGACAAAGAGAAAGAGAGTGAGAGAGAAAGAGAAACAAAGAAAGAGAAAAAAGAGAAGAAAGAAAAAGTGAAAAGAAAGAAAGAAAGAAAGAAAGAAAGAAAGAAAGAAAGAAAGAAAAAGAAAGAAAGAAAGAAAGAAAGAAAGAAAGAAAGAAAGAAAGAAAGAAAGAAAGAAAGAAAGAAAGAAAGAAAGAAAGAAAGAAAGAAAGAAAGAAAGAAAGAAAGAAAGAAAGAAAGAAAGAAAGAAAGAAAGAAAGAAAGAAAGAAAGAAAGAAAGAAAGAAAGAAAGAAATCTTTGCCTTTTGTATATGCCCTCTCTAGGAACTTTGAAAGCTATCAAAGGAGACAGCTCCAGCCTGGCAAGGGAATTAGGTATCATTTAGTTGCTAAAAAGAAAATGACAAATGCTGTTTCATAACTAACGCACTACAACCATCTTATGAAATGTTAATTGGAATACCTTACACTTTCCATATACCTTTAATGAATTAATGGGGATGCCACTCTCTATTTATAGACCAGTTAAATTCCTCAGCAACTCCATTTACTTCTTGTATATGTTATTAAACCTCAGATGGCAGTTACATAATCAATATGCTGTCCTTTAATAAATCTAAATGAAGAAAATCCTGGGAGTCCTTTAGAAAAGTATAGAATAGCTCATAGTTTGCTACTTTTCTCTGCAAAACTCTTCAACCTCTTCCTGCCTGTGTGTAATCTCAATACTTTAGATGTTAAGTTTGGGTTTTTTTTGTTTGTTGTTTTGTTTTGTTTTGTTCCATTCTGGTTTTTATTTGTTTGTTTGTTTGCTTGTTTAATATGAAAAGCATATGAAGGGATGAGATCTATTATAAGGAAACGTCTTAAAAAATCCACATGCCTTGACTTCATAAAAATATGTATTTGTATCACATGACATGTTGTATTACTTCCCGTCTGGATCTGGTTCCATGGGATATTGTTGACAGAGTTGGGCAAGTTTGTTGTTAATCAGGCTTTGATGTTTCTGGGGAGATCTTTGGAGACATCAGTTAGGAGCCCAGTGGAAGGTATCACGAGCTATATTGAACACATTGCCTTAAAAATAAAATGTTGACTTTAAGATCAAGAAAACTATAAGAGATACAGTTCATATGTACTACAGAATTAACCGTTCCTGGCTACCTATATGGAGAAATAGGGGAACTGGGGCTACAAGAAATGGCATGGCTTAACAGCATGAGAATTTGGTTGGACTGTGAAGCTTTTACCCCCTGGGTATCTTTTTACGTCCATCAGCAGTTGATATTGCTTAAGGGCCAAGCAAAACTCTAACATATGTCCCTTTGCAGATGCTCTTTGGCCTGTGTCTAATGAACTGCTGGCCTTTGTCTAGCTTCCAGCACAAAGCTGCCCATTTTGTCAAAGCCAACTGCATTCACATTGCCTGGCAGCACAGCTGAAAGCCTGCAGAGGCCAAGGGCTGAATGGGATACAAAAGGTGAACTATTCTTACAGCTGAAATATGCTATTGATGAGTGAGTCAGGGATCTCACCTTACCCTTGCACCTTCTCTTCAGAAATGGCTCTCCTTCTAGACTTTCGATTTAACATCTTCGGTATTTGAAGGAGACCTAAATGTAGATTTGCCTAATATTCCCCTAGCTTCTGGCCCTGTAGAGTTTGATATCAAGTTCCTGCCCTGCAAGCTAATTCTTGCCACCATCAGACTGGCCAAATTGTCTACCATATGGGTAGCACAAGTTCATGTCCTGATCACGTGTCTCACTATGTCCTCACCCCCACATTCCATCCTTGTAAGTGGCAGAGTATCCTCTCAGCGAGTGAGGATCCTGAGGATACATTTCCTCATTCATCTCTGGTATTCTTTATCATTTGCTGCCCCAGTACCTGTTTTCTATGACTCCTATCTTTTTGAGTAAGATTGGCTTTTAGCTTGAAAGCTTCTGCTTTTTGCTCTCATAACCTATAAACAGACTAGCACCTCTGCTGGGGATGATCTTCAGTTTGTTTTCAACCTTTGTGAGCCTTCCCATAAACGAAGGCAAAGCCTTTCTGATACCTCTGTATCCTCTCTCCCTGTCTTCAACAAAGGATGAGAATTAAACCTGCAACCACTAAATTGACCAGCAGCACATGTTGAAAAAATAAATGCCCTGATCCTTGGCAGGTAATGAAGAAATAGATAATGATGCAAATAATTCTCCCATGGTTATTGCTGGGAGTTTGTTTCCATCCATCTATCTCCAGCTTGTCATGTTACCATTAGTGCCGCTCATAATACAGATGTTAACAAGGGCAAAAGGGTGATCCATGGGTCTCCTGTAGTAACCAGCAATGCTGTCAGCCTGCAAGTTAGCTGTCAGCTGGAGTTTACTCCAGGGATAGTGACCAGTTTGACATACAGACAGAAGGAGGGCTGAAGAGGAAAAGCGTGAGGATGCAAGCTCAAGGAAGCAAGTGAGAATTTACCCTGCCTGGACCAAGGCATTTGTGGTTTTTTTTGCATTTGTCTGTCACGTACCTGCTTCAATGCAGGGTTCATGCTGGACACATCAGCCTCCAGTTCAGTTAAATGGTGCTGAGAGCCAAACTTTATCAAGCAGATTGGGATAAGGGATGGTGCAAGATGGTTTCTAAATCCTAGGATGATTTTGCACTGCAAAGATTGGGCTTTCCCATCTTCAGACCCAATTTAGCTCTTTTAGGAGATGTGAGGTATATAGGACTGATGGGAAGGTTGTCCCAAAACCCGCAACACAGTCCACAATTGCAAGTATAAAGGCAGAGCACACAGTAATTGCTGGCAGTCTCACTGACACCTCCATCAGGAAGCGACCCATCACAGTCTGAAGGTACCAATGTCACCCGGTTGCCCAGACAGTCTGCCAAAGCTCAGTCCTGCTTAGACTCCTCTCCACAATAAGGAGCATTACAACTGTGTTGTCGTCTCCTGGATGTGCAACACGCAGCAACCTCTCTTCTCCTTGGCTCTTCAAGGTGTACAGTGTCTGTCTTGCAGCTCTGGACTATCTGAACACCTGGGACATGGCTCCTGTGGCCAGAAGGGTTGACTATCTATCTCAAAATACCCCATTATGAAGTATCTCATTTGGAGTTGGAACTGAAAAAAGGATAATTGAGACACAGCCTAGAATTTCCCAAAAGTGTTTGCATCCTGCCTTTTTGTTCTACAAGCTGAAAAGGAAGCCTGGGTTTTTGTTTTGAATGCATTATGCTGTAGTCAATTTTATTTTTGTCTTACCTCTGTCAACAAAGCTTAGCACAAGTGATCCCCGTTCCCTGATGGAAATGACAGGAAGGGAAGCGGGTGTGGGAACACACAGCGATACGGACATAATGGAGCAGAGAATGGTGCTGAGTGAGAAAATTCACTTTTCACTGTGGGGAGAGGGGAGGAGGGGAACACAGCTCCATAAGCAGAGGATGTGCCTGTTTTCACTATATGCAAATACATGACATGCTTTTGGCGAGAGGAAAACTAAACATTTTCCCCAAGTTTGGATTACACTAGAAGCATACATTACACTTCTCCAGAAATGTGCGCCCTGATGTGGCTCTACACAATGCAGATACTCCTTTGGTAACCATTTAGTGTGCCAGACCTTCTTGCATTAAAATCCTGGCAGAGGTCACAGGCAAAAATGAATTTGCTCAATTTGCCCTAGTCATTAGTCCATACCAATTCTGGCTGAGAGTACGAGTGAAAATGAATCTACAGTTGTCCTGCTCATCATTTCTCCATACCAGCAAACTGTTGTGCCATTTGGAGCAATTTATTGTGATTGGTATCCATTGCTTCAAAACTACTCAGGAGAGGAGCAGTGAGGGATGTTGTGGATCATGACTATGATGGTCTTGGATGTGTTGATATATACATGTGTGCTTTTGAAGCGGGACACAACCACAAGTGGCTCCACAAAAGAGGAAAAGGTGGCCAGAACAGAGTGGAGGTTTAGCAGCAGTGACATGAGAAGAACAAAATGGGGTTGCAGAAGCATGAACTAGCTGTGCACGGTCAGCATGTTGGGTAAAAAGCATGCATAGCATCTGGTTTTGCTGTGCATGCTTAGGGCCGCACATTCTTTGATTTTAATGAGCCTCTTACCCACCTGCTGAACAGTCATCTTACGTCACCTGAAACTGTCATGTGTAGTGCCGGCTTTCATACATGCAGAGCACTGAAGCAGCACATCCGTGGTGAGGCAGTCCTGAATCATATGGCCTGGCTGCAGGATGCCCTTTTGCAAATGGCAGAGGAAATCAGCCCTCGAAAACACCCCCCTTCCAAGCCTGCTGTTCACTTGGCTACAACGGTTGCCATTGCTTGGCTGTAGATTACAGGTTCAGCAGCATGCTAAACAGCCAACATTATGTTTCTGCCAAGGAACAAGGCTCCTGACTACTGAAAACTCCCAGGGGCCCACTGGAGCTGTTGCTAAGCACAAGGGAAACCTGGTTAGCAAAGTCAACTCCATGCTTTTCCAAGTGTGCCTCAAATTTTCTGCTCCACCAGTCCCTCTGCTTTTGGACACCATCCTCATGATGCAGAAGGTGCTTTCTAACAGGCGCAAGGATGCCAGGCCAAGTCTATCTCAGCAAACAATGGTCTTTATCAAGTGCTGCTGCTTTTGGATGCTGCTGGAGCTCAGCTCTGTGATGATTTTAAGAAACTGGGTCAAAGTTCTTCTTCCTCCTGCTGTCAGCCAGTTCGAGATCTGGTTCGACACCTGAATCACATTAGATGTGTAGCCAGTTGCTTAGCAGTCCGTGCTGACTTAAGAACCCAGATATGTTGTATATAAGATCTCAATTTCTGCTAAACCAAACCAAAACTTTTGGGGGAAAGACACATCCTAGTCAAAAAAGGCTGGGATCTGTGAAGTTCTGCATGATTTTTGCAATATCATACAGTACAGGAAGGGCAACCAAAGAAGCCCCCGAAGGGATAGCTGGGCATAAACCTGTCAGGAAAATTAAAGGGCTGTAGACCCTTGTACCAATACATAAGCCATGCTAGTTGCATTATGGAAGGCCCTAAATAATGGCATCCTTTTTCTTTCTGGACTGCATATGGCCTTGCTTTATTTAAACTATTATATATATGGATGTGTTGTTTAAGGAACAGGATTTATGGAAGAAAACTGGCAGTGTTTTGAGCCTTGCTTTCCAGGCAATGTTCTGGGTTTCCTTAATCACTGAGTGCTGATGTAGCTGTCCATAAAAGAGAGGGGTTGTTTCTGTTTTAGCTTTGTTGCTGAAAAGCTAACAAAAAAATGCTCAGGCTGTAATCCAAGGCCTTAGTGAGCTCTCTCTCAGACAGAAATACACTCTGAGTTACACCATCCCCCGAGTGTCGTTGGTGACATCTCTGGAAGATAAGAAATCCTCAGAGAGTAGCAGAATCATGATCACTGTTAATTAAAGCTCATCGGAAGAAAGTCTTGATTTTCTAGAGGAGAGTCTTGAATATTTTCCAGGTGAATGTGACCAGGAGCAGTTTCAACTTGATTTTCATGCAAACTTAACTGGAAATGATTACAGCCAAATAATAGCATTAAAGTGGAAGGAAATTACTGCATTGATTGCTTGACCTGAAGAACAATAATGGTCCTCGTCTATTACGACTGATTTTCCATAACATTAGTGTTACACAGAAAAGTTCAGATTAAATCCAGGAAGCTGAAAGTAAGACTGAGAATTAGCACACTACCATGGTGCAGGCTCCAGTCCCCTTGCACAAGAAGAATCCCTATGAGAAACAGTGATCATGTCTTCTCAAGAGGCAGAAATGTTATCTACATCCCCCAAACATGTGTATGTTCAGTGGAGACTTTCAGTCCAGTTCCTGGGACAGGAGTGAGGAACGGGTCTCCCACAAGGAAGCCAATCTCTATCTGTGGAAGATGCTGCAAAAAACAATCAAATCCATCTTTCTGTCCCTCCAGAANTCCCCTTAGGTTTTGTTCCTGGAAACAAGGTTATTTAGAGGGAATTGCTTTGCATAGGTATTGGTCTGTGTGAGCTGTGGGCTGTGGGCTCGTGGCTTAGAGGTAAACCCCCTGTCATCTCTCCCATGGTGTTATTCTTAGATTTGTCTAGATCTGTTTTCAGAAAAAAAGTACCCCAACTGGAATGGCCTTAAGGACAGTGGGAGTGAGAGAAGTCCACTCCCAGCTGGAAAATGATTATTGCCATCTATTTTCCCCATATTCCTCAGTGAGTGCTCGTGGTAATAACATCCCAGCAGCTGGCACAGAGATGTAAGGCTTCAGTCCCTGCCTTCCTTAATGTTGGCCTTGCTTTTCCCTTCTGTCTCCTGTATCCAGAGGAAATGGTGTAAAGGGCCAGTTTTAGCTCTGTAGCTGCTTAGAAATCACTACTAAGCAACAACACTGCTCATTTGTATGAATGAAGTGTAGGAAAGCGTTGGTCACATCCCAAAGTCTAAGCAGGACTGCTCGATGCCCTGAAGGGAAACAAATTGTTGATTAAAATCCAGTTCCTGTTTGGCAGGCAGGAACTACAAACACGATGATAAGGACAACTCCTGGGCGGCAGTCTCAGCCAAGGGAAGATTACTCCAAAAGAGAGTTTGTTTGTTTTTTATCCCTAGAAAAGATATTGGCAGGCCATTGGCAGGATAGCTTTGTAGGCTGTATTGACTGTAAAACCTTTACCTTGGGGAGACCTGCCCCATCATGAAGGCAAGATTCACTCCAGCACCAGTGTCAGACCAGTAGCTGGACTGGGTTCCTTGGGAGACCAGGTCAGAGCAAAAAGACCAGCTTCCCAGTTCAGTCTCCCAAGGTACAGCTCTTTCCCTTCTTAGATGCTCCTCTTTGGCTCATCATCTATAATCTTCTTTATCTAATGAGGAATTAGAGGATAAATACATCGAAGAAGTCCATTAGTGATGGGTTATCTGAGCATGTCAGCTGCACATGCCCCACAGTCCTGATGGAGCATGCATTTCCATGGAGTTAGCCTCTAGCGTGGCCACTTTTGTACCCACAAGCAAGAGCTGACCATAACTACCAGCAGAGCATACACCGTGGTGTAGCAGCAGCATATGCTCTGTGGGAAAGTCCTTTTGCTGTGCCCCATAGCTGCAATCATCTGAAACCGCTCTTCATCCATGGGCTATGGCTCTGTCTGTAGGTTTGCACATCTGCTGGGAATCTGAGGGGAAATGCTAGAATCAGAAGGGCTTGAAGGGGCTCTTCGGTACACAGGTTTCCAGTCCTGCATGCACTCTGCCCATATCCCCACTTGGGAGGGCAGGGGAGACAGGCCTCCGATGTTCAGAAGCTGTTCACAATGTGATGCCTTGCTCCTTATTCACTCTTGTTTGCAGCAAAGAAAGGGTGGGCTTTCATAACGGTGCTGGCATGCAGATCTTGGAGAAATCATTAATAACAGGTGCCCAAACTTTGGGTAAATAATTTTTTACTGTTACTGTAGGTTTTCTTCCTCCCTTTTCAAAGCCCTTGGCTGCGGTGCTGTGCACACCAGCAGATTGCGGGGGTGGGCCCCGACAGCTGGCGTGCTTCAGATCTCATGTGGCAACTGCACGCCTCGAGTCCCCGCGTGCCATGCAGCCACCCTCCTTCCCCATCTCTCTGCCGCTGACTCTTGCTCGAGCTGTTATTTGTGTCTTCAGCACACAGCTGGTCGGTTTTGAACAGAGGGGTGGGAGGGGAGGATGGCAGGGGCAGTGTAGCCGCAGAGCTGGCAGTCCATCACTCCTCCAGGATGCATGGCCCAAGTGGAAACAGGGAAATTAATAATGTGTACAGTGTTGGGAGCTGATTCTTTTTATCTCGGCACTGTTCATCACAGGAAGCATCTTCTCAGCCTCTCATGGGGAGCTGGTTGCACAAAGCCTGCAGTCAAGAGATTTTATTCTCCTGCCATGCCAGCATGACAAGGCCGCATGCATCAGGATGCAAGCAACTAGTTTGCAGATCCCTAAGGAGAACACGTGCGATTTTAGGAACTGACTGGTGCTTTTGTCAGACAAATACAACACATGGTAGGCGGGCATGTCTTGAATCTCCAGCAGTGGATTGACTGACCCATGTCTGTGCCTCTGTCATCCAGCTCCTTGAGAACACTTGCATGAAGGGTGCAGTGAAGAGGTACTTGCATCTAAACGTGGGTACCCAGCATCCTCTTTTCATGTCAGAACAGGTTCAGCTTTCAGAAAAGGAAGTTTTGTTTCTACAGATGTAATAAATATCATGAGACTTCATTGACCAGTAGCACATTGTGAATAACAAGACAGCCATATCCTCAGGATGGCCTATAAGCTGAAATATGTTTCCATAAAATGTTCATCCTTTACAATTAGAGCACAAAATAGTACAAGCCAAATGACTGGCCACGAACAATTTGTGAATACACATACATACACACAAATGCTTAACGACTTGTTACTGAAGCAATCAAAAAACAGAAGAGACAAGAAAGCACCCCAGAAAATAGTTAAAATCAATGTTATTTGTTCTCTTTCAAGTTTCCTTGACAGCATGATTTCCCCTTTATAGCACCCTCGCTCTTGTGCTGAGCTCCCAGGAACCCCGGCTGAGCCTTCTGTGCCACCACCTCCACCTCTCAGAGGTGCTGTGAAGATGCTGCATCTGTGTGGGGTCCGGAGCTACTGCCCACAAGACTCAGGGGAAACCTGTTGGTGGGGGCATGCATTACACAGCTGCTTGAGGGACAGCTGGATTCCACACCAGAGCACATAAACAGCAATTCCTGTGTCAACAAGGATGTTCTCCGAGCCCATAAAAGCCTGAAGTGCTCTCAGTATCATCCCCATGCAGCTGGAGAGGCTCTTGACCTGGACGAGACCTTCGGTGTGGAATAGAACCAAAAGGCAGAAATTTCAGCCCTCATCTGCAGCAACAGCTCGGGAAGAAAGAAACCGCTGTGAGAGAAAGAGGGAGATAAGGGAGAAAGCAAAAGCAAAAGGGTAGAAGTGGAAGGGAAGCAGCCTCGGACAAGTTCTTTAATGGGACCGAACACTGATAACACTAACCACCGTGCTGCTGTGAGAGGCTGCCAGCTAACAACCACGCATGGCTGTGAATTTGAAATCAGTTGATAATCACTGCCCATAACCCACTTGGCAAACACGCCCACCAATCCTGGTGCTGAAACCCCTCCGAGACCAAGGAGTAACGGTATAACAGAGCATGAATTTCTCTCTTCTTTATGCAGCTTCCACACAAGAAAACACAACCCCATCTCTCTATGTTCCGGTGCCACTTTTGATACTGCGTTAGCACAAGCAGATCTTGTCCACTTCAAGCCGTTTTTCCAGACACAAGACCTTGAGAAAAAAAAAAAAAAAAACAGGAGTCTGGGAAAAATTTCCATCATCTGCATCCTTATGTAATAGCAGCTTGCAAAGACAGGTAACTGAGGCCCGTCCTCCACTCCCCTCCCCGGGTGGGCAGGAGATTGATGGCTGTGTTTTAGTTTGCTGTTCCTTCTGCACTCCCACACACACCTCAGTAACTCTCCTTATTTTTATAGGAAAACGCTGGCAAATACATAAATATCTTCTGTCACCAAGAAGCCGTGTCCATTCGGTTCTGTCTGCAAAGGCTGCTCTCCCCTGCTAGCCCACTGCAATGCATCGCTTTCATGGGCCCTGGGGGAGGAGCCGGGAGGCACCGCTCATAAATTCCCAGCATGTCAGGCAAATGCTTTCACATCATTCAAAAGGAAAATCTGCTTCCCCAAAATAAATAACAGGATGTAAAGAGAGTCCACAGCTTAGACAATGGGGAGACTTATAAATCATTATGCACTGAAAATCAAGCTGGCGGGTTTGGAGACCCTGGATCAGTTCCGAAAGGACGCAAAGCGGAGAAGTTCATGCACGTGAGAAGAACATCACTCTGGATACCTTTTCCAATCTCAGCAGCTAAAATCTTTACTGAAAATGTATGTGTGGCCAGTGAGAAGGCCGATGATGTAAAACACAAGATTCAGTGAAAGGTGGAGAATGAGAGACTCTGGAGGGACATTGCTCTGGAGAGACATGGAGGGTCTTGAGGGAGAAATGACATGAATGGCTGCTTCCTGTGGTGCCACGTTCAGTACGTGGGGTGGCAATCGTGTGATTAATGTTGTCAGGAGAAAGAAAGAAGTCATTGGAGGGCCATACCATTAAAAAACAAAGGCGCCTTGCTCATCACCACAGCTAGTACATCTCCCAGATTTCATCATACCTTTCTCACCATCTCACTACTGCTTCGTACCTTCCTGCTCTTCTCTCTTCACCCCACCCATCACCTCTAGCCCTCTTTAGCCAGATAAGGCGATGGAAGCATTAAAAATATGCCTGTTCTCTCACCGTGCGGGGAGACCCCAGCCAGCCGCACAGGTTTGACCTGACACAGTGGCATCTGTGCACGGAAGATTGCAGAAAACCCAGCCACTGAAAGGAAGAGAAGGGGTAAGAGGTGGCTGGCAGACTCCAGAGGGAACTGGGCTGGCCATCTGGGCTTGATAGTTTGTAGCAACGAGAACTGGGAGCTCTGTAAGCCTCAGCCAAATCTAGTTATTTTTTACAAGAGTGGATAAAAGCCTTATAAGGTGGGATGGGCATTTCTCTGTGAAGAGGCCTTGAATCCACTTCCATTCTTTCTTTCTCCCTCCTCTTCTATTGCAGCAGTTAAAAGAGGGCCCTGGATAGAAAGCCATGTGTTACAAAGCAACCTCTGTGTATTGCCTAAAGCAATCAGCCAGCAGCTTCCTTTTGTGAGGAGGAAAGTGGGCTTTTTCTTTTTTTCCCACATGTAATCATCCCTTTCAATCCCTTCTTTTCCGTTTTGAGCTGTCCCCTTCCTTGCCTCCCAAAGCAGCATGTGCATCACAGAAGCCACAAGAAATAGAGAGGGAAGGGCGAGAGTCCTGGGTTCCTATCAAGCACCAGGGGAGCGGGGTGGCAGGGCCAGCACGTTTCACTTCATGGTGTTTTACAGAGGGAGTTAAGGCCCAACCTCAAGTATCCCTTCGCTTTAGCAGGAAAAATGCTCTTGGGAAAAACACATCAGTTTTAACTCCTTGTTCTCAGTGGCTCTTCCTTCTCACAGTCTGTCTCTGGCTTTGCTCCTTGCAATGCTGCTGCTTCTCTCGACATTTGCCCTGTGGGTGCACTCAGAGGCTGTAATCAGGATTTAAGGCCTTCATAGTCTTAGACACAGAAAAAAAAAAATAGAACAAAAAAGACTGCCTTTGCCCCAGAGATTTTAGCACTGGAAGGTGAGTTATAGCTGGCAGTTGTGAAATCAAGCTGTCCTACTGGTATTACCCCACAGACACCCCATTCCCCATCATTCAGATATTGGAAGGTGATGCTTGGAAGACTGAAAAGGGAAGAGTAATGTCTCTTTCCTCCCAAGATCTTCTCGTCTTTGTCAACCTTTCGGCAAAGCTGGACATGACAGTCTCACCCTTCCCTGTCCCTCAGGACTTGCACTGCAGCTTACACTGGTGCATTTTCCAGTCGGGCTGGCTCTGTTTGGTTGCGTGGGGTCATTCCCAGGAAAACACACTGCCTTGCTGATACAAGGTGGAGGCACCACTGCCTTGCTCTTTGGGATCCCCGGACCTTGCTCAGCCCATGTGCCGAGGCCACAAGCGCTAGTTTTTATTGCATTTGTGATCTCCCACATAGGCACTAACAAAGTGGATGTGGGCATGAGCTTTCTGAGACGTCACAAAAATAAACCCAGATGGCATTAAATAAACTGTGTTGGAGGGAGCTTAAGCATGACTTATCCACACTCCCTATAGTGAGCCAGTGGGAGGACTGGAAACAAAACCCAGGAGTCCTTCTCTCTCTTATCTTACTAGAAGCACTTACTGCTTTGCTTGGGGATGTCCTTGCTCAGCCCCACTGTGGGGCAGTCAGGAAGAAATGCATTTGTTATGGTCAGAGCCTCTTTGTCTTGAGCAGGGAATTAGGGAGAGGTGCATCCACTGAGCAGCGTTTCTGCCAGGGTGAGCTATGAGCATGCTACTCCTCTGTTTGCTTTTGTGCTGGGACTTGGGGGCTGGGGAACTGTGCAGGAGGAGAGGAAAATGTTCTATTTTTCAAGTAAGCTTGGGGACTGCTGTGGAAAAAGGACTATTCTCTCCTTCATTGAGAAGCTTGGTCATGGAGGGCTGGCTGTCCTTGTTTCCTAAATGTATATGGTGCCCTCGGGGAATGTCTGCTTTTGATTAGATAGTGTCTAGTGGAGAGTTCTTGATTCTGGGCTATACACTGTGAAAGGAGCGTGTGTGACTCTTTCCCTCCCCCGTGAACCGTGAGTGAATAGCACCTCTGCCCAGGCACGAGAGAGGGGCCCTCAGGCCAGCTGGGAATGTGCATTTATTATAAAGCAGTGGAGTAGCAAAGATACCAGGAGTCAGAAAGGATTTCTCAGTTTTGCTTTGCTCTTTTAATTCTGCCACTTGCCTGCCTTAAAATGGAGGAATATTGTATGTCTATGGGAAGGTTCCTAGAGTAGCAGGTTCTCTAGGAAGAGACACTTTCTGGAGACAGTGTTGTGCACTAGGGTTTAGTTTGGGATTGCAGGACCCCCATGGGATCCCACATTTCCTACTTCCCTACTTTCCTGCTCAGGTGCAGGGGGGACCTGCTATTCTGAGGCTGGGGATTCTGCAACAGCAGCAAGGTAAAATCACCAGGAGAGATGTGATCTTCTGCTTCATTCAAGCCACTTGCGGAGCTAGAAGAGCCAAGCCCCTGGACTGGCAGATGATCTCTCTGAGTGGTCACTGGAACTCTGTCTTGTACTGGGGAAAATCAAGCCCTGCTTTTTCCATCCCTAATGCCATCAATAGAGGTTGCACAGTCTGGAAGAGAACAGGATCCCTTTGCCTTTGCACTCTGGGAGCTGAGGTGATGAGTAAACACTTGTTTTTACTGGGAATAGCGAGCAAATGGGACTTAGAAATAAGCAGCCATTGGCACATGCAGTTAGATGTCATTTTTAACAGTCTTGTTATTTAGTTAAGATGATGTTTCAGTAGTGCTTTAGCTACATGTTGATAAACAAGCCTGAGTTTGTAGACCTAGAGATACAGTTTCAACATTGTCACTTTCCATTCAAGGAGTTCAAGCATGCAAGGAAGATGAAGGGGATGAAGGACAAGAAAGGGCTCTCTCCCATACACATACACCTCTTTTTTATGCTTCTGAGGGAAGCAAAGATTTCCTCTGTATGGCTTTGTATCTGTGTATGTTCCCATCAGACGCATTCACCTTCAGGAGTTTTTGAGCAGTGACACTCATTAGCCAAGCGGGTGAGTCGAGGAGTTATCCCTCCAGGGACACCCCGAGGGAGGACAGACTCTCTCTACAGTGAAGTTCCCCTCTTTTTGAGGATTTTTGCAAGTGCTAGTTAAATACCTGAAGGCCTGGCTGACTCTCCCAGATAGAGACTGGAGAGCAGATACTGCAGCTGAAGCACTATTAATTAGAAAAAAACTAATTGTTTGTTGCTCTGACGACTGTCATGATGACTATGCAAATACATTTTTCCCTCCCTCTCCCCAAGTTCTGTGCCCTTTGATAGTCCCTAGGGACTTTTCTTATTTAAGTTCAGATGCTCTTCATTTGCATGAGTCATAGCACTGGATGACAAGGTGAGAGAAAAACAGTGTGAGAGCACAACCTGTCAGGCGAAAAAGGAGGCCTCCATCCTCTGGAAGATGCTTGTTTCTGAACCACTCACCAAGACCCTTCTTAAGAGATATAATGCAGATGAGATGCTGCCCAGTAATTTCCCTTGACATGTCTCTGAGGCTGCTGCAAGATGCATGAGGGCTCAGTGGGTTTCCCATGGAGGTGCAGGCATCTGCTGCCGGATTTAAATCTTTTCCCTGTGAACTCTGTAGACTCTGGGGACCAAGTGCTCCCCATCTTTTCCAGGAAAGGAACAAGGGGCCACCAAATGAGGTAAGCACTCAGCAGGCATAGAGTGAGCACAATGGTGTTGTTCTCACCCCAGTATGTGGGTAAACTGTGGAAATACACCCCACAGGAAATTCTGGATACTTAAAGTTTGTCTAGGTGCAGGGAGACAATGAGCATGTTTGTGGTAGGAGTCCACCGGGGTTACTAACTAGGAACACACTGCATCTCCAGCTTAATGTATCCCTGAACCATGAAGAGTTGAAAGATGGGAGAATACTTGGACAAGTATCGCTATATCCCTGCTCAACTCCTGTATTCATCTCTGCTCCTGGCCAGAGACCAGGATATAATCTGCCTCTTACCCAGATAAGTTTCTGGACTAGATGAACCTGTATCCTTGTTCCTAGGCTCTTACCTCTTCAGTCAGGAACTGGACAATCACAGAACTTTTGTAAATAGTGAAGGAATATTTGTGTCCTTGTTTTTTATGCACCAATGGTTTCCTCTTCTCCTTGAGAGCAAAAGGTACCTGCGTCATACACAGCAGCTTTGGTTGACTGTGTGCAAGACATAACTAGAGAGGAAAGAGAGGGCAAAATGTCCTCTGTGCTGATGGCATCTTGGCATAAATCACAATCCAGACACTGCAGAACCAGCAGGCTTTAATTTAACAGAGACGTCCAGCTCTGTTTCTGGTTATGAAGGGCTGAATCTTGCTAAATATCAAGTGCTCTCCATTCTCCTTGAAGGCTGGGAGTGGTGAACAAGCCCAGCACTGGCGAGAATTGCTCAGCACTTGCAAAAAAGATCTTGAAGCTGAAAATGCCTCAAGCCTGGGCTAGTTACCCCTGGGGATCTTCTACCTGCTGCAGGAAATCCAAATTTTGAGTCTTGTGGATGGACAGAAGAGTTCACAAATACCCAGAGCCTTTATGTGATAAATATTACCTCAAATTAGTTGGCCAGATTAAAGAAGACGTAGACAGATAGCTGATATTACCTCTAAATGTAGCAGGCAGAGCTGGAATCATTAAAATAAATGTCCTCCCAAGATTCCAGCTTTATTTATTATTATCGTTATCAGTATTATTACAGTGTCTAAATGTATCCCAGGCTCCAGGGTACCACAGAGAATGATAACCCTGCCAAAATGGCCATCCATACTACTGGCTGGAAACAGATAGGGCGGAGAGGAGTTGCAGCGAGGAGAAAGAGCAGGCTGCAAGAGGCCCCCTAACACCGGTGCTAAAATAAGCACTGCTGAACCCAGGTGGAAATGAGTCACAGGTTGTACCTGCCAGCAGCTAGGGCACACTTCCATGGGAACTGCAGTGTCCTCCACTTCAGGAGGATGTCCTGGTGCCCACTGATTTCTATCAATATGTGCAACCTTTTAATGCAGGGAAGAAGTAGAAGCTGTGCAGCCCGGCATGCCTTGGTACACACATGACACGGACATAAAGACATCTAAAAGCAGACTCCAAGTTAAAGATTTGCCCACTCTTGCTCTCTACAGGGCTTTGCCTCCTGCCAGAGCATTAACACAAAATTAAAGGGGAAGGGATAGTGTGGGGAGAATCACATCTCACATCCGTCTTCTCCACAGCAAACAACGAGGCAGGTGCTACAGAAAAAGACGCTTTCCAATTTAGTTATAATAATGTTGTGTCAATCACCAAAGTGCTAAGCTGTATGTAATGATTGCCGTATGAAAAACATGTATCCTTTATAATGTGTACTTGTGTACCTACTTGATAATATGCATTTCTATTGATCTATATACATAATTATGTTAGTCTAAAACCCTTAAACATACACCTGCAATCTTATTAAGACAAAGAAACTGACTTGAAAACTGAGCTAATTCAACCTGGAACCTGTGGAGAGGAAAAGAACAGAGTCCCCCCCTCCCAGTCCCCTTAACTGTGCTTGGAAGATCAAAAAATCACCAAAATACTAAGAGCTAAGTAGAAAAATATAGCAAAATGGGAAGAACTGTTTTACACCAGATTATTTGTTCACTCTTTTCCACGAAGAATTGGCTGATATTAAAGCGCATCTGATGGTGTTTGGAAAATTCTGCAAAGCTTTCTCTTTAATCACAGAGCATCTTCTGGATCATCTGTCTTTTATAGTGCTTTTGCTTTATAAATGACTGTCACAATTACAGGGCTGGCTGCAGACTTCCCCAGGGTCTTTCCAAGCTGACCCTTCCCAGCGTACCCTGGATGCGTTTCTCCTTCTCCCTGAGGTGTCTCTACGTGATTCTCTCCCACTCTTTCCCACAGTGCCCTCTAATTTGCCATACTTGCCCATTCAGAGTGTTCATTTTAGCATAGGAATGAAGCATTGCATTAGAGGAAAAGGAGGCTGAATGAATAAAAAGGTCTAAATATGTGTTCATCAAGCCTAGACTCTGGCCATCCCCATCAGTTACTTGGACATGCTGAGCTATCTTGAGGTGCTGTCCTCCAAAGGCTTGGTTTTGGTCTGTCTTTCTTAATCATCTTTTTACCTTCCCCTCAATTCGATGTTCTGTAAAGATAGCCACCACCTCCAGCCCCTAGTTGACACTAGGTCCAGGCATCTGGCAGGCTGAGCAGGGCTGAGCATGGTGAACAGCTCCTTCATCATCTCTTGGACATCTGCAGAGAAATGCCTTTGGGGGTTCACATCTTGCTTGCTATGTCCAATTCCAAACAGTCCTTACTGAGCTACTGCAGTGTGTGCATATAGCCAATATTACAGACTCAGTCAAGTTGCACGCATCATGAAATCCCCCCCAGCTGCCACAGAATTTTGGGCAGTAAAAAGTTTCACTGAACTTCAGGAGGGATTTGGACTGAATTCAGTGTTTCTCCAACAGGTATTTCAAGGAAAATTGATGAGGGGTTTTCCTTTCCAGCCACTGGCCTTGTTTGAAGGTGCAAGTGAGTTCATTACTAATTTAAATGTTGTTCACCCAGCTTGCAAGAGAGTTAAATATTGAACACCTCTCCCATGCCTTCCAATGCTGAATCACATTTCCTGCTTCTCCCTCTATGGCTTCAGGCTGTCCAGGAAGTACCTTCATAAAGGATTGTTAATTATCCATTTTTCTGGTATTTACAACAGGTTTAAAATGATCTCAAGGCTTGATCCAAGATAGCCATGAACACAATGGGCTTTGAATTAATGCCCTTCTGATGAAGGTGCAGCTATTGGCTGTGCTTTTTTCTTTGTAACCAGAGGAGCAATTAGGAAACCTTTGCATTGCACTATATCTTCCTTTACTGCCAGTTGCCTGCTCATAGTCATTACCCAGAGAAAACCAAAGGGGAAAGCAGCTAAATAAGAACCTTCTTTAACTGTATTTTTTATCCTGACTCATCTTAACATTTATAAATTTCACAAGTGCTTTTTATTAAAATAAGAAGGCTAATGAAAGATGTCTGAGTGGATCAATTAACCCAAGTCTGAGCAGGTCATTAGAAACAATGGAGAATTGTACAGGCAGTCACACCTGACAAGCATGGAAACTGGCCAAATAACTCAGATGAGATTGATCATTTTAGAACAAATATAATTTGCTTGATTTGTTTTCTTCTCTCTCTTTAATAGCAAAATTGCTTTGAAGACAAATAGTAGACGCTGTTCATGATCTTATATTTACAATAGTCATTGTCTTATAATCCTGAGACTGGACTGTGTGATTTCAGTGTATGTGCAAATAAGATGAGACCACTTCATTAGCCAGTGGGCTGATATTCTGTGGAAAACACTGCTCATGTCCAGCATCGTTAGAGAGGTCTCAGTTGCCCTTTGCACTTCTGAGCTACCCATTTGACTCGATATATTTGGCTTCTAATTTAGACCACTACAGTGGCTGGTCTAGGCTACAAGGGCTTTCCTATGGGCCTTCACATTTCCCAGAGACTCTGTGCTATCACAGACTTCTTCACCTGTCCTTTATGATCTCTTTAACCCAGAAGAAGCTTCTCTGTATCAGGGTTCAGCTTGTGGCTGCAGCAAATCTCACAGCCATTACAGCCACTGCAAACTTTGCTGTCCCTCTCCAAGTGCCAAATGGGTCCCTTCTACCCACCTCTTCCCCTATTACCATGGAGGAGCCTGAATATTAAAAAAGGGACCTCCTAACAAAGCTGCTGGCTGCACAAGTGCCTTGGAGAGAGGAACGCACAGCAAATGCTATTCAGGTTTAAGATATTAAAGTTATGGAGCAGATCATCTTGAGTGCCATCGCGCAGCACATACAGGACAACCAGGTGATGAGGCCCAGACAGCATAGGTTTATGAAAGGCAGGTCCTGCTTGACAAACCTGATCTCATTCCATGACAAGGTGACACGCTTAGTGGATGAGGGAAAGGCTGTGGCTGTTGTCTAACTTGACTTTAGTAAAGCTTTTGACACCATTTCCCACAGTCTCAGGGGAGACCTTATTGTTCTCTACAACTACCTCAAAGGAGGTTGTAGCAGGGCAGGGGTTGGTCTTGTCTCCCATGCAGCAAGTGATAGAACAAGAGGAAATGGTCTCAAGTTGTGCCAGGAGAGGTTTAGGTAGGATATTAGGAAACAATTCTTCACTGAAAGGGTTGTGAGGCATTGGAACAGGCTGCCAGGGAAGTAGTTAAGCCACCATCCCTGGAGGTATTCAAAAGATGTGTAGATGTGGTGTGTACAGACATGGTTTAGTGGTGACTTGGCAGTGCTAGGTTAATGGCTGGACTTGACAATCTTGGTGGTCTTTTCCAACCTCAGTGATTCTATGATTCTATTCTATGTCACACAAGGTGCTGATGGAAGGGGGCAAGGAGGACAACAGGGTTGTTGTGACTTTCTGTTGGGCTGCCCTGAAGACAAGGATGCTCACCAGCCCTCCTGTGGGCACCCTGGGCTTGTCCAAAGCCCTGTTCCTCAAACCCTCATGGCTTAGTAGCACACCACAGTACACTTTCAGACCTGCCACCCTCAGGCTGCGAGCAAGATGGCTCTGGAAACAGGACACCGGCAGGAGGCAAAATACCTATTGCTTTCAGCCTTAGTAAAGGCTGCTCTTTCAGAGAGATACAAAGAGCCCGCAGGAACCCTTGGAGAACAGAGCAGAATAAATATGACAAGGGAAAAATTTGGGGAGGCAAGTCTGAGACAACAGTTTCTTTTTTTAATCTACCTTTCATGGCTTACCAGGGGAAAGCAAAGAACCTATCAAGGACACACAGCCAGCCTCTCTCTCTCTTTCACTGTCAAATTTGTTGCCTCGTTTGGGGTTTAGAAACAAATGATTTTTTTTTTCTTCTAAATGAATTAAGCTATCTGGGGATGGATGATGGATTCGGGAGATAGAGGGTAGGTTATGAGCATGCTCTGTTGCCTCCCTATGGGACACCTGTACTCATGAATCTGCAGACATTGACCCAATTACTAAGCCAGCACCTGGATGCAAACTCCCTGTGACCACGTCTCCAACTTGCTGTATTCACTGCATTTTGTTCAGGGACTTTCGCGTTTTAGTGCCTTTTTATGCTAAGTTGGCATATGTAAGCGAACTCCATTTTCTGAGCGATTCACTTCATCCTTTGAGATGTCCTTGTTTTTCTTTTAGTCATTTGAAGCAGGTCCCCTCCTCTCCCTCCTCCTCCTCCCTGCGTCTCCCAGGATGACCTGCTAATTTAAATGAAAAGAGATTGCAGCAACATTCTCTTTGTCACTGTAAGCTCGGGAAGGCTTTCCCCCTTCATTGAGGACAAAATTTCAGGACAAAAGGCCTTATTTACTCATGCTGTCCTCCCCTCTCACCACAGGCTTCTCCCTCAGTGCTATGATGTTTTCTCCAATCTAGTTTTAAATGTCCTTTTTTCTTCTTTCTGTGGAGCGACTCAACCACAGTTTCACAGATCTGTTATGTAGTGTTTTCAGATATTCAGGCTAAATTTTCCTTTGACTTCCTGTCCGTGGTCTTAAATTAGGCTTCCCATGAATTTTCACTGTAAAATTATACTCATTGCTTGAATCTGATGAAGCTTTCCCGCATTAGATACAGTTGTGAAGATAAATGTGGAGCACAGGGTAACAGTCATTTAAGGTGGGAGCAAAAGGATTTAGCCCAAGGTCTACAGAGGTATTTATGGTGCTATCTCCTATTTAGTTGGCTAATTTGCTATAGATTTTTACTCCTTAATTAGGAATTGAGAACACTAATACCTTTCTGGCTCTAATCTTAAATGTCTGTCCTAGCCGTAAGGTACATTTTCAGAATTACAAGCTTGTGGTGGGAAAAGACAATATACTGTCAGGCACCCTTCAGTTCCTCAGTAAAGCCCAGTTACTGGGTAAATTCTGGATAAAATGTGTATAACAAGGTATTTTGAAGAGGAGCTAACTTTGCAAGGAGTTGGGAATACCTTCTTGGAGCTGCCTAAGTCCAAAATTTCACCAGCTCCATTGAAAGGTGAGGTCTACAGAGGCCTGTGTCTTCCCTCCTCTCTTTTTGAGAAAACCTTCTTGATCTATGTGTGGTCCTGGTAGGTTTGATGAAGACCTAGTATTTACAGCTGTGTGGCTGACAAAAGGTTGTGTTTATCTGGAGCCTTGAATGAAAGAGAAGGATAATACACAAACTGTGGACTCCCATTCTCCTTCTCTACATGAGAGATCCCCAGATTAGTAATTGCATTAGGAAGGATAAAAATTCCTCCAGGAATTGAAACACTTTCAGTATAGGACACAAGGGCAAAAGGTCTTTATTGGAGACGAAAATACCTCATGCACTTGGGCTGCAGGTTTTATGTGATGTCTAGAAAAACGACAGTAAAATTGGCACCTCCTTGCTCAAGAGGTCCCCAGTGAACATTCAAGACATATCTTGTTTGCAAACACAAATGGATTTTTACTCCTGTTTTCCCTGAGGAGATCACAGAGCTATGGCAGAGTGAGCTGTATTCTCTTCTGGCTCGTGCATCATCATCAAATCTGTCGGCTAATTTCCATTTGAAGAATCATCATTGCCAGTACAGAGGAAAGAGCCAGACTGAATTCTCCTATGATCAGGAGTAGAGTTGGAAGAGTTGGCATTTAGAAAGATCATCTTTCTGAGCGGTAAGCAAAGAGCCATGGAAGGGAAATAAATATTGGATTCGTTGGAGGTCATCACTAGAAAGTCGCCTCCCTGACTACCTCTGCACTTTAATCTTGTTGAGAGGGACAGACTCCTCTTTTTTTTTTTTTTTGTGCTGGTTTGCTTTCACCTTGGAATCTGAAAACATGGAAACCCTCAAATGCTCATTAGTATGTGACATCTGAGAGTCAATTTGTATCGTTTCTTCAGCTGTTCTGAAAGAAAAAGCAAAACAGGAAAAAAAGAGGGCTTTTTCCTTTTATTCTTGTCTTCCCTCTGGTTCTACCTGAGAGTCCCTGGAGGAGGTTTTCATTCCAGGGGCTGCCAAACAGCCTTGCTGCCTGAGAAACACTGCCACTGAGTTCCCGGGAAAGGGGGAAGATAAGAAATCAGAAGCTATTTGGAACATCTCATCTTCCAGTGAGAGCAGACCCAGAACTTGCCTTCAGACCCAAAAGAGAGCAACCCACTCAGACACCCTTATCTAGAGTATTATTACTATTATTATTATATAATTTGCAGTCTTATCTTTCCTTCCTGTGCAATACAGGATTCCTCTTTATCTTCCTTGCTACCTTCCCAGGAAAATCCCTTTTCCAATACTAGCCTGACGTCCTCCAAAGAGGAAGAGCATGATGAAACAAGGCCAGCTCAGCACAGGATTTTGAAACACTCACTTTCAAGAACCACAGAAGTAACTTTTAAGGCTACTGTGGGGACTGGATTTCTTACAACACTTCCTGTTCTGCCTCTTATGACAGTATTTGTAGTGAGAGTAGAGCTGGCACCAAATTTTTATGCCTGAGATGGGGAAGTGATCTCAGACTGGCCACTCAGAGAGGTCCTTGATGCATCTTTAAAATGGCTTCCAGCTCAGCTTTGCAGGGGCCTTAAAGAAACATGCATTCTGTCAGACCCTAACTTGGGAGTTATTTTGCTACTTAAACCTACTCCTTTACTGCTTAGAGTGATGTTCTTCCATGTTTCTGGATGTCTGATGGCCCTCAGCCAGTGGCCTGGACAAGGTCCAGACATTCCCCGTGAGCAGCAACTTTTGCTCGCAGGCGCTGGACCCACTTCTCTGTTCTCTGCATGGGAGATGCGTCACACAGACAACTGCTGGCTGGGTAGAAGGTCTGCTTTTCACTGGCATAGTTCTCCCTTGGCTCTGCTGTGAAGCTGAGGAACAGCCAGGTCATGCCTGAAACCATCCCCTTGGCTGCAGAGGAGACCCAGGTGCAAGCTGAGCTCTACCCTGTGACAAAATAAGGAGAAGAGCTGCATGCCTGTATGAAAAGTCCCCTCCCAAAACGTTTCCTCTAACATCCAGCACAGTTTATCAGTTCAGGATTGGAATCATCCTCTCCCAGGAAGGCTGAGCCTTTCCTCAGCACTGAAAGGGCAACCCCCTATCATCTAATAGGCTATTTTCAACCCTCTGTGTGCATTTGACAGATCCGGTCAAATTATGAAGCCCTTTCTTTGTGAGAAAGAGTATAACAATCGCAGATAATGGGAATCGTGCACACTTAAATCCCTGCTTATGCTAAAGGATTGCCCTGGGAAGGGAAAGTGTCTGACCCACTTTCATTACAGCCTTTCGAGAGGCGATGCTGTGCCTCCTGCAGCTGGTACCTTTGCAATGCCAATAATGGGCAGTTTGTGCACAGTACGTGTAAGCAAACAGAGTGACATTCATCTGCTGTGTGTGTGCGCTCCAATGACAGCACCTCGCCGAGTGCTCAACGCATTCGGCCAATTGTGTTGCTGCCTGCAAACGTCACTGAGACGCTGAGCATCGAGCTGCATGAGTGCGAACCTCCCCAGCCGCAGCCATGCTCCAAAATGAAGGAACCATTAGGCTGTCCTGACTCTTGTGGACCTGCTGTGTCTCAAGTGCCATCTCAGAACTAGACGATTTCATTTAGCACCATCTATAGTTTGACTCTGGGAAAGGAGTAGAGTGGAAAAGGCCAAAGATCCCCGGGAACAGTTCCTTGCAAGCATTGAGAGTTCCTTAGCAGCTTGCAGAAGGGATGCATCTCCTCTAACAGCACTCAGATTAAGATGATTGTCACCGGTTGTGAATCTTGTCCTCCTTTTTTGCTTATTTCTAGTAGTTGCAAGCAAGTAGCCAAGTCTGCATGGAGGTTATTTATCTACAGGAAGAGAGGAAATACCACAGTGCTCTTGGAAAATGGGCCAATTCTGTGGTATTTTGTCTCTGAGCAGAGCAAGATGGCTCAGGGGAAGGTGTTAGTCAATTAAAGATAGTCTAATTAAAAACATAAAATCCAACCCAGCATTTGCTCCTGCCTGCCCTCCCCCCAAGAGAAAAGAGACATTGAAAGAGGCAAGGACGCTCTTCCTGCTACAGCAGAGGGTAGAGGCAGAGGGGGCATTTAAAGTGGGTATTTCTTCAGTCCCTATCATGACCGGAGTCCTCTGGGTTCACCTTTGAAGATGCAAAGCCCAGGTTAAAAAGAAATCTCCTCCTCTGCAACCTGTTCACAACAGGCAATACCCTCCCACATTGCCTTTGCTCCTCACTGAGGCTTTCAGTACCTCTTACTACCAGATGGCAGCAGGCTGGCATTTGTCTAGTTAAAATGGATGCTGGAAGCAGCATCGAAAAGCACATTGTTTGGGACTGTCATTATTTGCATTTCTGGCTTGGCGGGTGCCCAGCTGGGACCGCTCCCACACAGGCACCTTGCAGCTAGACACCCACCCTGAGAGACCAATATTTGGAGATGAGAAGAAGAAAAAGTGGATCATTTTTTTCCCCAAGAACCCTTCTTGATCATGGCAAAATCCATCCCACTTCCCTCTCCGAGGCTGACCTGGTTGCTCGAGACCCCTGACATCAGAGAGCATCCACCACAGGGATCCATCACGGGGAGGTTACTCCCTGAGAGCCTGGGTGGGAGCTTGCCAGGCTGAGCAAGGTGTCAGGGTGCAGGTCGAGGTGTCAAGCTGCAGACGATCACCCCGAACGGGGGGTAGATGCAAAGCTAAAGCCAGGGGAGGGGGGGAGGGGGGAATAAATGATAACTTAATATCTGAGAGGTAAGTGTTGGTAATTAGTCTGCAACACTTTGATCATTAATGCATGCAATCAAATTATCATCAGGAACGCTTTCCCACCAGCCCCCTCCCCTTCCCCCGCTTCTCTCTCCTTATTTTAAGGGCTGGCACACGGCAGAAGCTGCCAGGAACAGCCCCACCATGCAGCCAGGAGGCTTTCAAAGGAAGCTGCTGCTCCCTAGTGTTTGCAGGATTCCGAGCTGGAGCCAAAAACAGGCAAGAAAGAGAGTGAGTCCCCAAAGAAAGGCCCGAGCAATAAACTAATGGGCCCAGGCAGTTTTCTATCCTGAGCACCAGTTCTTTGTTATCTGCTTAGCTATTGATTGCAATCCCCATGGATACAGCTCAGGTTTTCCTGCTTTGAGTTCTTAAGTGAAATTAAAAGCATGCGGTTCATTACTCAGTGCTCTCCCCTCTTCCTGTGATCTTTTGGCTACAGTCCAGGTACTGCTGGCCAATTACACCCCTGGGAATAACCTGCCTTCCCCCCCCCTTCGCATTTCTACATACTCTGCATCTTCAGGAAGATGGAGGAAGAGGCCACACGAGGCACTCTGCAAGCTCTACCTTTCAACAGTGTAGTAAGAATTGATTCATGTTCCTGCTCCCCAGCCGTGGCTGGAGATTAGCAGCAACAATTTGCAAGACCTGCATGGATGTACACATCTGCACTGCACTGTATGCACATTTGAACATGCATGTGCTAGGGTGGCAGCTCTGCAGGGGCTCAGATTTTGGCAGAAATGGTTGGTTTTTGTAAAATAATTTATGTGGTTAAATGCTAGCCCATCAAAATGAACTTTTTTTTTTTTTTTTTTAATGTAAGTTCACCAGCTTTGGTATTGGGAATTTGGAAGAGAAGGAAAGAGGAAGAGCTGATAAGGGTTAAATAAGACTTTTAAAGGGAACTGTGTCTTGTGTCCAAGATGGGCTTTTTTATCTAAACCAGAAAGTGCAAATGCCCAACCCGCTATAAACTGAGCAGTGGCTGCTACCCCCAACCCTCTTCACTGGAAGCTACGGCAACGGGTGAGAAACCTGCAAGCAAAGGCTCAATAGCACAAAGTGCTCTCTTAAAGTTAGAGAAAATATTCCTCCGGACCCTGCCGCCTAAAACATTCCAGGTTATCCTGAATCTCACCAGCACCGTGGGTGATACTATCTCCCTTGAAAGCCATATGGTTAAGGAAGGGCAAATGCATTAAGACTTCTCTGTATATTTTATCCAATAGTGCTCTTCCAAATAGTATGTTGCCTGTAGATTTTAACATCAAATACATTGAAAGTCAATGGATTAAATTCCTTTTTACTCCCAGAACTAGAGGTCAAATAATGCCTGATTACCTAGTATCAACACATACACTGCTGATGGGTGTAATAACAGATCTGTGACAGGAAATGCTGGTACAGGTGTGCTGAAATTCAGGCCACTTATCTAGGCTTCCAGCACGGCCTGAAGCGGGACCTACATTTAAGATTTTTGGCAAGCCTGAAATACTTCTTTTCATTACATAATTGGCCTGTAACTCTAATGATGATAGTGGAGCTGCTCCAGATTTATACTAATGTAACTGACAGCAGATTTTTGGCTCTGAGTCTGTAAGAAAAAGCTTGCCATAAATTCAGTATTCAGACTGTCCTTTGTAGTCTCTCTTTTTCTCGGAGAGGAAGCAAGTGCTTCTCTCTTTTCAGATTAATTCCTTTCTGTAATATTTTCTTATGGTTACTGAGAGTTTGCTTCCGTTCAGCTGACCTATTTAACTTAGGTGAGCGTGAGCAGAGAACACATTCATCCCATATATAATAATGGAGCTGTTACACGTGCACTGTTCCCAGAATAGCTTCCCCCGAAAATTACTACTCGGCTTGTTTTATGGGCTTTCACTGGAGAGGCTAAAATTGACTCAAGTTTGAAGAACGTCTATTTAAGTATCTTTTAAATTGTGAATGCTTAAAAGAGGGGATTTTTGAGCGTGAGCCTGGGGATTTTTTATTTTAACATTGCATTTAATGGTGTCTTTGGCATTTAACGTGAGGGGGTGTATGTGGTATATCTGTGTGTGTATGTTTATATCTACAGAGAGATAACTCATGTGGAATGAAAATCCATTTAGCAGAAAAATGAGATCTCTTGAGTGTTTGTATTTTCTACTGGAACTAGAAAACACTAGTACTATAAAAAAAAAAAAGACACAAAATGATCTAAACCAATAAGATATGATTTTATGCCAAGATGTGAGAATGGATCTATATCTTTATCAGGTTTCTCTCACTTGAGAGATGAAAATCACATGGAAGCTTGTTAGAAACCTGCTCTATACTGTATATCTTTCAGAAATACATTGTAAAGGTGTCTGACAGTTTCCAAAGTGAATTATGGGCTCAGAGGTAGTTTCCGCCCCCTCCCATGTATAAGTGCCACAGCCCAGCCAGGCACACGTACATGTGTGCACTGACATGCACAGCAAAGAGAAACCCGGAGGCATCCCGACAGGCTGCCTCGAGACCTCTGTGCAAGCACACGATGCAGAATCACGGTTGCTCCAACTTCTCCCTGATTCAGAGCAGGAACAACAATTTGCTGGGAGTCTGTGATGACAAAGCCTCATGCTGGGCTGTTTTCCCACCTTTTATACTCAGGCTTGAAAACTGAACAAACCCACTGCTGAACTGGTGGGACAATGAACACCACGGAGTGGCCGAGTCCCCTGCAGACCTGCCATCGTCCAAGTAGCACGTGCTGCTGCTTCTCCTGGTCTGGTGTGTAGCTGCATCCTTCCCCAGTTATCAAGTGCTCATTTTCTGGCCCTCCTCTGGTGTGGGGATCCCCTGTGCTCAGCAGGGAGCAAAAAACCCAGGGTACCTTTTGCTGGGAAACATTTATTCCTGTTATATTCAGTACCAGGGAAGCTGCAACCTCTGCCTCTCAATTTTCCTCCTCCTTTTTTTCCCTCTCACTTACTGTGTCTTGGGCGGATGTGTTTGCTATTATAAAGTCTATTGAAACATAAACATATACTTTTAAAATAGCATTTCAGTCTGACAATACTCCTGGAGAGAGCTGAGAATATTATGGTGGAGATAATGTACTCCAGACAATAAGAGAAGACAGGAGCGGGAAGCTTATCTGCTAGAACCCCTATTGCCTATTTAAACAATAATCCCCTTCAAAATGATGTTTTTCTGTGTACGCTTAAAATGCATGATATTCAGTGCGTTCGTGTGGCTTTTAATAGCCTGGATAATTTTCCATACAGTTAATTCCCTGAATATATTCTGTTTTGCTTCTGCAATTTGTAACGTGGGTTGCTCCTGTATGGGCGCAGGCTAACCTCTCCCACAGCAGCTGCCTCCCCAGCCGAGCACCACCCCGCCGCTGGGGACGGTGCTCGAGATGGGTGGGTGGCTCTGCAAAGCCCGGTGCAGCTCCTGTTTCTTTTACGAGGACAGATGGTAAGGTTTTAATTTTCTTCCCCCTTCGATTTCTGTGGGAGTGGAATGATGAGGATTTTGCCTCTGAATGTAACACTAAGCCCAGATGTGGAAAGAAAGGGCTAAGCGAGAAGCGACTGGCAGCCGGGGGAAGATGCCTTGCGTTGCGGAGATGTGCCACGATGCTGCTGAAACTCTGAAGAGCTGGAGTTGATGCCAGAAGCCCAAGGGAGAAGGGTGCGGGAACTGGACCCACACCATGCCCTGAAGGATCTCCAGGACAAGGGGGTTGTTAGGGCTGGCATGGACAGACATATTTCCACTGCTAAACTTCAGTGTTTCTGTGCAGCCTAAAAGAGCCCGTAAAATAAGGACTGTGCTTATTCTCAGTAGTGGGGGCTGAGAAGACAGGTCATTTCCCATTTACACCAGAGACATGGCCACCCACAGTCATGAAAACCACTTCTGCCCACCTCCCTATGGGCTGTGGGGCCACGGAGGGAGCAGGAGCACAGGGCTATGGCACAAGAAAGGCCAGCATGGCAGATCTTCGGCTGGGTGTAAATCAGTGTTATCTCTTCCAGAGAGAACAATGCCAGCTCACTTTACACCCGCTGAGGATCTAATTGGCATTTGGCTCTGGCAGCAAAATTAGGATTGCTTCATCATTGTGCTTCTGATCCCATATCATGGGAATCAATGAGGAATTTGATTACAGACTCCTATTGCGGTTCTCAGCCCTGCCTGGGAATGGTAATCATCGAAGTTGTGACTGAGGGGTACAGAGAATTGGCTGGGAAGTTTAGACCACTTTTCAAAAGAAAAATGGGAGCCAAGCATATGCGGTCTGGGAGAGTGTAATTAGTGCTGAAATTTGACTTGGAAAAGAAAACAGTCCTGAGAGTTGTTGCTGTTTTGTCATTGACTTGTGCTCAAGCTCACTTGCTCTCCTTCCTTTAGCTACATTATGGGTATGGTGGACATAGCCACCGCCTGGAATTGAAGAGAGATGCTGCTGTGGTTATTTATCTTCTGGCATACTGGGGCTTTTGATATAGTGAAATTCCATCTGCCCCTTCTTGGCCTATGCAATCCCATTTTGTCACCTGCTTTTCCTCCCAACCAGTCCTGGCCATCCAACCCTCTCTGAAGGGGGGAAACACATGAACTTTTAACTCCAGGCAGGCCTGAGCCAGGTGGTTGACTCCCCTTTCCATTCACAGCAGTTGATGCTGACCTACTGTCAGTACGAGCATCACGCAGATGGAAACACCATGTCTTCTGCATGGGGTAGGCAGCCTGGGGGAAAAATTGCACCCCTCAGCCCTCTCCCAGCTGACATCTGTGGTTGAACCCATCCAACAGGCTGAGCTGAATTCCTAAAAGCTCATTTTGCATTGCAAGACCATGACACAGATGAGCAATAATTTGGGGTCACGACCCACTGATAATAGAAGTGAATCAACGCACCAGAGATGAACAAAAGAGAGATTGTTAACTCAGCAGTTAATGCAGAGTATCAAAAATCAGGATTTCCCTCTGGCTCTGTACTGATTACTGTGTGACCTCAGGAAAACCCCATGGCATCTCAGAGCCTCAGTTTCCTCACCTGCAACACATTGATAAGGCTCATTGCAGCCCTTCATTACTGGTGAAGAACTGACTATACTATCTTTGGAGCACGTGAGCTACAAAAAAAAACCATTAAGTAGAAAGATCTTCTGTTGGTTGCTCTCCCTTAGACCCAATGGGGCTAAGCAGGATTATATGATCTATGAATATAAAATGTGTCCCTTCGTGGAAGTGGTTTTATTTTCTTTTTAATGAACGACTTTCTATTCTGTTTCCAAACTCATGAGACACCTTCTACTGCAAGGAAAACAAACAAACAAACAAAAAAACCCAATGCATTTCTCTGTATCAGCAGCAGACTCATAAGCACATCAGCAAATAAGGTATGTGCTTCTAAGGATCGTCTCATGGATATACACGAGTTATATCCTTTTCCATCATTTTGTTGATTAATAGGCATAATATCATGTCTGATCACTGCAGTAAGTATACTGTGAAAGATAACCACTGAAGACATCTAATTGTTTTCCCTTTGGGTTTTTTTGAGGGGTAATGGTTTAAAATAATGGCCCTAATCATTATTAATTCCTTTGGTGTTCGCTGGAATAGCATCAATCACAACTAACTCATTTGGTATTAATGTGGATGTCATAGATACTTCTGTAGGGTTTCTTTCTGCTAGAATTCAGTGTTCATTAGCTGGAGCAGGGTTTTTTTTCCCATTGTTCCTGAAGGGTTTTAAGAAATCTGTTGCTGGGGGAGAGGCAGCAGGCTGTATGCTCAGCTTTTCTGGTATGCAAAAGGATAGGTCTTCTTTTAAAAGCAGTGACCCTCTGTTTCCCTCTCTGGCACAGAGTTGACCCTTCTTGCTCATCTGCTTTGCCTACACTGCTCCAGTCATCAAAGATTAAAGCCAGATTCCCACACCCTCTGAAACTGTCAGGAGACCCTACTCCTTACTTTTCCTTCACAAACTCTCCAACACAACATATAGAAGAGAAAAAAAAAAAAAAAAAAAAAAAAGCAAAGTTTTAATTTGCCATGCTGACAAACACAGGATTTTAAGATTAAGCTGTGTGTCTAATGATGTTAATTAAGGAAATCTCAGAAGATATAGCCGTGATCATAGTAAATAACAATAAGGTCCCCAATTTCCCTCTGAAAAAGGCATTGTGAAAGGGATGAAATAAATTTCTGGGGCAGTTGCAGCCATTACAAGATTCTGGTAATGGAGGTTCTCTGCTGGTCCTCCAGCTCTTGCTGCTCATATCATGGTAGTAGATTTTCTTTTCTTTTTTCTTTTTCTTTTCTTTTTCTTTTTCTTTTTCTTTTTCTTTTTCTTTTTCTTCTGGGTGGTACCACCTGTACACTTGAATTTGGCCTGGCTTCTCCTCTCGGACCTCCTCCTGCTGAGGGGTCAAGGAGAAATCACATCCTTGCTACCGTTCTCCAGCAACCCAGAGCACTGCATGCTGCTGGCATAGAGCCATCTGTGGCATGTTCAAGTTACCCGGGGAGCGACGCAGGATGTGAAACACAGTGACATTTCAAAGACCTTCAGGCATCTCACCTTGTCTCTGACTGCTACAGAAGGGCCACAGGTTCCCTGTATTCCTGTATCACGTCCACCCACTGCAGACAGGCATCTCTGACCCCATACATTGCCTGTGATGCCTGTGTGTAGGCACCTGAATACTCCCTTAGAATTTGGCATGACTTTGCACCTAGTAAGGCCTCTTCTACAGTCTGTTGGAGTAACTTGCTCCATTAACTGCCCTAAACCAGTCCTGGGGTGGCAAGGGATGGAGCACCTTAGTGATATTTTGTCAAAGAAAGGCTCACCTCTGGCTTGAGGCTTTGGGAAAGTGCTGCTGATGTAGATGCAGCATTTCAGCTAACTACAATGCTTTCTCTTGTAACTTGAGTGGCAGCTTCAAAGCCAAGAAATTTGAGCTGCAATCACTGCTTTGGCCATGTATGTGTTTTCTCATTAGTGAGCTGATTTGCTACAAAATGCTGAGGATTTCATGTGCCTGTTGATATTCTTTGATAAATTCAGGAAAATGCCAGTGGAGCCTTGTCCTCTCTTTTGTTTCCAATCAATTCAGTGTTCTGTATTCTCCACTAAAATAAAGTACCTCCCAATGGCCATAACCTTGTGAGCAACCCTACAGAAATAAAAAATGTGCATGTGTTTGTGTGCATGCGCACGCAATGCAAACTTGTGTTTCATGCCTAAGAGCAAGGTCTAATGAGTAGTGCAAAACTAAAGGCAGGAAGGGACTAGCTTAACATTCCCTGAGCATCCTTTCTAAATTCATTGCAGTTAGTTTTCCAGTGTTGTTGTAAAACTCAATGAGTTTGTCATAGCTCACAGTAACATCTTTCGGCAGCAAAGATAACCCTGCTGTTGTAATAGATGCTGAGAGAGACTTCCAGCTGAGATACACTTCCGCTCAGTTCCTCCTGGCTCATCTGGAGTAAGCTGCTCTGTGGCTCATCCAGGAGAAGATCTGTATTTCAGCACTGCCTCGGGACGCAAGCTCTCCCAGCTCTCCTGCAAATGGAGGGCTCCCAAGGGTGAAACATGCCGTGATGCCTTCTAAAGCCGAGGAAAACGGCAGGCATCAGACTGATATAAAGTTTTCTTGTGTTTATCTTTGGAGTACAAGGCAAGATCAAAGTCCTTGAAAAGGAGAACATAAACTGGGAGATGTGTTTCTCCCGATCCTTCCCTTGGTTTTGCAATCCAAAAACACAGGCATCTTTAGCAACTCAGACCACTTATCACTTAAATCTTTGCAATCCAGAGGGGATCACAGCCCAGTATTTTACCCCTCCACAGTTGTGACTGAGTGCTAGGCTGCCTCTTCACCCCATCCCATACCCTCTCAGGTGATCCCCCCTGAGCACACACTGTCTCCACATCAGCCTTTGCCCAGACACTGTGAATTAGCCTTAGGGACAGGGCAGTTTCGTCATGTCATACAAGTCCTGGGTAAGGTTGTCTGCAAGATGTTTTGCTCATGCTTATCCTGTTGGAAGAGCTGTTTTGCTCTTCATACAGTCTGTTTTCTGTAGTCTGAGTCTGGTTGAGTATCAAATCTGGATGGGATGTTGGCACTCCTGAGCTGACTCTCCTAAATCCCTGACCTGGTGCTTTCTCTTGACCCAGCTGTGCTTCTGGTAGGCAAATGAGGTCACATCAGGTTCCATGATGCCTTTTCCAACATTTCCACGAAAGCATAAAGAGCATCTGTGTCCCTGTCTCAGTTTGAAAGTTCACTTTTACCTTTATTTGGATTTACTTCAGATTAATTTCATTTCTGCATTATTATGGTTGAGGAGCCCTGACACAAGTATCTCTAGAGGAGAAGCTTTTGTTTGGAAAAACCTTTGTACTGAAAGTTACAGCTGTAGGAGGTGTTTCTGATGCAGGTGAAAACAGAAATGCAAAGGTTTTATGGACAACTAAGCCTCAGGAGAGACAGATCAATCCCTTATTTAAACTTCTAGAAAGTTCATATACTTATTTCAGCCACTGTAGACTCTAATTATGGGCTACAAATGCTGATCTGGGATTGAAGCTGCTTAGAAACACCAATATGGTTTTTTATTGGAAAATGCTATTCAGATAAAACCAGTATTTCTTGGGATCAATGAAATGTCAACATCTTTTTCCATGGAAAAATCTGAACTGTGGTGAAATAAAACTTTGGCAAGTTCTATGTTTGGGAAATCTATAGATTTGAAATTTTCAGTGCTTGTAACATACAAGGAGGTTTTTATTTTATTATTTTTTTGTGTGTTAATTTCCTATCTGCACAATTTGAATTTAACATGCCTATAGAAGTGCATAAAGTAGACTAATATTGTATGCCTATTGCCCCTGTTACCACAGATGTGTTGTTGGAAATGTTTTGCCATTCTTTTTTGTATCCCTTCATTAAAATCGCATGAGTAGTTGCTGCCTAGTACTAATAGTAGTATGTCCTTTTTTTTTTTATCCCCGCACAGTGTTTCCTCACTCTAGAACAATATAAAATTTAAATTCCAAAACAAAAATTGCCTGGCCATTCTGCTTGGTGGACAGCTGGGAAATCAGATTTTTTTTCTGTTCTGATTTGGATTAAACCCAAATTTCCTAATACTTTCTTTTCCACTGTGATGAAAGCTTTTTATCTACAGTGTTCCCTAATCACTGCAGTGGGGATCTATGGGAGTTCATGGACTATTTCTAATGGATCTGCAAGATGCAACTGAGAAAAACAGGTTTGTTGTGAAGACAGTTAAATGTACTATTCAGGGCTTCCTTCCCCTACTAGAAAACATTTGAGAATTGCAGACAGAGAATGTTTTAGAACTGCTTTTTAACACACTGTATTGGAAAAATTCTGCCCTGTCACCTACTGTTATTATAATTCACAAATTCCCATAAACACACTGATAAAATGGTTCTTGTTTCATTTATACGTGTTTTCCTGTGCCCTGGGCAAGTCATTTACTTTTCAGTATGCCTCAGTTTCCTTTTTGGGACAACAAGATTTTCCAATCACTTACAGGAAGATTTTGGAAGAGTCAGTTCATGTTTACAAAGTGCGCTAAACAGGAAAATAACTTGCTAGGGGAAAATTCTCATTGGAATAACTAATCTGATTTACCCAGGGCCAATAAGGGTGTTGCCTCACAGCATTTCCTTTGGCAGCCTCCTTAAGGAGCCTAAAGAGAGGCATGTGGAAGAGTGACCAGGGACAGCCTGCAGGCATTCCCTGAGTCGCTCTGACTCTTAGGGCAGGGGCTCATTGAGTCAGCAGCTGTGGGGCATTTGCTGATGGGGTTCAGTGGACACTAATGTCCTGCCATACTCCAGGCGCCAGACTGAACAGTACCGCAGGTGGTAAAGCTGGGAAGAGATCAGCTGCAGTGCTTTAAGCCTTTCTGTGTTGTACTTTCAGCCAAAGGATCTTTATAGCTATTGAGCTGTAGTTAATAGTACAGTTAGTATTGTCTATTCACCCACCTACTCACCCCCCAAGGGCTGTATAATTCATACATTTTGGAAGGATAGAGGTCATGGAAAATGGGCAGAGATGTTGCCGCAGTTATCAGGACTTGGTGATCTCCATGCTGCTGGAGATGGCACCTCAAGGATGGATGGCAGGCACTGCCGGGAGAGCTTGTGGGTGTCACAAGGGCCACCAGCAAGGGATGGCTGAGACTTCTCCTGGCCACTGCTCTCCTTTAAGTCAGAGCTGAGGCTGAGGGGCTTGCTCATATGCAGAGACCACACACAAAATCCCCGGTCTGGCCCGTGAGCCAGTGGCTGCTTGCTTCTATCTCTTGCCTACCATTTGCATGCATTAGAATTAATCACTTTATTTTCAAGGGCGGTGATTCATCCACAGAGCCCTTCTGCTACTGCTCAAAGTATATTAGCTGCTTAGCCCAGAAAAGAAGCAAAAGAATCTATGTTTTAATGGCAAACAATGAGGTTTAAATACATCCCATCTCCTTTAACATCTCCCGGTAATTAGTGACAAAGGCCCTCCTGCTCAAGTACAGCAAATATTTAACACCCACCTCCATTAGCCTGAAATTCATTTACCAGCTTGGCCTCTGCATCTCAGACATGGGCAAGGAAAAGCCTTGATTAGCATGAAAGACGATGAGGGTCTCCCACTCCAAAACACTTGTGGGATTGTGGGGGTGAAGATTCCTAATTGATATCTAATCGAAAGGAAGTATTAAATGTGTGGAAGACTATAGAAACAAAGATGTGCCACTGGCCTGGGGAGCCCCAAGCATCTCAGTGGGTTGGGTGCTCTGCACAAGTGTTGTTCTCCATTTGTCCTATTCTTACCTCACCGGTGGCAGCTATTACGAGCGATCAGCCATCCTTCAGCAAATTCACACGCTGGTTTTCCCAATCATGGATGGAAGCAGGGCTGCGTTTCATCTCTCCTGGGGCTCCGGCATGGCAGTGGGGAGGAAGAATGGCTGTCCTTGGTGTCCAGGCCCGTAAGTCACGCTCAGCCGTCCCCATGATGCATGGTAAGCACCATCTTCTCGAGGCGGGCGAGCGATGGAGCCATTAACAAAACAGATGATGGGGCAGCATACGAGCGCAGCGCTCTGCCTCACTGGCAGGCAGGCTCCTCTACGTGCATTTATCTGGAACATGGCAGACACAGATTCCTGCTGATAGAGCACTTTAGCACCTGCATGAAAAAGCTGTTTTTTATTTCAAGTGAATTAGTTGCTGGATTTGACAGACCTGTGGCCCAAACTGTGCTTTGATTCACTTAGCTGATGCAGCCTGGACATGCAGAGCACGGCAGGACCTGGGCCCATGGAGTGAGGAGGGTACTGGCATCCAACTTGCCCTGGAGAGGGGTTTTGGTCCCTTCTCACAAACACCCATCCTGCATTTCCACCATGGCGTCCCTCAACAGCTCCAGCGGTCTGGAGGTCTTTTAACAAGAGGTGGGATAATCATCCGTAAGGAGTGATTTAGACTGAGTTGTTCCTTCCGTGGGGTAGAGGGGACAGGTAAGATGGGCTCTAAAGTTTCTTCTAGTTGGACTGTCCTCCTACCTTTACCTCAACCTCTCCATCTCCTCATATCATTGCAACCAATGTGATGTTTAAATTTTCTGCCTTGTATTAGAGAACTGTGCCTAATGAGGCCAGACTGCACTGCTGTGTACTTTCTGTGTCAGTAACAACCGTGACAGTGCAATCAGGACTTGTGTGAATAAAAGAGTGTCCTTTCCAGTCAGAAACAGGCCAAGCTCTTATCCATCCCCAGGCTTTCAATTCAATTCCTTTCCTCCAAGGCATTTGCTAGCAAATGCTGTGCAAATCTCCAGGTACTTAACACTGCCCACACCTTGTTTTGTCCTAGGGTAAACCTACAATTCAGAGCTTTCCATGTTGGTTTTCAAAACAGACAAGGCCCTGGGGTTTGGGGTCTCATCTGAAAGATCTGTGCATACATGGTGATGTGGGTGAAACCGTTTTTTTCTCCTGGACCTTGGAACAAGAGCTAGAGCAGAGAGGTTCTAGGAGCAAGCCCACTGGGATGTCTGCCTGTCACTTCAAGGTGTTTTAATTTGGATGCTTAAATCACCAAAGTACCTCAATCCCTGCCCAAGGGCACACAGGAGCTAAGTCTTTTCACTGAAGCAGCATTCAATTCCCTTCCTCCTACAAATGAGCTTGAGCTGTCCTGATAATTAGTACTTTATCTTGGATGGCACAAAAAGTAAAGGGGGGAGGGGGGGGGAGGGTGTCCTCAGCCTTCACTGCTGGGCAGCCTCCCTGTTTCTTCTTATTAACTGTGATAATGATGGGAGAGAATAAAAGGCCCAGAGCTGCTTCAGTCACCTCATTTCATCTGGTCTGAGATTCAAGTCACTTGAGTGTCAAGAGAGCTTTTTAATTTCCAGTATCACTGCTGACAGAAATTAAAAATAAACTGGGAGCAAAACCATCAGATTAGCCAATCACACTGGAATTGTCTTTATTGTTATTGTTACTGTCGTTATTATTATTATTATTTGATCAGCTTTAGGAGAATTAAAGCTATTCAGCACATCAAAATATGTCTAGGATTTGAATGGACTTGTATCAACTATTTTGTAGTCTGTATTAGTGATTGGCTAATAACCCGAAACGCTGCAGCATGCTCTGCTGGAATGGAGTTTAAATTAATGCTACCAGTTCATAAAAATTGCTTGTGTCTATATAACTTTCATCGTGGCATCTTAAAACATTTAATTAGCTAAAGCGCCTGAGTAAAGAACCCCAGACGTCATTGAGCCAGTATCTTGACAGTACTGAGAAACCTGGCAGCCCACGTGAAGCGTGGAAGCTACCAGGCCCCAAAGGTTGTCTCCAGCAAGGCTGGTTGGCCATGGGACCAGGTGGGAGAGGATCGAGTCCAGTGGCCAGAAAAGGTGTTCAATCAAGGCAAAGCTAATGCAAAGGCCGCGGGCGGGCCTGTGTGCCCTCACTTTGCTTCCCCTTGGGAGCGAGGGACACTGAGCAGATGAGAAAGGGCGATCTCCAAAGGCTTGCGCTAGTTGTATGGGTTGTCTCCTCTGGCTGCAGTGTGCTAGGACACTGGCAGCAGCCTCCAGGAGCAGACAAATTTGTGACTTTCATTAGGCCTTGGATGCCAGGCCCTCCCTATGGCCCCCCTGCTGTGAGGGACTCAGGCGTTGTGGGATTTGGAAACATGCTGGGAGTTGCAGTCCTGGGCCTGGCCCCAGCGCTCCTCTGTGGGCCAGAGGGGCGAAAAGCCAGAAATATAAGAATTTTTTAGCCTCCTCATCCCATGATAATTGTGGCTGACTGATCGCACCCTTCGCATCCCCGGCCGGCTGCCAATACAGAATTACTTCGACCAGGTCTGAGGAGCTGGAACTGTCCTCAGCCTGGGCTGTGGTACAGTGTGAAAAGTAAGCGCCAGCCTCCACTCGCAAAGCACCAGGCCCTTCCTGTGGTCCCTCTGCCCATTTATGCAGTGAGCCTTTGCTTTTGCTGTTCAAGAAATCCAAGGAAAAGCCCTTGCTAAGGACAGTGAGAACTGGGCCAGCTGTCTGATTTCGCTAAGCCCTTTTAAACAGTCCTTTTATGAAACCCAGGGACAGCCATGTACTCAGGGCAGTGGGGAGAGGACTTGGCCTATCTTCCTGTTTCACTCCAGGAGTGCAACTTAATTTCACTCCAGAACTGCAAGTCTTCACCGCACGCATGTGGGTGCCCGTTTGCAGAAGAGCAGAGGACTTCCAGCACGTACAAACCTCCTCAACAACCCTGGCACCTAGGGAGCCTGCATGCCCCCAGGGCTTGTCGATGCCGACAGAGACGTTAGGGCTGCCCTTTCAGATGAGTCCTTTCATGTCAGCTCAGGGGGGGGAAAGCAAAGGAGCAGTAGAAAAAGGCCGTACTGCTGATTCAGGGAAATGTTTTCTTGTTATAAAGTTGTGATTCGGGGAAAAGTTTTATTGTTATAAAGTTGCGTTGTTGGGGTGGTGATTCGGGGAAAAGTTTCCTTGTGGTGTTGTTGGGGGGGGAGGGGGAGTCTGTGTTGTTCTCTTCTGATTGGTCGTCTAAAAAGCGCGGGCTTCGGGACCCAGCTTGCAACGTGCCGTGGCAAAAAGCCTCCTGCGCATGTGCAACCGGGCTGCCATGGCAACCGAACGAGAAGAGCCGGGGCGGACTGCCACCCCCCCCGGAAAGATCGAAAGTACGGGACGAGGAAGTCTTCGAAGCCCTCATCGACGACCAAGCAAAGACACTCACCCTTTCCAGGGCGCATGCGCAGAGGGGGCGGGACAGTATGCTAATAAGCTTATGCATATGTATATTGTGTCTATAAAAGGGGTTCCTCCCCACGTCGGGCATGTTTGGCGGAGCTATTACCTGTGTGCCCGGTGCTGTTGCTGTAAAGGAAAAACTGCTTGACATAGCACATTGGTGTGTCAGGTTTGTTCTGGCGAGGTTTTTCTCGGATTCACTGGAAAGAAATGCTTCAGAACAGCTGCTCCAGCCTCATTCTCTCTGCTGCCATAGAGCCAAACCTTTTAAGAGTGGCAAGGCGCAAAGGTAAGGGCTACTACCCTTAAATATACACAACAACATTACAAAAACGGAATTTTTCCCCATTTCTTCCATCTCAGAAAGACATATGCCTACAGCTTTATCCCCTTTTCCCATATGGGTGAAGCCATTTTGTATGTCACCCTCTGTGGGCACACTGAGAGGTGTGTGACCATACACAGGTATAGTGGGTACAGCCTGAACTACATTTTGTCATTTCCTGTAACATAAGGAAGAAGCACCTTTGTCCTCGGCTAGGTTGTCCTAAATTGTTCACTGGAAAGTACATTTTAAATAATTCTTTCAGTTATTCAACATTTGATTCCTAGTTCATAGGTTGTCCCACATTGATTGCATAGGTTTTGTAATTGATCAGGAGACAGCAATAAGGCTGCAGGTTTCCTCTCTTCTTCCTAGTCACAATTTTTAAACAATTTGCAAACAAACTATTATTGACAAAAATTGTGTGAGTCATTGTGTGTAATAAATAGATTTAATGATCTGTGTAGACAATCACAAACAAAAAGAAAAAAATGTTGCATAAATGATTTCTTATTAATCATTTGCTCCATTCCAGTGCTTGCTGATACCTCATGGGAATTTTGAGGATCAATTAGTTAAGGTTCAGACAGGATCATGAACAGAGTTTCAGGAATCTAAAATACTAGGTATTAGCTGAAGGTTTTGGTTTCTTCTGTGATGTCTTCTTGTTTGGGTGGACTTTGCCAGGTCTGTGTAGTCTGTTTCATAACTGACCACTAAGTTTGGATTTATAATTGTTTGCTATGCAGATTTCCAAATATTTAATGCCACCTTCATTTTCACATGCTAATCATCTGTCTGCTTCACTCTGATTTGTGTGGATAGTTTTGACTTTAGTAAAGATTTTAGTGTTTACATGAATAAACATTTGAGAGAATAAATTTAGTGCCCAGTCTGAAATGTAGTATATTTTAAAGCCAGAAGACACCATTTGAATAATATATGTGTAAAACAGACTGTTTTATACCTTCTTAGTAGTTCTTGCAGTGAAGGGAATGATTTTTTTTCCCACCACACAGGTGAGTGCTATTGAGTTCAATAACCTCTTGTTGAATAAGAGCGTATCTTTTAGAGCACATCCAGTCTCTATGAAAAGACTCCAGGTGATGATAAATGCGTCTCTTTCCTTGACAAAGTGTGCTAATGGTTGTTCTCCTTCACTGGTGCAAAGTGAAGGTATAGTTCCTATTGAAAGTGGTTTTCAGTATCATTATTAGCTAGCTTTTCATAGCCCAAAAATAAATAAATAAATAAATAAAATCAAAAGAATGCTCCTTTTAGCTCTCCATGACATTCACAGCTCCCACAGCAGACGGTCTAGTGAGTAAATATAAAGTAACAGACTTTCTAACCACACTATTTACTTGGTTCTTTGCAATGGCTCTGAATGAGCCATTAAGGACTGTTGTGTAAATATAGGATTATGGGCTCTTTAAACACATGCTATTCACTCGCTCTGCCATTATGGGGATCTCTCACTAGCAGGCTCCTACTGACAGACTCTTTGTTAATCCTTCTTTCATAGGAAAGACAGCAATGGCTCTCTGCTACTTGCTTTGCCATCCACCTGTGTATCTCAGAAACTGGCAGAGCTCTGCCTCTTTGCCTGAGCACATACAGGATTTGTGGTCCTCATGGGGATAAAACGATCATGACATGAAGGTTACATTTTGGCATCCCACTCACGTGACTTCCTTAGGCTGAGGCAAGCTCTTCATGCATCTCTTCCAGTCTTTTCAGTGGATGCTGATGGATTATTCTACCAGTTTACACTAGGACGAGTGTCATTGTTTCTGGTGCCTGCTGTACAGTAATTGCCTAGTTCACGAAGGAACAAGGAACCATGTTACATTCGATCCACATGACATCACTCATTACAGACTCCAAAACAGCTCACAACACCTTTGAGCAAACTCAAAACTGTCAGAAAAGACCAAACAGTTATGGGTAGTCCATCACTAGTGTGATGGTCAAAATTATAATCTCCCTTAGTTGGTTATAGCAAGTCATATCAATGAAGTCTATTAAAAAGTAAAATCCTGGAAACACACAAGGAACTATGTTATCTTTTGTTCTTATTCATTATCAGAAGTTCTACATTTTAAAGAGATGTGCCATCATTTTGCCTGGAGCTTTTGGACTTTACATCCTGCCCACAACAGTGGGAAGACACCAAGGTGACAAACTGAGTGACAGTGAGGAACAACTGCAATCACCAAGGAGAGCTGGGAGAGCTCCAATATTTGGGAAGGGTATGAGGTTCACCATGTACCCCCACACAGAGGGAGGCATTATAATGTCTGACGTGATGTTTGGTTTGCCAGTCTGTTCACAGCAAGGTCCCATGGTGGGGAGGATGAAGAACTAAAAAGGAGGTGGCTTAGCAGTCTTCTTATTTGCTTCCTACTCCTGTAGGCAGCTCTCTGGCCAAGCCAGGATATACACAGTGTAAGAAAGGGACACAAAAGCAGTTTTGACCACTGAGTATCTGATGCCATTGAGTCTCTTATGCCTTGTGTTGCCTAAATGACAAGGTAGAGCAGGGGACACACTCCACCACCACCCCAGCGCAGAGCAAGTGTGAAGTCCCTCGAGGATATACACTGTATCAAAGCTTATCCTTAATCAAGGTCCCAGAGAGAAGCAAGTTGGTGAAAGCTGCTCACAATGGGAACTGCAGGCTACATAATATCATGCTAAAATATCTTTGGTCACCTGAATACATCACTTCCATATCTTCCCTGTGTTCCTGGAGAGGTGCTGAGATTCATAAGCACAGAGGAAGATTCAGCCCGGCAGATCTGGTTTTTCTCACATTCAGTGCTTCAAGTCTCATTTCGACAGGCATGCTATGGCTTCTGCTTCACAGGAGCCTCTCACATCTTAATAATAATCAGATACTGAGCTTCCAAAAAGACATGCTAAGTCTGAGCCTGGGGCTGGCTCCCAAGTCTACTGAACTCAAATGAAATATTAACAGAGATTTGGATTAGACACTCTACGGTTCGACAGGCGAGAGAGAGGCCAATTGCTCCTTGCACTCCTATTGATGCAAATCATCTCAAAGGGGAGGAGAGGATGAAGCCATGATTTTTCTGCTTTCCACATCAATCCTTTGACCTGGTCGCTAACAGCATTGCCTTCTCTGCAGGCCAGCTAGGCCAGTTTGTGCCTCCTGTGGGGATGTCCCAGTCTCTTCTGCATGGGCAAAACTGGGAAGGCGGTATAGGTAGGCCTTAGAGGTTTTTTATCTTTAATAGGCTGAAGGACCATGAACTAACTAGTAACCTTTGGTATTACACCTGATTTTACCTGTGTCCAGAGAGGCCTGTTTCTTTTATGGCTCTAATTTACTGAGACTACAAATGCCAAGCCACAAAGGGTCCTAATACTACAGACAGCTTTGCTTAAATGGTAGCAATTAATAATCCCACTGCTTTTCCAATTTCCTCTTTAACTTTTTATTTCCCTTACTGTATGTCCTTGGCAGATATTCTAAGGCTACTGCCTCGCAGGTCTTGAGATCCTTAGAGGCTTGACATCTCTTTGGCATGAAAATATTATAAAGCTACAATCTCAGAAATGGCACAGGCCTTGTTGGTTAGTGGCTGCATAATCCATGTCATCTGTTAGTGCTTCTTTATCCATTTCTGGTGGCTGGGAGCATGTATGGGGGGTGGAGTACTTGAGCTAAAAGCCTCCAGCTAGCTGAGTGTGGTGATAACTAGCCTTGGCTTCAGTTGCTTTGGACAACCAATCCAGGAGTGTTGTTGCTGAATGGTCTCTTAATGGAAAAGCCATGATCTTTTCTAATATTTTATAAATAACTGGGTCTTTCCTTGGGGGAAGCAGAGACAGAAAGGTAAATTATAATTATGAAATGTGAATGTTGATTAGGTGAGATGAAATTCTCACTTTCATGACACCTGCTAGATGACTTCTAATGACAAATCGTGCTCAGGATGTCATTTTTACATCAGAACCTAAAGATAGAAAGGCCGGATGTTTTGGACTGATGGAAGGCTCCTATATCTACCACAAGCTCAGCCAGAAACCCTCCCAGGGCATGAGTATGGAATTGCAGTTGCCTGCAGTGTGAGATGCTACTTGGAGCTCTGTGAACAACTCTGGAAAGATACCAAATTCTCCCACTAGTGCACTCATTTGTTTAAAACTATTTCAGCCCGCCTTTGTCAGCCCGTTTGTTCGTGTTCCCAGCAAGGATTGGGAGTAAATCTGAAGTCTGGCTGGACTTTTCCCTTTAGCTCAGTGACCCGGCAGGCTGGCATCTCCAGGAGTATGCTTTCTAATCAGGCAACTAACAGCACGCTTTGTGTCACAGGGAAACCTGACAACATTGCAGCGATTAAAAATATCTTTGTGGCTATACTGAAGTTCCATCGCAAGATCTATTCAAGCTCTTGAAAACAGCTCATAAATTTTACAAGGGAGGAACAGCTGGAGTTGGCATCAGGGAGTGCTGTTGTTTTGGCTTGCAGATACAATAATTCCCTGGTAATAAAAGAAAAAAAAAATCTGCTACACGCATGCTAGTTTCATGAATGTATTTCTAGTTTCTTTCTTTCTTTCTCTGTCCCCTCCTCCCACTTCTTGTGGGTGTTTTGAGTTTGGGTGATAATTTTGGAGTTGAAAATGTTTTTACTGGTTTCATTTAAAAAGATAAAGAAGAGAAAAGGTGATTTCCTTTTCTCCCTTGTGTTCGAAATCATTTCTGACCCTAGGAAACAACTGCACAAACAAACAACCTACCAAAAAAGTCATGAAAGCTTTGATCTACAGACAAGAAAACTGGCTGGTATTTAAAGAAGAAGGAAAATATGGAAAGCTCTTTCTCTAAACACTATAGTGATCAGAAAATAACATCTTCTGTCATTCTGAGTGCTGAGTTTGGAGTCTCAGGAGCAGAACTGTCTTTATAGATAGGAAAAGCAAGAACCTACCTATTTGAGAAAGAAATTAGAGATGGCAAAAAAAGCCAATTTGAAGTATCATATACATTATTCGGTGACATTAATTCTTAGAGACTAATGTATTTTTTTCCTTCTTAGTGGGGAGTAAAGAAACTGAAAGGAATGCATAAGAAAATACATTGCTTCCTAGTTAGGATATAGGTCCACAGACCCAATCTAGAGGGTCCTTGTACCAGTGGGTAAGTCAAGGAGCCACTACACAGGCACAGGGATCTGCCTGCAAAAGACAGATCTTGCCTTGGATACAGAACTGCTCCCATTAAACAGTGTGCGCTGAGATGTAAGGTGTGGTGCAGAACATGCTCCTGCTGGGTCAGCAGGTGACCCTCTTCTCTCCAGGTTTCCTTGACAGTGTAATGTGAGACTGCAGAGCACCTCTAGCCCAGCACGCCATCTCTGGTGCTGGGCAGTAGCTGATGCCTCGGGAAGAGGATAGAGGCATCGTAGCTACCCTCCTTCAAACACTGCACCCGATTATTTGTAGGTCAGGGAGTTTCTGAGGCCAAGGTGGCAGCTCTGTACTTAATGGCTCTTAGTGGATTTTGCTTCTGTGAATTTATCCAGGCAATCTTTTCCACCCACATAAACTTCCAGCATCCAGAGGATCCGTGTCCTTGCTGATCAGCTCCATGTGAACTGAAGAACCACTTCACTGTTTTTGTCTCAAATCTGCAACCTGCTAACAGCAGCAGTTCCTACTGAGGGACAGTGTGATCTAATGGAAAGGGCTTCAGTCTCGAATTCCAGGACGCCTGGGATCTGATCCCAGGAGTGACCCTGGCTGGCCAGGTTGTATTGGCTTTCACATTTACCCTGGGTGTAAAATAGAGAGGCTGATACTGATTCACCTTCAGAAAGTGCTGTGAAAGCTATAGATGAAAAGTGCAATGGTAAAGTTGAGCAATATTAATGATTATGAAGCCACAAGATTTTCCAAATGGAAGATGCTAAAAAGTTGAAGTGCTATTATATTTTTATTAAAAATGTTATAGCCAGGTACTCTCCTCCCTTTCATCGAATGCGTCCAACTTCCTTCCTCACCGATGGAAATTTAATTACTTGCAGTGTTTTGTACAGAAATTTTTTATTGTATTCTAAAAAAAAAGATACTAATAATATAGATCCAATAATTAAATTGCCACCAGAAGGTGATAAGTCATGAATGGAACAAACAAAGAGAATAAAAGAGAACAAGAATACAAAGAAATGTATTATATGACCAGCATATGGAATATTAAAAGGAATAAAGAAAACATAACCCGATAATAAAGTCAGAGTAATGACTTTGACAGTTTATGTTCAAGGCACCATCTGGGCAATGAAATATTCTTCGAATTGCTGGTGTAACTCTTGCCCTCCTGAACAGGGCAGAATTTTCCTCTGATCTGCATTTTCAGGAGTTCCCACTTCATTATGGCTATTTACTGCTCCTGAAGGTATTTTGTACCTACAAAGTTTGAGGAACTCCACTCATGTGTCTTTGTTTTTATCCTGGTTTTTTTTCTGGCTTTGTGGGATCAGAGGAGCAGAGATGGAAGTGTTAAGAGCTGGTGGGATGCCCTCATCTGTGTTTATCGAGCTATCAGGCCCTGCTGCAGGTAATAAAAGGGAAAAGGCAGGATGGCAGGTTGGTGGTACGATGGTGGGGTTGGCAGAAGAGAGTGTGTGTCTTGCTGCTATGCCTTGAGGGAAAGGAAGTGTGGTGGTCCTACTGTGGTTCATGCTAGAGGAAGCTTTTATGGGTCAGATCCTTGCTTTTCGGAAGGATGTGCTTGTAGCGGAGACAGCTGGCTCTGAGTCACTTTGTTATCATATAGGGCTCATAGGAAAGGGGAAAGTGAGGCCTGTTTCATGGCTCATGTTAGAGCATCCTCAGGGTAGCGCTGGTCCTCCTGGCTGAGGCAGTGTTGGGGTTCTGCCCTATGAGCAAGAGCAGAGGATATGCCAGTTTTGCTGCCTCCAGTCTAGGAGCAATCCCTTTCTGCCTTAAGACACCAGGGCCAATATTGCAAAGCTAATTTTCCAGTTCTCAGTCCTTTGCAGATGTTCACATTAAGTTAGGATCCGTAGCTGACTTCTTTAGGGCATATTTCTTACTACTTTAGGCTTCTTAATCTTGCTACTTTAGGCTTCTTAACCACAGCAGAAATCAGGCAGGAAGAGGGAGCTGGTATTGAGGATTATTCAGATAACCACAAGCTGCGTAAAGCCTCATTCATTGGGATGTTTTCATGGACAGGTTTTCATCTTCTCTCAGTGGCATTGTCTAGAAATAACCATTCAAACGGTTCCTGCTTCTCAGATGAGCTCCACAACTTGCCCAGGTTTATAAAGCAAATCGATGTTGATGAGCAAAGTCTAGATTTCAAGTCTTCTGGATTCATTAGGATATTGTGCCATTGCTTGATACAGGGACATGAGGCATAGGCTCACTTTTAGCTGAGGCACTGAAAGGTTTCTAAGGCAGGTCAGATCCTGAACTTCCTGAAGCCCATTGCTCTGCTACTGAAAACTGCAGACTGAGAAGCAGATTTCTCTCAGTGGCAGCCAGGGGTGGTGCTACAATTTGGTACTCAGCACCAGGGGTATGGTGGTGGGTAGTACCGTACCTCAGTGTCCCACGCTCTGCAGCCTTGCAAAGCTCCAGCCCTGGAGACCTTCTGCGGCAAGATTTCCCTTGTTTCAGATTGTGCTTGAGATTTGAGGATGAAAGCCAGGAAGATGAGACCTCACCACAAGATATAAACCACAGGAGTGCCTGCAAAGACGGCTCACAGTAGCTGAACCGTACTGCACGGCTGGCGTTAGTTTGGTTACGGGGTACTGCTGCAGTTTTTTTCCAATGTGGCAGACAGTGCTGCAAATGGGTTTGCCTAGGCAGAACTTAAAAATAACAATCATTTCGTGATGCTTCTCCTTCCACTTGGTGCTAAGATGTTATTTTGCCAGCATACGAGAAAGGCACAAAGCATTCAGACTAGATGATGTTGGGACCGCAGTTTGTCTTGGCCTTCAGCCTGACCTGAACAATGTAAGAAGCCACTAAATTCTGGAAGGCAAAGGTGGGAATAGCAAGGGAGGAAGTGTTTGAGGGATTTGGTCCTTTGAAACCCATCTATTGAGAGCAACTATAGCCCCAGAGGAGGGAGGGGTGAATCTGTGTGCTTATACACTGTGCTGAATATCCAGCAACTCAGACACAGGAGGAGGTGAAATTGTTTACATTTATGCAACAATTGCAAGCCACAAAATACCGTTTGTTTTCCTCATTGCTGAGACTTCTGAGAGCCATGTAGGTCCCAGCACAGCCTCTGCAGCACACTGTGGGCTGTCTCGAGATGGGTCTGGACTTCCAGTGTGGAGCTGGAGGTGGGAAGAGCCCGGGCCCCTGGCAGGAGGGGTGATGCTGGGTGCTCGCCGTCTGCATGCCCACTGCAACGCACCATCCAGCAGGCATGTGGCCTTGGGATGTCTCAAGGTCATGCATGGTCTGAGGAGGATAAGTAAGGGATGAGGCCCCAGGGAGTAGGTCCCTTCTTAGGGTCCGTCTACAAGGGATGTAGCAGCGTTAGGAGACCTGGAGAGCGAATCTGGGAGCCCGAGCTGCTGAAGGGACAGGTGTGCGGCACACTGCCTCCGCAGCCTTCCTCGCACCAGCAACGGGAGGCAACCGCTCTGCTCAGATAATAAATGGTGCTTTTCATAGAATTCAGAGTAATTTCCCTTTAAGAGAATTCCCTTTAAAATGAATAATAACCCTTTTTTTGAGACCTGAGTGTCGGCAGAAGAAGCTGGGCTTGTTTTCACGTTTTAGCTGTGAAACAGTATCGGGCAGCACCATCTGATTCCTTTTCTTATAATTCTTTTGTGTCTTTCCTTTTGTAAGCAAAAATGAGCACATTCAGGCATGTGAGAAAGAAGTGAAATCAGATTGTATTGCATTTCTTCTGGCATATATGGTGCAATGCAAGATTTTTTTCTCCCCTTAACTCCCAAAATTTCAGATAGCCTGAGAAAAAATACCAGCAGAGACAAAAATGGGGAATCAGCTTTCCACTAAATGCTATTTAAAAAATCACACAAATGTAAGTAGCCTTTTTATGCAGTTAATTTTTTTTTCTTTTATTATTCCTCAGCTCTGTTTTCAGGTCTTCTGTGTGCTTTCAGATGAGCCCATGTCTTGTGAAAGTGATGTTTTGTTAATGGAGGCCATCAGCAGTTCTAACAGCAGGAACTAAACTGACTGTTTCCTTCCCCAGAACAGCTCTGCTAATTTACTTCAGTCTGAAGTAAAACTGAGAAATACTCTTTCAGAAAATTGTACATTCATCCCAAAAAGCAGAACTTTAAGGGAACGAAAACTGCTAAGGTTACATTGAGAAAATGATTTAGACTAAATAAAAAGAGCACAGCAAAGCTGTAGGGAAGTGTGACACACTGCATTTCAACACCTTCAAAGGGAAATAAATATTTGGAAATGTTGCAGTGTTTCATTCTGAAGTGTTTTTAAGGGAATTTTTTTTGTTGTTTCAAAATGGCATTTTCCATTTAAAAAATGAATCTTCAAAAAGATTTTTAAAGAAATAAGGGTCAAACATTCTGTATTATGTTTCACCTCAAATACAGTATTTTAAGTTAACTCCCAAGTGTTTTTTTTTTTCTTTTTTTCCCCCCCAAGGAGCTGAATCCTTCTTCGTGCAAATGTTCTGTTTTAATTTGACTCGTGCTTATTTTCCCCCATGAAATTTTGGGTTTTGCAACATAACAGATAAGCCCCTTTTTATTCCTCCACCTGCCAAAGCCTCAGTTATCCAGCCCTCACACATGCACGCCACTTCTAGCGCATGCTGAACCCCGGCCAAAATCATTCTCTGCTTCTCCATTCCCCGGCACTCCTGAGAGCTTTGCCAACGAGGCGTAATGCCAGCCTGTGCTCTCCCGTGTTGCCATTCTTCAGTCCCTGGTGAAGCTGTTCCAGGAAGCTCATTCCTGACTGCTGCCCGTTCCCCAAAAGACCAGTCCTAGCGCATTGCCCGCAGCCTGATTCCCCCATGCTGCTGTGGCTTCCCATGCTCAGTCCCACACGCTCCTCACCGTACCAAAAAGTGGATGTTGTGGACAGCGAGCTCACTGGTACCGTGGCTGAATGGTGCCATGTTTGGGATTCGGTGTTTTTGTGGCATGTTTATATGTGGGGTTGAGACCCCTATGAAGTCAAGGTCACTTGGAATCTCAGCTCTAAATGGGACCTCTGGGCTTTATTCCAATTGCTTTCCTCATCCTGCCACTGCATCCCTGTTCTGCTGCTACATCTCTGCTCCAAAGGCACCGCATTGTGCCTCTTCACACCAGCTAAAAACCATGCTCTTCTCTAGTGTCTGCCAACATTGCCCCAAGATCTGGACAAGTCTCAGGACAAGGCAATAGGCAGCTCAGCTGCATCTGCTCGCATCCAGCTCAGAGCTGGTCTGACAAACATTGGCCGATAAACCCATCCTTAGCGGGGTGAAGGGTGCGTGTGTGTGTGCATGAGAAAGCAAAATTAGTCATCCTAATCATAGGTTAGGTTCTGCTCTTAGGATCTGGGCTTGACATCAGCATTTTATCCATCCTCAGTCTGAAGAAAAATTCTGGCTCCTTCTAAAGCATCTGTATGCTATAGCAGTGAAAAGGCTTTTCCTCCCTCTTCCCCTGGTTCATTCTGGGCAGATGTCTGGTATTTTGTCCTCTCCTAAGCAAGAGCATAGGGATTTCACAGAAAGCCTGAAGTCATTTTAGACTTGTAGAAGTTGTAGAAGTTTTGCAGACATAACTTTTTCCTTTCTTCACAGAAAAACACTGTTTTTCAAACATAAAAACCAGTTGCTCTCAACCCAGGAGGTACCTGCTAAGAGCCACTTCCCAAGTTTTCCCCTGTCTCTGATTATACAGTCCTGACATGAATCAGCCCAGCGCAGCTTTCCACAGCACTGCCTCGCTTGAGGTGGCAAAGGGCAGTACATTAACTTCAGCGCTGGCACAAGTTTAAGGGCAGCGGTTTTAAGCAAGCGCATTAACAAGTTAGGAGGACTGCTCTGCCAGACACCGGGATAAAGGGTTATTTCTAAAGGCATCGGAGATAATAGCCGTGCTGCAGTTTTTTGCTTTTACCTACCCACCCGCTCCTGGCTGCCCGCAAGCAGCTGGGGACTCCCTGTTCCTGGGTTTTCAGCATTGTGAGAGCTGGGATTGCAGCCTGTTGTCAGACCGCCCCAGCCACGTCATGTCATTGCTTCGCGCCTCAGTTTCCCCAAGGGAAAAAAGAGCATAAAGATACTGGTGCTCTCTCGCAGAGTGATGAAAAAAGCTGTAGAAGTATCCAAATGAAAAATTAGTGAGAAAGCAATGTGTAAAAATAAATCTGAAACTCTGATACTCTGTGCCCTCCCCTGTACTAATTATTCTGCGTGGCGCGAGGATTAAATACCAGGCTTTGCATCCCCCCCCGCTACTTGGTGGTTTTTGGTGCTGTAAGAATAACGGTGTTCGCCTCAGATCTGGTTCCTTCAGTTTGGGCTTTCACTCCTGCTCCCAACAAGAGGAGATCCGTTCCCGAGCTCTAAGCTTTAATGTAGCTCAGACCCTTCAGCAGCTGCTGCTGTGAGCTTGCTAAGCAGGATGAAAGAAATCTCACAGGAACAAGTGAACCTGGGAGATTTTTGCAGAGCAAGGCAAAACCACAGAGATATTTGGGGGCTGCAGTGAATCAAAGCTGCCCTCCTCGTACTGCTCCCCCTGACCAGCTCTGCTGGCCCACCTCTGATCCCAGGGTGCTTCTGCTTGACGCTACATGCTTTCAGACCATTGCCATGGAAAGCCTGTGTGTGAGTTAGCACCGAAGTCCTGGGTGTATCTTGCACCCTTAATGGACACTTGCAAAATCTGCTGGGCGCTTTCACACCCTTTTTCAGCAGACAAAGATTTCTCCTGGTTTGCAAAGGTGGACAAGAAAGGGAGGGAGAAACCCTTCCCAGCCACCCCACATCCCTTCCTAAAAGGAAATTTCTCCTCTTTTTTACCAGTCACAGTCCGGGAGCTCTTTGCTGGCAGAGAGATGAGCCGCTTCGACTCCCAGCCAAGCACCGTGGTCCTATTGTTCATGCAGCGCTCAGCGTCCAAAATATCAAGGGGGCTGGCAGGGACTGCTGGAGGCAACTTCTGTGTGCAGCTCCGAAGCAGCGGAGCGTGAAGGGAGAGCATCCCGTGCTGGCCAGTGAGGCAGAACACGCCGGCACACCCTGACAGTGCCGTCCCTTCCATTATTATCGCACGAGGGGAGAGAGGGCTTTTTGGCAGCTGCTCAGAGGGGAGTGCGAGGGCTGCATCTGCCTTCTGTCGCCTGCGTCCTTCAGTTGGGGCAGGGGGGGAGAGTCTATTTACTGATTGCAAAGAGGGACTGATGACTGCTGCTGATCTGGGAGTGTTAGTTATTGATTTTCCTGGGGTACCTGGAGGTAGATATTGTGTAAGGAATGGTTTAATTGTATGTGTATGTAGATACTGCTGTTCATTTGCCATCCTGCAGCACTGCTAGTGAAAAATGGACTGCAGGTACGCAGCCTGCTTCAGTATTGGATCAGGAGCTTTGCGGAATTGAGAAAAATTCATATATATATAATCAACAGGATCAGAAGTTCCAGACATTTTTGGACTCTGGAGACACATGCTTAATTTAGTCCTATAGTAAGTCCAGGTGCATGCCCAAATATAGCTGATTAGCTCAGGGGGCAAGCACTTACCTAATTAATCTATGGAGTGACAGATTTTGCATACAAAGGAAGTATGAATCTGTTTTGTGGATGGACTTGTACATCTCTAGTGCTATGCAGCTCCTTCAGTGATACACCAGCTTCTGAGTATACAGATAGAGGAAGGTATTGTCTCCTGCCACCATACACAAGCCTGGTACCCAAAGTAAATTCTGGGAGCCCCACGCTGATGAAAGCCTGCTCCAGTTTCTGTGATGGTCTGTACTAGACATGTCAGCACCTATAATGCTGTGTGTGTCCATGTCTACATACAGATGTCCTTCTTTTTCTGCTTTTTAGAGAGGTGAACAAAATGGATGCAGTGAATTGGAGTGGAAATCTGCCAGCTTTGGTCCAATCAACCTCATGTGTGCATCTGCAAGTGGTGCAGGCACACGGCGTGCCTTCACCCAGCTTGAAGTGCAGCCATCGCAGGCCTGGGCTGAAAAAAAAAGTTTTTTTCCATCCATTACAGTCCTGCACAAAAATGTAGGACAGAAAATGAGGGATGTGCCTTGCAATTTATAAACACACACTGTTACAATGAATGTAGGAACTGCAGATGCTGAAATGGTGAAATGATACATAGCAGGAACTGAATCCATCTCTGGATACAGGCAGAGGAGGTCAAAAAGGATCAGACTTGACCCACACCTTGTTTCAGAAATCAAACTTGAATCAAATATCCTCACAGTTATTTTCCACATTCACAAGTTTTCTTTGCCTGTCTCTTTAGTCCGAGTGCTCTCTGAAGCACAAAAAAGGCAGTGAAAGCCAGCGAACAAGACTGCCAGGAGCTGTGCCTTTCCAGCTTCCTGACCAAGTCTTTTGAAAAACCTCGGCAGAATGGTCCCCAGCAAATCCTTTGCAAATGCTGTGCTTGACTCCAAGCCTGCTGGGGTAGGATGCAGGGGTTTAGTAAATGCCACAGGGATATGAAGTGCAGGGGGAACTAAACTCACAGGCTGCGGACATCCTCATCAGCAAGCTGCAGCAGTTTGATTAAATCCTCCCAAGCAGCTGGAGATAATAACACCATGAATAGAGCTTCCTAATTTCATTTCCCCAGCACCACGGATCAGGTATATTTCCATACACAAGTGCAGGACCTTTGCCGCGCTGGCTTTAATAATCAGTGGAGATGAAGGCAGAGCTTACCCTAAGTGTCACTGAAAATTTGGGAGTTAAATTCAAGAGACACCAAATCCCTCTTACTGGTGCTTCTGCAGTGGCACAGAGAGCAGGCTGGTGGGCACTGAGAATGATTGATGGTGTTGCTGACCAAATGGGGAATGGTGATTTATGGACGAGACAGTGTCCAAGCCATGTGTGCTATACTGGAGAAAAATAAATGGATTCAGTTTCAGACCTCTTGGAAGGTACTGGCCAAAGCATTTCATTAAGTTAGCCTCTTGGATGCGGGCTGTCAAAATATTTTAACATCCGCCTGTGACCTCCAAGCATTTTCCTTTCCCTTCACTGCCTGCTCCAGCCCCAGACCTCCCTCGCAGTCAAAACTGACAGCATTAGCCATTAGAATCACTCTTTGAATTAATTACCCAGAAATATGCTTTCAAATCTTCCACTCCATGTAACGGTGAATTAAAGGGCAGCCTGGGTGGGGTTTTACACATCCTGTTTTGGCTGCCCCTTTCCAGCTAATGCGACCATTAACACCACGGCAGCAGTGTCCACCGCTGCTCTCCCTTCTGCTGCTCCACACTCACTGAGAACAAAAAGCGGAAAGTGCTTTTATTTCCAAACTTTTAAAATAAGTGCAATGCAGTGCTGATGGAAAGACCAGAGGGATGGGCCAGTGGACAAAATGTCTCTGATGAAGCAATGCTTGGTCTCCAATCCATGTAGAATCCCTGGGGTATTCCTTTCTGTCATTCAGGTGCCCCAGCAGTGACCTTGGAGTTTGGTTTTCCATTTCTGCACTCCTCCCTGCCCTGCAACTCTGCTCTTACCAGCAAACAGCATGTCAGGCTGGTACCCAGGCTTGTGTGATCAGGGTAAGTGGTCCTTTAGCAGCACTGAGGCATCTCTTTCTTCTCCTTTTCTGCAAGCCCAGTACTTACGTCGTGAATATACCCTGTGAAGTGGGTGTGGATATATTGTTTTTGGCTACATGTTTCCAGAATTTGCTTGGTGCTTTTTTAAGGCAAGTGTCTAAAATTCAGACTCAGCTGAATGCCTAATTTGTGTAATCACCACAGAACTACCACAGCTCCAGCTCAATCCATACCCACTCCTGCCTGCAAACCTGGCAAAATCCCCTCCAACGCAAATAACCTGGCATTGACTGACACGCTTCTCTCTGTGTTCTTCGTTGCACTTTGCTGGTGATTTAGATACAAACATCACCTTGTCTGAAAGCGGGCAATTAACTTTCCCTTGGTGGGTAACTCATCCTCCACCTGCTCTGCCTGACAGCCCCTATTCCCAAGTGGACCCCATAAAGCCAGAAGCTGTCTCTAGCTCAGTGGGGGGGCTCCAGACAGCTGCCCCAGGGGTGGCGAGGGATAGACACATACCTGCAAGGAGGGGATGGCCTCAGGGAGTTAGAGGAAGCCCATGGGAAAGAGACCTGCAGCTGCAGCAGTGGATGAGGAATAAATGAAGGGCATTGTTTCTGCCAGTCCTGCTAGGTGATGAGATTGATAGAAATGGTTAAAATCATTTTTTGCCCAATTATTTCCCCCCACTCCTTCCACAAGATTTTCATCTTTCCTAGAGCAGACCCTTGCAAACACTCCCTCTGCAGAGCTTGTGGATGGGAGCAGCGCTCCCTGAAGCAGAAGAGAAATCAAAGGAACCGGGGAGAGAGGGAAAAATAAATAAATAAAAAGGCTTGTTTATCTTTTTATTAATAGCAGAGCAGTGTTCCCAAGGGGATAGGCCAACTGTGACTCTAATCCAGTCATGCAAAGCTGCATCCCTGTCTGTTTGGTTTGTGTTTCTTTTTTTCTCTTCTCTTTTCCAGGGTTAATTACTGGGAAAGAAAAGTGAGACATCCAATTCTCGCCTCCTCAGAGCTCCCCCTCTTTCCCTGCTGAACCACACACACCCTGAGTGTTTGCCCTCCGACCGCAGAGCCAACGTTGAGCTGTCACAGTCACTGCTGCATCCGTCCAGGCTCGGTGACACTCCCGGGCTGTATGTGAAGGAGGACAGGGCCGAATATGCCACAGAAAGTCAGTTAATGACAGCAGGGGGTGTTTTTAATTCGTGTTTATATGAAGGAACATTCAGCTGGGTCAGTGACACTGCTCTGCTCTCACCTGGGGAAAATGAACATAACCCACGTATTGCCCAGGAGCGAGATGGCCTCCTGACATGTCTTGAAAGGGAGGCAGGAGGAGCTAGCTGTGATGGGCTGATGGGCTTTAAAATGCATCCAGGGGAAGGGAACTTAACAGCTACTGACATTCATGTGAAAAGTGGCCCTGGCCTGCTGTACCTGCAATAACAGTGCAAAAAGCTGGCCGTTTTAGTGACACCATCCTGCTGCAGCGATGCCTGCCAAGGACTTGCTCACCATCCCCAAAGCCCTGCCACGGAAGGACCCTCCACGCTGGAGTTTCTGAAGCACATTTTGTGCTTGGGCTCTGGCCTGGAAGCTGGAGGCTTTTATCTCAGGATATCTGAAGGAGGATTTTTCAAAGGCATATCTCATCAAAAGTCAAAGGGAATGAAGAACTTGACCTCCTTGTGTGCAGCTCAGCCTCTCTCTCTGAGCAGCTCTGGCTGCCCTTTCAGGACAGCCAAAGCCTTCACCATCCTGTTTAGTAATGAATTCGGTTTGTAGTCATTGGGGGCTTTCTTGAAAGAAGCAGTCCCAGTGGTCAGTTGCGATGTCCAAGTCCACCTTCTACTGTGGCACAGCTAGGAGCTGCAGCAAAGCTGATGTGGTAGAGACAAGGTCAGCCTTGACATAAGTAACAGCATCTATATTAATTAAATGAAGTAACAGTCATTTTGCCAGGGTCCCACAGCCTCCTCCAACCCACCTTTCCTCGGGTGACCACTCTCACCATGAGGTCCTGTGGCTTCTTGAGCAGGTTATTGAAATTTGACCTTCTGCACAAGCACAGATGGCAAGTGGTTTTGAATGAGCATCCCAAAGTATGCAGAGGGAAGCACAATTTCCCAAAAGCCCTGGTGAAGGGAGAGAAAAAGGGCTGGTCTGAAGTGTTTTTTAAAGCTCCTAATTGGGGGAGGGAAAAAAGCAAGAAGGGATAAGTGTTCAGGTGGGAAAAGAGGAAGGAAAAACTGCATCTTAGTGCCTGGGATACGGTATGTTTCTGAAACTGCTGAGAGGAATGTAGTCGTCTCTGCAAATCAAGATGAGCTGGCTGGCCAATGAAGCATGCCCGGCATTTTATTTCTCATATTGTTTGGAGATAGGGATTCAGCTGAGTGCATTCAGCAAATAAAGATCAAATAACCTGCTGTGAATAATGTTTTAAACCCGGGTTCCTATCAGGATCTAGTTATAAGCCCATATACTCCGTTGGATAAAAAATAAGTTACACATGGCTGGAGGCAGTATTACTTTCTATGGAAGATGAAATCTGTTTTGAAATAGAAAATGTTTAGTGATTCTCCCCTCCTCTTTTTATTTTTTGGAAGGGCTAAACCGCATAAAGCTTCCTCACAGAGAGGGGTGGAGGAGGGTCCGCTGATATTTCACCCACTGCCTCTGGGTCCAGAGCTAAGGATTTATGCTAAACGAGGTGGTAGCCCCAGGAGGAAAGGTGAGGTGGAGCCCAGATTGCCAGCCGCTTTGGCTGTTTTGCCTGGAATCAAGCGAACCTCTATTGCACTAAGCTCCTTAGCTGTGCAGAGAAACAAGCCCCCGATGAGCTGATCCTTTGCTCGCGTGATGATAATCAACGCCTTGGCTGCCAGCCACAGGGAGAAACCACCGGTTGCTGCTGTTTGCTCTCCTTTGCATGCACACCTGAACCAAGTCACAGCTTCACTGCGTAGGGGAATTTCTGGAGTTGTTTGGGCCAGGTCTGGATGCTGATGCTTGCTTTTGGAGAGCACCCCACTGCACAAATAGTCCTGCTTATTCCAGTGTTGATGGAGAACAGTTATTGTTCCACAACCACAGGGTAACATAGCCCCTTCTCTTCAAGGACAGTCAGCAATACCCCATTGCTGCATATGGAAAAGTACACTAGACAAATAGAAAATGGCTACTGAATTTTTTCTTAGTTATTTCAGAATCAGAAACACTTTCCTTTGACTGTGGCATTTCACATGACCCTGCTGTTTTGTTTCCCTTTCTGTGTCCTTCACCTTCTCTCTACATGAGCCAAAGCTTCTGCTTTTTAATGGGTCTTGAAGAATTGCAAAAAATCTACATAAGCCCTTGGTATTCCCTCTTCAATAGTCCTTCAGCCAGACAGATGGTTGAAAATTTTCCCTCTAAACTGTTTTTTTAAAAGACATGTTTATTGTGTGAAGTATCTGCTTTGCAGCAAAAACTTCAATTATTCCTCAGAAAAACAAATATTAAAAAATGAAAACATTTTGACTGCAACCCTAAATATTTCAGCCAAAAAAAAAAAAATCCCATCCCCAGTGTGTGTGTGTTTGTATCTCTATTAAAATACTTTGATTTGGAAATGCTGCCACACAGGGGTTTTTGTCAGAGTGTTTCTCATCCTCTTTCTCCACCGTGGCCTGAGTGCCCTAAATTTGCTGTGTCCTCTGTGGTGGGGCATGTCAGAAGCTCCTGGTGGCGTTGCTGCCCCTTCTTCTGAAAAGGAAACCCTCAGAGAAGAAGCAGGAGGTCTCACCTACAAAGTGAGTATTAAGGGGTTGAAGTTCAACTTGCATCAGACAACACAGGGGCATTATTAATATGAAATATCTCTGCTTGTGGTTGTCAGATTACAGGGTTTGAGTTACCTTTGAAAATAGTGAATTTAGAAAAACAAAACAAAATACTTTTTTATATTTCTGTTGTTCGTTTTTGCAGGGAGTCACACATTGCTCAACAAGGTTTTGTCACCGTGATCTCTGGTTAATTCTTTGTCTTAGCCGCCCACCTCAGGTACCCTTTCCGGCACAAGCCCAGGGATTCAAACGTGTGACCAGGATGTGTTTCCTTTGTTTCAGGAGCAGGAGGGAAGGCCAGCTGTTAACCCTCACATACTGCTCTGAGGCTATTGAGCGCTATCTGCTGGAGCCTTATGCTGGATGCTGAGAAGATGGCGAAGGTAGGACATATTTATTTTCCTGGTTATAAGAAAGTGCTTGTATTCGTTTATCCATGAAGTTCACTGTTCTGCAAAGCATAAATGGAAAGATGGGCAGTTTTCAAATCTACCTGAAAGCACTAACACCATGGGAAGGAAAACAAGACATGTTTCTTCATTCCCATCAGAGTGAGTGACTGAAGGGAAGGAGAAAGGGGCTGCCGATATATTCATCCCCAGCTGACGAGTGTTTATTCTGCCCATGCTCAAAGCTGACCAGCACCCATCTCACTGCAGTACTGTGGCATGGAGCCCACGCAGCTAAATAAACCCAGCCTGTCAGCACAGCTTGTTACCTCTGGCTCAATGCCATCCTGATGTGGTTATGCAATTTCTGGTCAGCTCGGCATCTCAGCAGGTTGCATCTCCTCAGAGGGCAGACCCAAGGCAGCCATCTTTCATGCCTCACTCCTCCTGTCCCCTCTCCAATCCTCTTCTCTATGAAGGCCGCAAGGGTTTCATCTGCGTATTTACAAGACAAACTGACTTTCCCAGTTTACCAAGAAAATAATTTTCATGACGAATAAATGGAAGGCGGCTTCAAAATGTAAGACGCCTCAGAGTATTTCTCCTAATGTCACTTGGGCCTAAAATGTTCCTGCTGGGATAAGTGGAAATATATCCCCTGTTTCCAGTCAGCAACTTAAAAAGCAACCCCCAATTTTCCAGCAATAGAGAGAGCTATGAGGCCTGGAGAAGTAGAGCTCTCTTGATTACAGCTTTGTTGAAAAACATTGTTCTGAGATGTCTGGAGACCAGATAATAGGCACTGCTTTAGTTTAAAATAAGAGGCATTTCATGAATAAAGCTTCCCAGTGTGCAGAGACAGGGGGATTTTGAAACTGTCTGTTGGTGCTCTCTAGACTTGCCTGTCTGGATTGTATTGCCATTATGTTTTCCCCAGAAGTCCCACTTTCAGAGAAGCTGTACCATCAGCCCCTCACTGCAGATCCCACCAGTCAGTAGCGCTGGCTGAGAGAAACTTAAATACACAGAGAAGGAAGGAGACTTTGTAGATCTGGTCTCTGCATTGCTGGATTAAGTTTCTTTTTCTTTCCTTTCTTCACCTGCCACTGTGCAGTCTAGTTAGACTTTGTAAATGCTCACTTTTATTTGTATTTTATCTTCCCTGAGTTTGAGCCCAGTGTGTTTTTAATATGAGTGGTTTGATACTCAAGCATGTTTTACTGCAGGAATACAGAGGTTGTTAAAGGCAGGATAGTGTAATATCTTGTAAGCACCCAACTTTCCTGTGAACTGTGGGGGGGTGCAGAGCACCCACAGCCTGGCAGTGAAGATGAGTTTCATGGTATAGTTTGAGAGTTTGAGAAGATCTGTTTCCAAGTGTTTGCTTAATGAAAGGAAAGACTTTTCCTGGCATGCAGGCAAGTTTGGGGAGAGAAGGTCCTGGGGCATCTCTGACTCACATGGAGAAGAGGCCCTCAAGTCTCCACCCAGCACTGGAAGGAGAAACAGGGTTTGATACTGCTGAGCACAGAAGGAGAATGTGAAGGCCGGACTCATAGCACCTCCGTTCTCACATATTGGGTCCTAAACAGAGGCAGCTAAGGGACTAAAAAAATAAACAATTTTCTCTGAGTGAATTACAGAAATTAATATGCATCTACTATCACTTCAGTGCCTGGCTAATGACAAAGATGCTAACAACTGCCAGTTACATAGCTGATATTTTCTACTGAGTTTCCAGCTAAACTCAGCAGGAAAGAGCAGATTAAGAAGCTGCCCTCAGCCTTGGAGGGCAGAAGTTGCCTCTTTACACTCAGGGTGAATCAGCAGCCTTGGAGACAGTCAAAGGCAAACTCAGTGCAAGTTCTGGTACAATCACGTATAACACCTGCCTCAGCCAGGGTCACTTCATCGTTGTTTGTATTGCATTGGATTTGCTGCATGGGGATCACTCAAACAGACCTTGAAATCTGCTAGCAACCAATTGCATTTGAACATTTCAAATTTAATAATGAATATATTCTGCTTTTCATTAGGGATGTGCAGCTTCCAGACTTTCTGATATGAATCCAGAGGAACTGGAGATAAAGGGAAACCAACAGCCCGTGCAGAACGGAGTTGGTTTTTGTGCTGACACAGCTCTCTCTTTCTTTTAATTTTTTTGTGAGTGCATGTAGGACTCCCAGGGGACTAATTGTGTAGGATGGCAGGTTCTTTGCAAGGTTCACACCACTACCCCATGTGCTTCCCATCTGACCGGTGCTGGCTACTGCAGTTCCAGTCCTTGGTGTCCCGTCTGAGTGATACACCTCAGTGCCCCTTCATCCACCCAAATTGCTTATTATATACAATATGCTCACAAGTTGAGTAACCATTGCTGTTCTGTGGGCCATGCCTTTCTCTGTCTCTGCAACACAGTTCACATCTTCTTCTTCCCCAGGGCTGAGATGATGACAAAAGCACAGCACCCATGACAGCCATGGGGATACCTGTTGGCCCATGGCCGACAGCCAGACAGGCACAATGGTCTTGTTTGGAAAGAGAGTCCTGAAACACCAGAGAAACACACAGGCACCCATCTAGAACAATGCTGAGCAATTCAGAATAAGAACAGCATTAAAGGATTATCTATCTTGAGGAAGAAAGCAAAAATATGACCCTCGCTTCTGTATGCAAGGGGTTAGATTGATCTCACTTCTACAAGGCAGACATTTCCATTTGCCCACGCTCCATTCCCCAGGCTCCAATTACAGCCAAGGAGAGACACAGGCACTCATTCTAATGTCCATATTAAGATGAGATGAACTGCACTTTAAAATGCCAATTTTCCTTTCTACCCTGAGAAGGAAACCTATGACAAATGGATGAGGTGTAGTTTTCCTACTAGGAAGATGAAATTAATCCCAACCCAGATTTCCAGGTATATCAGTACAGTATTGTCCACCCTCCTACAGTCTGATACTGGATTAATTATAAGAAAGAGTCCACAGTTTTCATAAAGTGTATTCTTGAGTGCAGCTTCTGGAGTTTTTAGCCAGATCAGGCATCTGGTGGTATAAAATGCCTGATAGATGTCTCGATAGATTAAGGCCCTTTGAACATTTCCACAACTGTCAGTCTTGTTTTCTTGTCTTTCTTGCAATGAACAACAGTTAAATTTCACGTTAGCTGATGCTAAATTGTACCTCAATTTTATAAAATCCTTTTCATCTTGAAATACTGGTTATTATGGGTGACAGTGATAGAGATGGACTTGATGAGATGAATTTATCACAGCCTAAGGTTAATATCAGACCAGATGTACATTCCTCAGTAGGAGTGAAATGCAGCATAAGCCACAGAGCAAAACACACCCTCAGTCTTACAATGTCCACTACCTGTGAAGAAGTCAGTGCTATCTCTCCCTTGATCCCTGTGACAACCTGGTTCTGGAGTCAAATAATGCCTGGGGGACATTTTTAAGGTCCAGAAACCTTCTGACCACAGGAGTCCACAGACCACAGGCTCAAACCCACTGTGGCTGGCTAACAGCCTTCTCTGAGCAGACGTCTCCTCTTGGTGCCTTTCTCAGTTTAAACTATTTTGTCTCAATCATGAGTAACCATAACCTGTACAAAATATCCCATGCACAGTGTTACTACTGCCTTGTATGCTGGCATCAGTACTTCCCTGTGCCTCCTGGAAATGCTTGTTCTGATGAGTTTTCTTCTGTTGTGACTGTGTCTACCAAGAGAGAGATTTCCATAGGAGTCCTCCTTCCCCCCAGCCTTGCAGTAGAAATTCTTACTTGTGTAGTGCCCAACCTTGTGACTTTGTACTGTTACATTGGTGCTGCATTTCCATCTCCTTCCAGTCACATTTCTCTTCCCACGTGTGCAGATGAGCCCCTGCTCTGATCCTGTCCTGTGCTGCCACACACCAGCCCTCGCCACCCCGCCGACCCTTCCCCACCAAAACCCAGCAGGACCCACTCTGCAGCCTCAGAGTTAATTGGAGGCAGCAACAAAGTGGGAATTAATTAATCCCACCAAGCCAACGGCAGAAGCTTCCTGATTTGTCACGGCTGCTCTCAGCACATCTGATGAGAGGCTCCCACAGCGACGGGACCTCATCCTGGCCAGCCGCCCCTAATGCAGGGAATTCACCCGCCTCGGCACAGAGCTGACATTTAAGCTCTTCCTCCCCTGTGCTCCCTCACACAGCTCCAAAGATCAAGGGCAAGAGGCTGTCATTAAGCCTAAACCTGTAATGAATGACACACACATCTCTCGCTGCCAAGCCCCTACATCCTCAGCCTCACTGGCATCGTGTCAGGCCCCGTAACACTTCTCATTCCCAGGGAATTCACTCCTCCCACTTGAAAATCCGTCAGTGCAGTGTCCCTGCTGAAGAAGCCTGTTGCTGATGCTGTCTGCATCCTCAATTGCCAGCTAGTTGCAAAACTTTGGTGCATTTGGATTTTAGCTGCTGTGCCCTGATGATTATCAGTCTATGGTCAGCTGCAGAGACTGGGAGGCTCCTCCTGATAACCAGTGTCTCTTGAAGCTGCCCTTGTAATTTTTTAGCTTTCCTATCACCAAGAAAAGGTGCTGTATTGGAAACTGGGAGCAGGTCAGGACAGAGAATAGAGCAGGGAAAGGAAAGTGCAAGAGAACCGACACAGTGCCCCTGTGCCCGCAGGCAGGCTGCTGCGTGCTCACCCAGTCTGTGTTGTCCTTCATCCTCAGCATCACCCCAGGGGTGTGGGTCTCCTTGGTAGTGGTGCTGGGTTTGTGACACTTCAGGTCCTAAGCAGTGTGGATGGTATCATTCTCCATGCCTAAGAGCTACCGGGTGGCATTTATACGGCGGGTGATGGCTCCTTCTGCTCAGTAAGAAACTGGAGCCCGAAGTGGCACCTATTAATGTAGTACTGTGCCAACAGAAGTACTGATGGCTGTAGCTTTTCTGATTTCACCTGTCATTTGTTCTTACATGCTGAGAAGGCCATGAAATGCAGTCAGTAGAAGGAGGCATATCCAAGGCACTTTTCAGATCTTTTCTCAGGGGATCTGAGCCATTAGTCCAACCCTGGTCCTGAGCTCCCCATTTTTCACGGTGCTTTGTGCAAATCTGGACCTGTCTGAGGGCTTCCCCAGCCCCCCTTTACCCCAGCTCTACTGTCCCAAGCTTTGGGCTATGTCCCATGAGCAGTGATGATCTTTTCACTCCACCTGTGATACTTTTGGCCACTTCTCAGCCCCTAGAGACATACGAGGCTTCCTGTGTCTCCAGTTATCTAGGGGATTGGTTGGGTACAACCTTCCTGAAGTCCCCAGGGAGGGTCACTGGGAAGAGGGCAGGGCAGTACCTTGCCTAAGACATATCTTGTCCCCAGAAGGTTTTCCAGTTCTCCACACTTTGTTGTGCTCTGCAAGACAGACAAATAGCATTGATTTTCATGTCCCAAATACAGATTCACCCCTTAAAACTAGCTTGTCTCCAGCTATTTTTACAGCTTTATAAATTTTCCTTCATTGCACCTGCTTTCCAGCAGGTTTATTACCAGCAGCTTCTAACAAGCAGCTTGTCACAATTCCTGTATTTATTTGCTTGTGGTTTTTTGTTGTTGTTGTTGTTTTTGTAGGGTTGCCGTGTTGTTGGCACTAAAAAGTCTTGATTCAACCCATTGGTTTGAGTAGCTGGCAAGGAAGAGCAAAGGGCAATGAATAAATTATCTTTGAAAACAGAAACACCCGTGCTGAAAAAAAATGAAGTCTTTCAGCTTGTAACGTAGGCACAGCATTGCTATAAATGTTAGCTACACTGAAATCGAAGAAGAGCAGTGGAGCCCATTCATGCAGCCCTGTTAGCGAATTCGGGCTCTTTGGAAAGAGCCATTAGCATCTGTTTAGTTATTTTCAAGCAGAAGTTGGCAATCTTTAATCTGTGAAATTTCCCATAATTTATTGACACTTACACATCTTTCTTTTCTGCAGAAACACCGCTGGTTTTAATTAGCACAAATTAATCAATAGCAGGGGGGCCATGCTGAGTTCCAGTGAAAGGCAGGTGGGGAGCGCTGGCTGCATGCTAAACACAGTGATATGTAAAACCAGCAACTGGAGGTGAAGCTTCACGGAGCTGCACCTTGCAGCAGGGCAGGTGTAGCAGGCAGGAATATGCACAGCTCTGAATCCGCAGCTCAGCGTATGCCACACAATAGAAATGCATGCTTTTAATTATGTTTTCAAAACTTTAATAAGCGTGCCTGTATTACAAGTTCCCCCCCGTGCTTGTTCCACAGAGTAAGAGAGATGTTTCAGCTCCTGCTTATCATGGCTTGAGGTTTCTTTTCTTTCTTTCTTTCTTTTTTTTTTTTTTTTTTTTTTTTTTTTTTTTTTTTTGTAGCTCAAGCCATACAATTGCATCTAGTCATTCTGGACAGTTCATTTTTTTCTGGGTTTGTCGGCCAAAGAAGGACTGTCTCAGTGACATCTGCAGAGTGTGGCAGTGGATGCATCTGCATGGGGCTCTGTGCTTGTCCCTCATCTTGGCTTCGTCACCCATCTCTGCTGCTGCTGCACCCATTTCTGCAGGCACTGCCAGAAGCATATGTCCTGGGTCCTTGGGCTTCCTGATCCCCCCAAAAGCTGTGGACACTCATGCCCACTGCCATGCCTAATGGAGTTGTTGATGGGGAAAATTAAGGAAACTCAGGGAAAAACAGTGGAGAAAACACTCTGATCTGTTTAAAACGCATAACTTGTTTGAATCAACATACTTGGCTTACATATCTTTATTTGGATATCTGGATACAAGTCCGGATTTTCTCCACTGGTCACACAAGAAGCTTGGCATCTGGCATCCCTGGATAGGAGCAGCGTGAATTACTTCTTTACTCCTTTCCTCTCCTATCTGCATTACATGCAGACAGGTCCTTCCCCACAGGTCACATGGACCAAATATTTGAGCTATGCCTGAAACCTTCTCAGATGTTTCACAGCTCATGTGAAGCTTCTAGCTCAGAGGTAGTGGAGGGTATGGTTGAAAGACCAAGGTCCTCCATCATCTCAGCTCACAGATGGTCCATTGAAAAGTCAGCCACTGGTCTTGCTTGGCAGTGTTTTCTTGGGTTCATTGCAGAAGTCTAACACAAATAATACACAGCTATCATCTCTCCAGGGCTCCTCATATTCATTTCTTTCCTGGCTGCAACCAAGAAGCCCATGAATTTGATTATTTTTAGTCTAGGAGATTTCACCAGAACATCAGAGACCCTACTGCCAAGAACTTTGGGTTGCAGCTTTTCCAACCTCTCTGTGCTTGCGTGTTTTTGTACATCCACATCAAGCCACAACTGCATCTGCAACCTCCCCACAGACACCCTACAGGCCTTGTCTATATGGTGCCCTCACTATATATGACTATGTGACAACCCACACAGTGCTTTCTTTTTTTTTTCCCCAGGTCTGCAGGATCAAACCACTGCAAACTCACATGTTGCTCCTCTTTGTCTTTCTTCCTGTCACATCCCAGGCAGCAGCAGCAATAATCATTCCAGGATCAAAACCTGCTTTCTATTATCCAGCTCTGGTTGATGATGATGTATGAAGCAGAGAGAAAAGAGACAGCTTGATTTTCATAGGTTAGGTGTTGACCCTGCTGGGCTTAGTGTAGCATGAAACTAGTTTTGACTAGTAAACTGAATAAATATGCCAAGGAAGCTGCAGAGGGGCAATATATATGCAACACTAAGGTGCCATTTTTGCAAAATGGCTTTGATTCATCAGAGGGCTAAGTTGATGCCCAGTGCAATAGAAATCCTGTGAACAGGATCTCAGGGAAATATTTCAATCCATAATCTGTTTGCAGGAAACACACCTTCCTCTCCTACTTCAAAATATGAAAACATTTGGCAGGGCAGTTCAGGGCAAAAATCATGGGAAATGGTGCCACCAGTCATCCCAAGGGATGCAGCAAGGTGAACAAAAGCCTCTCTGTTGTGTTGTCAGGTCTGCAAGAGCCAAGAAAATCACTACCACAGTGGATGGGGCGGAAGGAAATTCTTTAGCAGTAAAATCATAGAATCATAGAATGATTTGAGTTGGAACGGACCTTAAAGATCATCTAGTTCCCCTGCCATGGGCAGGGACACCTTCCACTAGATCAGGTTGCTCAAAGCCCCATCCAACCTGGCCTTGAACACTTCCAGGAATGGGGCATCCACAGCTTCTCTGGGCAGCCTGTGCCAGTGCCTCACCACCCTCAATGGTGATATATGTATAATATACATGTCCTGTGAAGTTCAGGCTGTGTGGAAGAAGTAAATGGTTGGGAGCGGGTTCCTTTGTGTTTGAGGACTTAGTAGAAGGTGATAAAGAAATGATTATTTGGGGAGTTCAGCCCATGAACACCCTTACCAGCCAGGGAGCTGTGGTTCTGGACTGTCTTACAGTACTCAGTGCTCTGGCACCAAGGGGCTGTGGCTAGTCTTTCTGGATCTGGACCACAGCACCATCCACAGAAAAGGACTAAAAACTTGATAAGTATAAATGTGAGGTGTAGCACGAGGTATGAGGAATTCCCAGTTGAATTCAGAGATCTCTGAAGCTGAAGCTCAGCCTCCCCATCCTCAGGGGTGGCCAAGCCTGTGACTCCTGCCTGAGTCTTACCTCAAGGGATTCCACTGCCTCACTATGATTTTCTTGGATGGTCTTTGAATACATGGGCTGGGAATTCCATTATCCAGAACTACTGGCCCTGCACGGTGAATGCTGCTCTCACTGTGTTGGGTTAAGCAGGAGGTAAAGGAAGAGGAACCAGGTTACCTGCACACAATATGGCACATGCCTACAAATAGGCAAAGAACTTAGGCTTAGGCACAAGCAAAAGAAAATCAGCATTGTTACCATTCTTCTCTCAGGCTAGGGACAATAAATAGCTGGACCAAGGTCAGTGGATTTTGTGGGTGAGAGGAGACTCGAGACCTTTGATTCATCATTCACCTGGAAGGATAACATCTATCTATATATTTTTTTTTTCTTCAGGCAACAACGGCTTCCACTGAGTAAAGAGCAAATACAGTAAAGAAAAGTTTGTCATATTGAAATACATTTTTCTATTAAATACAGAGGGCAAAGGAGAAAAAGTTAGAGAGGGAGAGATCCTGGCAGAGGATTATTTAATACAAGCTACATTTATATTTTTGGTGAGTTATGGGGCATAAATTGAGCATTTTAATATATTCCATAATGCTGCAGAAACATGACCTTGAAGTTAGCATAGAAATCTATCTCAGCTTTTATTTAGCAGCTGAGTAACCTCTCAGAATATGAACTCTAATAGGAGTGAAGTTAACAGCCAATCGTCTTCACTCAGGCATAGTCATAGTCTGATTCAAGAACATATTCTTTTCTCTATTATTATTCATTTAATTTGCCATCCTTTGAAATAAGCACTCAAATCCTTATCCTGGTCCCAAAATCAAGGCTCAGGACTACCACGTGTTTCATCTGCTTTTGTGCAGGAGAAGCACTTGGGAAAAGTGCAGTCTGCTCCAACCACTCACAGAATGTTTGCTGCCCTGTTAAACATGGGTACAGCACCCGAATTTTTTCATCAAAAATCAGCCTACCTTGCAATCACTGTCAGCCAAAATAAAAACAGAATTTTCTTCTGAAATTCATTGAAATGTGTTTATAACTTCAAAATAGTTTTTTCTAAAAATGTTTCAAGTTGAAAAAATCCACTAAAATTCCTTTTTTTTTTTTTTTATTTATGGGGAAGAGGCACTTGCTCAGAAGTCAGATATTTTGCTAGGGGATGGGAAAAATATGCCCACAATATGCCCAGAGTGTCACTGCCCAGCCCATGTTGTACCAGGATGATAGCAGACATCTCTTGTAACAACACACCTGAGAAAGGTGAGAACTTTGTAGCAGTAGATGAATAACTACCAAAAATACACGGAAGAATTAAAGAACCATGAAGGAACAAGCTCTGTTCCAGTCTACTTGCTGGCTTCTTGATTGATGGAGAGATGCATAGGCTGGAGGAAAGAAGAAACACCTCTTGATATGAAATATTTCACTGCTAGCTTCCTTTTTTCAGACTGTCTGGAGGCAAATGATAACCCAGCTCACAGTCCTGCACCTGCTCCAGCAGGATTCGCAGATGTTGTCTGCTCAGTTATCACCGCTGAAAGCACGTCCAGAGGTCTCCTGCACCGCCCCATCCGAATCCTTCCCTTCTCAGGGAAGGCTCGGGAGGCCTGTTCAAAGGGCCTGCCCTCTCTTTCACCTTCCAGTCACCAGCTGGCGAATGAAAGGAAAGGGAGAGGATGCAGAAGGGAGGAGGGAAGTTGTAGCAAGAGGTGTGAAATGAACAGAGGAGAAAAAGTTACCCACCCAAAAAACATACGCAGAGCCAGCGTGGCTGACAAACTGTCACTGCTGGTGTCCTTCCCTTCCCTTGCTGTCATTTGTGATTCATCAGAAGCACAGAGAGGACTCAGAATCATATCAGGGTGGCATCTTCCATCACAAGAAACTCTGTTCTTCTAATTAACTTTCCCACTGACCCGGAGACGAACATTGTGTGTATGTGTATTGTGTGCGGAGAGAGTCAGAGAGGGATATTGCACTCTGATGTCTCCACGTTTATGACACTGCTATTTGATTGGTTTGTGTGCGTGGGGGGTTAATTTGTGCCTCTAAAGCATGCATGGATAGTCTTTAAATTTGCTTGAAACAGAGGTTTCCTTTGCCTGTCGTGATCCGCCCTTGTCTGAAGGAAAACATAGCAGGCAGTAGCAGCAATACAGCACGGCGTGTAAATCCTGACGATCTTGAAGGAGTTACCTCAGTCCTTTTGTGAGAACATCAGACGTCTGGGCCTCACTCCTGTGTCATGGATGTTGACTTTACACAGCCTTGATTATATTGCTCTCAATTGACACCACATCAGCAAACGCACCCCTCATCCCGGTTAGAGGCAGGTAGGCTGACTTGCCGGGGGGCCACAGCTAGGCTCCAGGGAGGAGCAGGCCACAGCAGGTCCAAGATTCCATCTCCTGTCTTTAACAGTGGACAATAATAAATGTTTAGGAAGGAGCCTTAAGAAGCAGGTGGGCAGATAGGAATAACCCTCTCAGTGGTCTGGATGATGGTTTGCTGCACAAGGACAGCCTTAGACTTGGGGAAAGGCAAAGTCTCCGTATGTGCAGGGGACTGAATTGGGGATGGGTTTCAGGAGTCCAGGTGCACCACTCCTGATGATTAAAATGTCAAGGTTTTGAAACTGATCTCCTAAAGTACAATCAGTTATGGCAGAATAAACCTTCGTCTTGAAGAATTGATTTATTATCACTACTAAGGGATTAAATAATTTTTAACGATCCTTCTGTAATTGAGCAGTAAGATCCTAATGCATTATAGCTATGCTGGACCTAAATATTGCAGCAAGCTACCTTGGAATCAGTAATCAGTAACTGCCTGGTGCAACAGCCTGGAAATCTTGGGGTGACTTGATATAACTTAACAAGTAGAGGTTTATAATGCATTAAATATGACAATTAATCTCACAGTCAGTGAAGAAGCTCCTCTGTGAGTTATTTTGATGTGAAATTACATTTTATTTTACTCTTTCCCTGAAACTCCCAGTCTCAGTCAAGATGCCATAAATTTTGTATTCACAACACCAATCAGCAGAATGAAAAGTGTTAAAAAGGAAGGTAAAAAAGTAGTTGCTTAAGTAGAAAAAAAGTTGGCTGCAGCAACCTCATATAGTATCTGTCTCTCAAAATCACTTGTTACTTCCAAGGAAGTTAAATGGTTAGCGACATACTTTATGGTAAGCCCCTCCAGGCTGCAGGCTGTTTCCTAGGGCTGCAAACAATTCTCTATGTAACCTATACGCCATAATGCCAGATTAAAACCAGCCAGTAGTGCTGCCTCTGTCATGAAGTACAGAGAGCCTTTTCACTGTTATTATGTTCAATTAGTTTTTCTGTCTAGTTTGAGCAATTACATCTGAGGATTTTTTTTTTTCATGAAATATGCTTACAATACATCCTCCCCTCCAAATTTTTATTGCATGGATAAGATTATTTCTTCCTACCGTGTACTTGGAGATCAATGGCAAGCTATACACATTGCAGAGCCCACCATGTCTCTGGAAGGCACTTCAAGAAGTTTATGAGGGCAGCAACTTGTCATTTGCCTGGTCATTTGCAGAAGATATATGAAAGGTGGCCAGGAGAGCAGAGGATGATCTGTTGTTTATTGCAGGAAATTTTATGGGTGCTTCCATGGAGAAAGGTGTTAGAAGCAGGATAACCTTGGGATTCTTAGGTCCTGGTATAAACAGGCAGAGATGAAAACAGTTGTCAGTATATGTGCACATACAGAGAGCAAGACTGGAAAGAGCTGGTAGAGCTTGAGAAATCCAGTGGGAATTAGTCATCTATAAAGATGGTCAAAGTGGACTATTTAGATGAATATGGCATTTACATAAATCTGACTTTGGGGACTGGCTGATCAGGAGTTTGATTAAAAGCTGGCACTCCTTGGGAGGAGGGTCCTCAGCACCCTGGTATGGAGAGTTGTGTTTTTGTCTGAAGCATGAGCCAGTATTCCTGGAGGACCAACATTCAGGCTCTGGCATCTAAGTGCTCTTTTGGGGTTTCCAGGCTGTTTAATTCAGTCAGAAATAATCCTGGTGTTCAGCAGGGCATGGCGGGGCGTCTGTTGAGAGGTCAGGGATTCATTTATTTAGCTTATAAATTAGGAAAAAATACTGGCCTTGACTGTAAGTAAGACAGATGTTGAGGAGAGGAATGCAAGCCAAAAACCATTAGAAGGAACTTGCACACACTGTATTTGTGCATTAGCCTCGGGGTCAGCAGAGTGGGGTCCTGGAGTCCTCCCGATAGCCGACATGAGATGAAAAGCTCCTCGACAACTGGCCCCAATTTCACCTGCACTCGCATACCAAGGGGGCTGTTTCTGAATGGCCAGGTGCAGCCTTTTGCCCCAGGCTTTGCCAACGTGAGCATGGCTGAATGAGTCTGCTAAAATGATCAGCTGGGAAATAGCTAATATCATTAAATACCATTTAAGCTGTCATTTTTATGTGTAGAGTCAACACCCCTCATGATGAATGGGTCAGCTCCTGCCTCAGGGAGCGATCGTTGCAGGTGTGTTGCTGCCTCGGAAAAACATCGGGGTCTTGGTTTGCCCTGCCTTATATTTAAGACTACAGCACAGTTTATGTAAAGGAAAGATTAGGCCCTGAGGAATGATGTCTGTCGTAAGGCACATGAGAAAGAATAAAGGAAGAAGCCTGATGTCAGATTCTTGATTTTGCTGAAGTTTCAACACAGCACAAATTCCCAAAGCCCCAGGAAAGAAGACTGAAATTTTCTTTAGCAGACTAATGATGTTTGAGGCTATTTTTCTTTTTGCAGGCAACAGCACACCAATGGCAACAAAAAAAGAGCCTAATGAACCTGCAGAAACGTATGGCCCTAATGAAGATGAAAGTCTCTCTTCCAGCTACCTTACCTAGAAATACAAAAAAAGGAGGAAATTAAAAAAGAAAAGACAAGGTGCCAGCTGCTTGGAGAGATTTCAGAGGCACAACTGGATCTGCAAAAAGGAGGAAGGGAAGGAAAGAAAGAAAAAGCTGTTTCCCTGGGGTTCTTCTGCAGGACCATTCTTCATTGCTGCTGAGTCTGCATTAAATGGCACAGCTGGCTGAAGGAGGAAGGCTTCTGGGTGGAGGGGAATACAGAGATATATATTTTTAATGGGCTCATAAGTTCCTGGAGAAGAGAAATGAAGGGCTGTTAAGCTTCTTGAGCTGAAAAGTTCTTCTGATTCCAAGGGCCTTGAGTGTTGCATTGCCTCCGATGATTGTCAGCTCTCTGCAATCTCCATTCCATTTGCTATTCTGTTTGTGTGAGAACAAAAAATCTATCACCTGATAAGATTTATAACTAACGCTGAGCAGGATTATACAGGAAATACTGAAACTTGTAGCATAAGGCTTGTTGTTTTTTACTGAGATCTGTTCCAGGATAGCAAGACATTAATATACTAGCTTTCCCCTCTGGAAGCCTGCCATCAAGGCTCAGTTTCTCTTCACTGGTGACATAAGTTTGTCCTTTTATCTCCAGCCCCTCATGGTCTCTTGGGGACTGGGGATCTTTGATAGAGTTCTGGGGCAGCTGGACGAGAAGGAGATGCTGCCTGTCGTGTCTGAAGTGCGTTTCAGCTGCGTGGGAAACCTGCTCAAGCCCCTGTCTACGTCCTCACTAGTGCCACAGACATTTCTAAGAGCCAAGACTCTACAGTATATAGCAAACCACTGACTCGAAAGACCCATAAAAATCAGTTGCCTAATGGGTATAGGTTTTCTAATGAAGGGGAATAAAAATTATTATCAGCAGACTAAAGTTCTGCCTTCAGCTCTTCTGTTAAAAATCTACAGGTCGCCCTGAATTTAAGAGCTGAGTTTGAGACATTATGTATGGGGGATATTTTGGAATGAGAAAAGCTCTTTAAAAGGGTGATTGTTTCTACCCTGACTATTCCTTGCATTACAGTGGTGCCTTGAGGTTTTTGGACAGGGAGTACTTGTGCCAAATACTGTCCAGACACAAAGCAAAGTATGACCATGCAGCCCAGGAGGATAACAGGAACCTTAGGAAAGGGCAGAAATGTCTTGCTTGCTAATGACAATGAAAACACCCTTTCCAGGGACTCTATCTGGAAAATACATGAACAGGAGGTGGAAGTAAAAAGGACAAAGTTCCAGTGCTTAAAGATGTTTCAAAGGCACAATTGAAGCTGCAGACAAAAAAGAAATAAAAGGAAGGAAAGAAGGAAGGAAGGAAGGAGGGAAGGAAGGAAGAAAAGAAGGAAGGAAGGAACGAAGGAAGGAAGGAAGGAAGAAAGAGGAAAGAAAGAAAGAAAGAAGGAAAGAAGGAAAGAAACAAAGAAAGAAAGAAACAAAGAAAGAAAGAAAGAAAGAAAGAAAGAAAGAAAGAAAGAAAGAAAGAAAGAAAGAAAGAAAGAAAGAAAATCCCTGCCTCACCAGGGCTGCTACTAAAGGGTCATTCCGCATTGCTGCTGCTGATTCTGCATTAAAAGGTGTAACTGGTTAAAGATTTGGTTTTGGCGAGGGTTAGGGGTGAGGGAATACATAGATATATATTTTTAATTGGCTTGTAAGTTATTAGAAGGAGAAATGAAGGGCTCTTGAACTTGTACGGCTGGAAAGTTCCTGGGACCTTGAATGCTGCAGATGTTTTAGCAATTGCCTTTCATCTCCACAATCTTTACTTGCGTTGTGATTTTATTTGTGTACCGACCAACAGGAGCTGTCCTCTGATAAGGTTTGTGACAGATGTTTGTTGTTCGTCCCCAACACAGACTAAAAAGTCAGACAGCATCCTACGCCTTCCCACCGATGGTATCTATATAACATACTCCAGTCAGACACAGGTCACTTTGTTATGGGACCACAGACATGTAACCACTTCCCTCCACCAATAGATTCTTACACCTCCTGTTTGATGATACAATAAATCCAGATTTAAAGCTTTCAGTTCTGGACCAGGTATGCTGTGGCTGCACGATGCAAAGCACTGATCTGGTGGATGCTTGCTCTGATAGTTCAAAATTGCTCAAAAAACACTGGTGGGCTAACTTTGCATCAGCAGGCTTTTTACAGGACTTGGTGTTACATATCCAAAAGCCTGAAGAAACTTCTCATTGCCCTCTTCAGCTGGTTACAAAGAAAGGCAACCCTGCTTCCAGGCCAGAATCAGTGCAGATCGGTCCCTGAGAGCAAACTGGTCCTGTGCATTCCTGGTGTGAATGGTCTTGGGACCAAGGGCATAAAGCACTGGCTTGTGAACTCATCTGTGTCTGCAATACATCACGTCGGCACGCCCGCTGCAACATGAGCCTGCACAGCTACTTATCTTGATCTATGTGTCACATATTGTTGTTCACTCAAGACATAAAGTGGGGGTAAAATACATCTTGTAGCTGCATATTTCTTTCTCTCTCAACTGGGAAGATGTTTCTGGCTAGGGAGGTTAATGTGCTGAGGAGCCCAGGCTGCAAATGTCATTTTTTTATTATTAAAAAAAAAAGAAAATGCTGATTTCTTTTTCCCACCTCTCCAGCTCAAGTGGTTTACAGTGATTTAAAATAAACAAAGATTGCTACACAGCAACCTCTCACCCTCTTCCCTGAAAGCCAGCTTTTGAGACATGGAGCATGAATAGAAGAATCATTAGAGTGTGATAAATAAACCCATCACCGGGATAACAGAAGTCCTGAGCTACACATACCAGGTAGATGGAAGGAGAAAGAGGTCACGCCAGTAAGGTGAAAGAGCAGGGCAGCATGCAGCTAGTGTTTAAAAAGGAATTAATTTAAAAAAAAAAAAAGAAAAAAAAGAGAGAAAATGATCCTCACAGTGGTAGTGAAGGGGAGAAAGGAGGAGCAAAGACATTTATTCAAAGCAGGAGCTGTGGAGCTGATTGCAGCAAGCCAGGGTAGGACGGCTGCATGTGGCAGGATGAGGGGTGAGGCAGGGGTGGGCAGCTGCGCACTGCACCTCCGGGCACACACCTTCCGATGTTCCAGACCGTTGTTCTGAGGTGCTGCTCAGTGCCTAGGGACACAGACATGCATGGCACAGTTTTATAACGTTTGCTGAAGTCGGAATCAGTCTTGGTAATGTCCTGATGCATTAGCTCAGAAGCCAGTGAAAGCAGAATTCACTTTTCTGTTAGAAAAGCATGTTAAATAGAGCCTACTGCAGCAGTACTAAACCTGGAAAAGCTTTTGTGTCCTGGCTGAAGGTGGGTGGTCCCAACAGGAGGCTGCTTCAGCCCTTGCCTAGCTTTTCATACATCCTTCCTCAAGTTAGCTGGTAAGATGGAGTTCAGATGTCTGCTCGAGTCAGTGGGAGAAGCAGCAGAGATCTGAGTACACAAATAACCTGCGTAACATGCCTTCAGCAAGCAGGGGCTCCTGCAGAGGCTTAGCAAGTGCCTCTGATGAGCCACTTGATGTTTTCATACCTGTTCAGACCTGGCTAAAAAGCACTTGGATCCCTGTAAATTGTTAAATTTCCTTGACAAAGGATAGGCATAACAGTGGGGTTGTGCTGCCAGTAGGTAGGATGGAGTCAAACTGGACATTCTTGGGGGAACAGATAAATGCCTCCTATTCGGAGTGTTTCAGAGACGTTAGACACCAGCAGTGGAGATTCCCAAAGAGTCACAATGGGATGGGTTTGTGAGGGACAGCTGTGCCTGTCCCAAGTACTTGTGTAAGGCAAATACACACCTGCTCCATGAGCAGTTTTCACACTCAATAACTTAAGATCCAACGTGGGAAAGTTCATCTCAAAGCAAGCTGCAAGATTGTGGCTACAGCCCTGACATTGGCAAACTCATCTGAAAGGGACCCTTTAACTGTAGAGGCCAAAGTTTCAACATCCCAGTGTCTGCTAGTTCACACAGCATCTGGAAAACACAATGCAGATATGGTCAGTGGACCATAATTTTTAAAGGACAAAACTTTTGAGGCCTATCAAATCAAAAGGTGTCTTCACAAGCATTTTCACAAGCACAGTTGCTAGTAACAAAAACCTCTCCCACGACAGCGATTCTCCTCTAACTTCCTCTCTTCTAAACATAATGTTTGCATCATCCATTAAATTGCAAAGATAACAGGAGAAAAAAAAAGGAACCAGCAGGCTGATATTTTCAGGGATAATTTTTCCAGGATGGCTTCCTGATGGCTGGCCAGCTTTGATGAAATGCTGCTTTGCTCTTCATTTTATTAATAGAGCTTGTGAACATATCTGACTGTAAATGAGAACTTTTTGGCTATTGTTTTCTGTTTAAATGGAATCTTCTGTGATGTTTTAGTGAACAATAGGAACAGGAACACCTTGTTTTCATTCTTTTTCTTCTTTCTTTTAGCATTAGTAATGTACAACAAGGAGGAGGGAGATGAGATAGCATTGCTATTCTTAGCTCCTAATGCAGATGTTTGTGAATGCTGGAATAAAGATATGTGGGCTTAGATAGTCTTTTCCTCATTTACACATTTCTCTCCATAGAAATTAGAAATTCATCTTTGCCTTTGCCTGGATTCCTCTATTTTACATTTCCTTTCCAGTGTGTTGGCTCTTTTTATGTTATTTCATGTCTCAGACCCAGCATCACTCTGTTTCTACTGACTCTGACACTGTGGCCCTTTTGCAGGTTAGAATCATCACCAGGGCACTGCTTAATGATATGGTATTTCAGTCTGTTGCTCCCTTTGTCCGTCTCTCTCTCTTCCAGATATTGGGAATGAGCTCAGGACACTGGAGGTCACGACATCACCGTGTTAGTTGTATAGCAAAAAATGGCAACAGTCAGCCTCCTCAATGAGAGGATGAAGCATATGCTGATTTGAAGTCTCTCAATATGACTTGTTGATCAGTTGGGTTCAAATGGGTCAGTAGCTCACCAGACCTCTGCTGCAGGTGCTTGCACTGCAGGGATCAGTCAGGTTGGGGGATGCATCAGGACAAGATAGGAAAGAAACCATGCAAAAACAGATTAAGCCAATGCCTGAGACTCTCAGTGGGCTTTGGGTTAGGTGCAGAAGAAGACTGGGTGGATATTTCTTTGGAGCAAGAAGGGGTGGCTTCCTTCTCCCTACTACAAGATAGAAATTCATGGCACATTGTGAATTTATTTTTATTTGCAGCTCTCTGGGGAAAGGGGGAGCAGAGCTTCAGGAAAATAAAAAGTTTGTTAACCCCAAGATTCCAGGCAGCACCATTTTCACAGCATGTCAAGGGGCAGAGCAGCTGGCCTTTAGGGCAGTCATATATCTAAAGAAACACCCAGAGACATTTCCAAAATGAGCACCTGCTTCAACAAGCAGTACCTATTTCAGCAATAGAGGAGAGAGGCATAAAAAATCTCCATGGATTTCTCTTCTCAGGTCCCTCTGAAATCCACCACACTTTAAATGATTTCCCTCTAGCACTGATTGCCTGTTATTCTCCCCAAGACATGAACACCAACCTTTATTGTTTCAAAGCCATGGGCAAAGCACCAAAGAAAATCTACTGCAAAGCTTTGTTGGTGAGTGGCTTTTGAGACTCACAGTATTTTGTTTTGTGGTTGCCGGATCTCTGTGCTTAGAGGTCGTCATCATCTGCCCTAGATAGAACATGATTAATAAAGAACTGTTTTAATGTAATTTTCGCCGCTGACCTTAATTGCACAGGTCAGAAATGAAAGCAGCTCACCATATGCCAGACATTAAGGTCTCGAGCAATTCCCCAGCAAACGTTACACTCCCTTGGATTGGATTGGATTGGAGCCCAGCCAGGCTGCGCTCATTGAAACTTATAAATTGCCTTTATCTTGCTGGCAATGTAAAATTAAATTGGTATAAGGGATATTGCATTGTTGATGAAGATGTACAAGGCAGAGTTAACTCCAATACAGTGAACTTATCACAAGATATGAGAAATATCTTAATTGGCTCGACACCTTCCTTGAGTGGCCTTGAAGAAACCCAGTGTTCCTGAAAAATGCAGCACCATTAAAGGAAATAGTCATTGTTCATTCTTTTTGTGTTTGAATTGTACAGCTTTTCCTATACTGCTCATGAATGGTGTGCAAAACAGGATATATAGCAGTTTAGAAATGATGACGCTGTAGTGAGCTATGATTGCATCTAAAAAGTCCTTTTCTTGTGATGTATTTATGGCCTGTTAGCCCTCCCTTGCTACAGTTCTTTTCCAAGCTCTATTTCAATCCATTGTCCATACAGGGCTCATTTTGTCAAGTTTTCTCATCTCTAGCTATAATGACAATTGCATGATGTAAATCTGTAAGCAGCAGGGAGTCTTTGGCTGAAGATGAACTCTGGTGAACATTAACCCTTCTGGGCTCTCTTAACATTTGGACCCAGACTTTGGAAGTGAGTGAAAATGAAAATCCTTCCAGTAATTTTGTCTTCTCATGAATTCAATCAGAGAAATTAAAGACAGCCAAGCCCTTTTAGGTCAGTGTGTCCTGCTTTCCTTTTGTCAGAGTCTTTGTGGCCTCTGTTAAATCTCTTTGAGAAGATTGGGAAGTTATCATATTACTCACTTGTTACAATCCTTCTAGAATTATAACTATATTAATGTAATCGTGCCAAACTGAGGCAGACATTTTCCAGAGAGAGGGAGTGAGGAAGGCAGTGTTCTCACTTCAGGGGCTTATATTCTCAAACAACGCAGCTCAATAGAGACGGTTGAGCAGCGAAGCAGTGGAGCTCGATGGTTAAGCCAGGAGGGACCACGTAGCATAGTAGAATGGCCCTCAAAAATCACAAGGACCTTTCACATTCCTGTGATGGATGTGCATGTAGTTTTGGAAGCGGGTTACACACACGCACAGGAGATGTCATCACCAGGAATTACGTGCATGCCCAATCACAAAACCAAAGTGCAGTGTATCCTACTGTGAGTTAGGGGGCTATGAGCTTTGGGGCAGTGAGCCCCAGGATGTTCGTGAAAGAGGGCGGCAGACTGCTGCCAGCTATATCTGCAAAGGGAAAATGATGTCGGATGAGTGAGCTACAGGCTGGACAGAGAGCTCTGAAAAGCTGATGTCCATCAGCCAGTCATGCTGGACCCTGGGCAATGGGCCATGTGCTTATAAATGACCAGAACTCCTGGGTCCTTGATGCCAGAATCTTTAAGGGACTTATGCTCTCAGTTGCCACACTCATATGCTTGCCCACTGTCCTTGATATGAGATCCAATCTCTAAGACGTAAGAGTGGCTGAATTTTCCCTGTGTGGTCCTAAAGAAGGGGTCAGCACTCAGAGATTTGTGCTGCCTGGAGTACTGTACCTGGGGTGCAATCCATGTACCTTGCATGCTCCTCCACTCACATTCGTAATAGCCAGCATGGACAATATTCAGTTTTGGAGGATTCCCACAGGACCCACAGTCTCCTTGTAAGTTTGTGGCTATCCTGAAATTGGCAGTCCTCTAAGTGTCAACAGTAGAGCTGGTGTAGTGCCGGGAGGAGCAGGGGATGTCCCACGAACCATCCATCTGGACACAGGAGGAACTGATACCTTTCAGCCCCTAGGTGTTAGGGTGACAAGCTCTAACAAATGCAGCAGATGGGTATCTGGTGGAGAGTCTTTAGTAGGCTGGCCGAGTGCCTGACAAACCACAGGGAGAAAATCACAGTATTAAAAGAAGCCCCACGCAGAAACATACTGAAATCTTGCCAGCACAACATCCGACCAGCTCCCCAAAGGGCTTCCTGCACAGCGGAAGTCAAACCTGCTGTCTTTTGCATCCGCTTTCTACTTTTTTCCTAGCCCCAATGCCATGAAATGGCCTTGCTGAGCGGCTTGCCAAAGTGGCCGTCTCCCATGGTGTCTCTTCTCATGTTCTCTTAGCACCTGAGGGAAGGGGCAGAACAAGCAGCATTCAGGTTGTACATGGGCCATGTGTAGAAGTTTTTAAAAAGAGGAGGAGAAAGATTTCAGCAGAACATATCTACTAACCGGCTTCTTCACCTAATTAGCTGTGGAAAAGTCACCAGATGGACACAGATTTTAATGATGGCTTCATTCAGAGTCTTGGAGGAGTGGGTTGGGTATAAGAGATAATTATCTTGACTTTTAGATGTAAAAGGCTTCTATTTTATTCTGCTTTTTTTTCCCTCTAGTTCATTTTTAATGAAAGAGAGGAACAGTGAAATTCAAAACATCAAATAAAAAAGGAAGGTTGACAATCCATCGTTTAATCTCTGCTCAGTGCCAGCCTGGAGTGACATTTCTAAGGATTGGTTTGATGGGAAGCTTGTTTGTTCATAAATTGCCACAAAATGGCATTCTGGGTTTAGCCAGAGACTTTTCCCCTCCCCCTGTACACTGGGAGGAAACTTAAAGCAATCTTATTAAATGCTGCAGGGGTGGGAGGTGTGTTACCATGACACAGAAAGAAATGCAGATGGGAAATGCCTCTCACACCCATTCTCTTTCCTGTCCTTCACACACCTCTGCTCGACAAGGGGCATCAAGATGAGATCATGAAAGCATGTCCACCAGTGTACAGCTGCCCCAAATGCTGATAAAGACCTCAGGGGATTAATGGGACCCTTCTTTAGCACAGAGAGCAGAGCTGATGTCTGCAGAACAGGGGAGCTGCTACCACTGGTGAGTGGATGAGGGAGAAGGGAGAAGGAGGCAACCAGCAGCAGTCCAGTGAAAATGTGTGCTCTAAATGAACATTTTGCTTAGCTCTGGGGTATGCTTACAGGTAACATACGTGGCATGCCTTTCGTTGTATTGATTTGAGTTCAATCAGAGCCTTGCAACTGATGGGTGGAAGTGAATTTCAATGAAAACCTTATTAGCGGCAACACCACTTAAGCCTGAAAAAGCTGAATGCCCATACATGTGTCAGGGAAAAGCCATTTCTGACCTCTGATCTGATTTTTTTGAGGCAGGTCTGTTCTTTTGGCAGCAAGTCTGTCCCATCTCCACCAGTGCTCCCTAAGCTTCTGATAGAAAAGCAGGAGCACAAACAAGAATCAAAACATAACAAATCCCCAGATTTCTTTTGAACCCCCTTTGATAGCTGAGCATATGCACTATATGGCTATCAGATTTGGTTATTGTTGTCATTCAAATCAGGTGCAGTCTCAAGGAACAAGTTTTGTTCTCTAGCATCATAGTGAAGGACCTGATTGTGGAGCACACTGTTGGAAATGTAATATATGTAAAAGAATAGAGAAAAAAAAGACAGAAGGTCTGTAATTTCTGAGAAACAATATAGGCAGCTGGATAGGTGGATCATGGTATCCATAAATGAAATAACTGAGATCTCTTAAGTCCATAAAATGAAGAAACCACTTGAGAACAATGCTGCTGGAGAGGCTTTAGCATTCACTCAGCCCAGGTAACCCTTGAGACCAAACTTTCAGACAGTGCTCCAGCCCTCTCGGTGCAGCTGATATGCAGAGGAGCAGAAGAAAGTCTGCAGAAATAGAAGTTGATGGGGAAATTCAAAGGAGGCCACTCAGAGCTCTCACAATGCTTCCCTTTATTATCATGTTTTCAGTAAAGAAGGAAAGGCTGAAAGGGAAAAGATTTATTGTTGTTACCAATATTTTACTGTCGTTTTCCCAAATTAGCCGCAATCTTGTGAAATATGACACTCTGAAATATTCAGGTCCAAACTCTTTCCTCAAGCCTTGGCATTAACCTCAACTCAGATTCTTACTCCTAACCGGAGAGGAAAAAGTTTGGGACAAATCCCTGTGTCAATAGGGAAAACCTGCACAACCCCTTAACTCAGTGAGCTGCCCATGAATCACAGGAGAGGTCCTGTACTGGTTGCAGCTCTATCTGCATAGACAGATAGATGTGGAGCAGTTGTAGCTGTATCTATATAGATAGATAGATGCAAATACAGATATGGATATATACGTACATATACACATATGCTTGTGTACAAAGCTCTTTGATGGATGCTAGAAAGTACCATCACTGCTTTAGAAGGGTACAAGAAAGCTGGGACAAGGAAACAAACAACTACCTTGTAACCAAAAGAAATATCAATAATTAGACATTCAGAATAGAACCATCAAGTCTAGAGGTAAGCAAGGACAGCTCCTCCTACAAGGGTGCCTTGGTGAGCATGGACCCTCACAGGCTAGTAGCCTTGGCGTGCTTCTCAGCAGAAAGTTGGCCCTTTACTAGAGTAACATTTACTGGTGATTTACTGAGGACCTCGTTGAGCATGAGGTCAGACACCATTTCCAAAACCATTAAATTATTTTTGGCTTTTCATTCTAGCTTTACTAGTGACTTTATTAAAGTATGAAGCTGTGTTCTGCATTTCAGATAGAAATAAGTGTGGTATTCATCATTTTGAGACATTGGTATTGAACAACTGCAATCACTTTCGGAACAGCCTAGAATTTCAGCTTGTTTGTATGTTTAACTAGCTGATTTAAAGTAAGTAGAAAAGTCTCTGGGAAGTAAAGCTCATTCAATATTTGGAGAGAATCTTAAAGAGGAAAATATGGAGCATATATGGCTTCAAGCTTTTAAAAAAAAAAACACTCAGAGATGAGCGTGGGGTCTTTTCTGTTAAGTACTGAACATTGTCTGGATGAATTCCTTAATGAACAATACATCCAGAGGAACTGATTGTGCTGAGACCTTCTGTAGCAGTGCTCGGACTCTTGCAGGATCTGATCACACATTAGAAATGCCATGGTCAGGCTGGGGTGAGCAAGCCGTCATGAGGTTACAGCCATGCCAGTAGTGATGTCGCTTAGAGCGAGTGATGATCCACGTACTTTCTTGTTCTATCTGTGTTTTAATAATGCTCTTTTTTTCAGTCCCATCCCCTATTTATTTGCATGGAGTGAGGCCATTGGAGTGACAAGCTGAGTTAGCAAGATGGTTCATCATTTTCTCTCTCTGTAATTTTAATTCAGCAGATTGCTGCCTTGCATCTGCATGTGTGTCTGTGCACCTCACACTCCTCTGACACATCACCTTTCCAGGGCTATCATTTTTCATCTAAGATTATGGACAGGCATTTGGAAAGTGGCCTCAACCAGTGAGGCGAGGAGAAGTTGGATTATTTTTATGAACCAAAGGGTAGAGTGATCCATAAAATATATGTCAAATTAGAACCAGCACTTGACTGTAAGGAAGACACCAATTAATGGGTTCCAGGGGTTTGGATTTAATAGAGTGGAAGATTTACCAGCCTTTAAAAGCTTAATACCAACACCATTTATTGGGTGAAATTGTTTGTCAGTGTCTAAGAGCTTCCTGACTTCCCCAAGCCCCTTGCAAATGGCAACAGTCATATCTATAGAGATTGACAGTGGTGCACTGCTCCTTGCTAAAGAATTTTTTAACCTTTTATGTGGATGGAGCATGAGTGGGGGATGGGATGCATTTTGTATAGGGAATATGAAAATATGAAAAAAATTAAACCTAGCTCAGATATGAATCTCTCTCTGCAACTCTGACTGGCTCTCACCAAGTGGGAATATGCTAGCTCCGATGAACATCAGTAGCACAATGATTGTCAGGTAACTTGTTTGGCTTCATTGACTACTTGCTCCTCTTTCTGTTCTTTTCCTCCACGTTACCTGCTCATGGTCTTCATAGCTTAAGTTGAGAGACAACCATTAGCCTTAGTCCAGAGCTATCATCTCATATGGGATATGGTAACACATCTGATGGCCCAGAACTACTAGGTTTTCTTGTTCAAACCCTGTAAAACCAACCACAGCCTAATAGGAAAGATGTTGGGAGGCATCATTCCTTATATCCAGGTAGATTCTTCAACACCTCATGGCTTTGACTTGTTCCTAGGGAGAGGGGTTATGCCTGGGTGGCACAGGGTTTATACAAAGAACCTTTCTTTGTTGGAGGTATTGACCACTAGGAATGACTTCTAGCAAGTTGATAGATGAAGTGTCATCAATATTGCCATGACACAAAGTACACTGAGCTTAAAAATTTATTATGTGTTCTCTAATCTGTATAAATAAAGTGATTTGCCATGCAAAATTATCTTAAGAGCATTTTTAAATTAGTATTTATTCCTTAACTGCATTATGTTTGTGGAAATGCGTGACTATGTGGTTTCACAGATACTATTATTTCAACATAAGAATGCAAAGAACTTTTAAAAAGACCCAAACAAGTAAATGGAATGTAAATAAAAGAGAAAAGCAAAATATTTGGACTTGTGAAATTCCTCCAGGGTTATTTTATGTGTTTTAGAATAGATTTTATTTCTCCTGTAAATTTGCCTTGCAAAATAAAAAAGGGAGAATTTTCAAGGATCTGAAGCTGCTAAGACTTTCAGCAAACAAAATTGCAGTCTTACAGACACCACCTGTGTTTTGCAGTGACACACAGCCTGAGAAGACCCTTTCTTGGAGCTTTCCAGCAACTGAAGGCTTTCATTACCATAACACTTCCATACCACCTGTCAAAGAAAAGGTCAAAAGTGAATTCAGACCATAAGGCAAAGGCCTTATGCATAAGGCAAAAGGTTATTCAAGTAAATCTCTACCTGAGGCCACTCAAGTCCAAATTTACAACACTGTTGAACAAAAGATAATGCAGGTTGTTTACATTGCCAATGGCATTTGTTTGCAGCAGATTCTGAAAAAGTTACCCAAGTCTTCTTTTGTAGCAAGATGTCTAGGTGCAGAGGGAAGAGAGGCTTGAGGTATCTCTGCATGGGTCCCAGGAGAGATCTTCTGGGAGGAACACCAATGGAGATAAATCCTTTTGAATTTCCTATCTGTCTGTGTAAGCCCCAGTGATGGAAGCGAGAATGATGGCTCCTCCCTAGAGAACTTGAGAGCAGCATTTCATGTTCAACATTATGTTCCTCAAAGAACTGTAGAAAATTGGTGTTGTAATCTAATGAATTGTAGAGGATATCTCCTGAAGGGGTAGATTATCATACAGAATGTGTTCTTTTACTATAAAACTGTAATTTTATTTTACTGTTCTACTAATGATGTACAGTGAGCCATAAGTGGGGGAGCCCCAAGAAGCATAATGGTAGTTGTTTATTATAACAATATTTAATATATTGCATTAATACAGAAATGTTTTCACTGAGGACAGTGGAAATTCTATTGTAGGGCAGGATAAAGGAACCACATCTATGCCATGTGCTATGCTAAAGCAGACACCATTAATTTCTTCTTGCTTTTTCAAAACCAGCCTCAATTCAAATAGTTGGTTGATCTTCTCAGTAGACAAAAAAAGACTCCTCTCAGGGGTTTAATCTAAAGGACCAGAACACAACTTACTAAAGCATAAGTGAGACATACTTTTTGAGAAACTGCTGGCAGGAAACTTTTCAGTGATGCTAGTGGTGCCTTGGAGAGGGTTTGATGCTGAAGGACAAGGATGCCTTTCAGAGCTGCCCGGTGGCAGTGACCCGCAGTACCATGTGGTGCTTCCATTTATCTTCCACTCTTACTGAATGAATTGTTCCCAGGGAGGCTCGCTCTGTGCTATACTCTGCAGAAACAAGGATGCTCTTGGATGATAGCTCTCTCCAGTGTTCTTCATACTGTTTCACAAAGCTCTGTTCAGACTGAAATTCCCAAGGCCAACCCTACTTGCTGGCAACTGGGGATGAGAAATGAAATCTGTGATGAACAAGCTGCAAGGGATGGGGCCAGCTTGGCCAGGCCATCAACACTGCAGGTCTTCTCTTCCTTCCAGCACCTCCAGCTTGGCTCCAGCAGCTGTGCCATAGTGGAGGTCCTGCTGTTACAGCTCTCCTGCGGCAGAGGCACTGCTGTTGTCAGCCTTTCCAGCCCTCTCCATCTGTCCACCTGCTCTTCCCCTTCACTATGGACAACAAAGAGTTTGGAATAAGAATTGCTGAACAGGAAGGGTATTCCGCTTGCAAGAAGGGGATGCTGGGTGGGCTGGTGACAAACTATTAATTCCTTTTGGAGGAATGGTGGGACTGCAGGAAAAGGGGTAGCATAAGAAGACAGTGGAAGGAAGGAATAGCACTGGCACTTTGAAGGAAGTAGTGGTGCTGGAGTGGAGTTAGTTAGCAAGCGCTGTTAATAATGACAGCCACCTGTTTCATTAGCCATGGTTTCAAACAGAAAGGATGTGGTATGCAAATTACCATGCAAAGCAGGTTGGCAAAGACCAGATAGGGACAGGGATTTGCCAAAGGCTCTGATAACAGCTGAAGCAACAGATGTGTTGCACCAAAGAGTGCCAGGAAGGGAACAGACAAGCGGCCATGGCTGCACTTTCCCCCAGGCAAAGTAGAACAGTGAAATTGCCATTTGGCCATATTTCGGTCAGGTCTTTATACGGGTAGTTGACCTTGATTTGCAAGGCTGATTCATTAGGTGCCCTCCAGTTGGCACCTGCCTTATTACCCAGCACCTAAAGACATGTCAGCATGAAACCCAGACATAAAAATTCATCTCAGTCTAACTCATCGAAGGGACAGGAACTTATGGAGCACTAACATGTTACTTGCATAAATTGCATCTCATTGCTTTTTATAGCTTACTTACATGCTATAAATTTTGTAAGGAGAGAGAAAGGGAGCTAGAGAAGATTGAGTTAATGCAGACAGAGAAGTTCCTTTTCCTTCTAGCTGTACCAGAAGAGCAGTTGCTTCCCTTTGTCTGGAGGTGTGAGAAGTAAGGATGAGCAGTGGATGAATTTCAAAATTCAAAGCCTTGGCTGAATTCAGATATGGCACCCCTCAGCCATATTGGCCAAGAAAACATGCAGAAGCCAGCCTGGCTGAATATCATATGCCCCTGGAGCTCAGCTCTTAGTGAATGCGAACCAACTGTTGAAGGAATTTAGGATGAGACTTGACTGAACCTCTGCCAAGATTTGTCAGAGGCTGAGATTTGAAGAAAGATAGCCTTTTGAGATTAAGAATAGCTAGGCTGGGTTTCTGGCTCTGCCTCATACTCCTGGGGTGACCCTGGGCAAGGCATTTAATCATGCAAAAAGGAATACCAGCTGTATCCTTACTTTACAGGGCTGCAGGGGTGTTGAAAAGATAGATTAATTAAAGTTTAGGAGGAGAGACTCGAACAGAACAATGACAAGCCTTACATAAATAGCTTGTTGCTGGAGTTAATGGGAAATGCAAGTTGCAACCCTGTGTGAAATTCTGACATTACAACATTTGTTTTCAAGCAGGTTGGTGCAAAATAGACAATTTTGGCAAAATAAAACCTTTAATCATTTCTAATAGGAAATATCAGCATGCTCCATTTCGGTTTATTTCAGGTACTTTCTGGATTTTGAACTCCTTTTGCCAAGATACTTTACCATTCCACAACTCTCAGGATGCATTGTGGCTCTGTAGTTAGAGGGGAAACGCTAGCACATCCTGACAGAGGTAATTTGGCTACATATCCCTGTGGTAATATTCAAAGCTCCTAAGCATAATTTTATTCCAATCACCACAAAAGTTCAGGCAAGAATCTGCTGCTTGAGAGATTAATCTAAAATTTAGATTCAGTTCAGCAAATCATAATATTTGATTTGAGGTCCACCAGCCTATCTCCTGCAGGTTGTTTCATTCCAAGTTTCCCATCTCAGTAAAATCAATGTATTTTTAAGGATGGATTTTTTTGGAAACCATATGTTGCTGCTATGAGAACACATTGATGTCATATTACTTGCTGGCAATATGCGGTATATAGTGACTACTTCCATTTTCCAATTCATGCTAAAGACCTTTATACTGCTTTATAAGTGTATTAGAATAGAAACCCATAGAGTTTCTTATGAACCTAAGATGATTTATAGTATCACATAAAGGTTGAAATAGGAGCGTTTTGCTGCTTTCACTATAAACCATGCAAAACTTGTTAATTTAGCCAAGTTTTCCACTCACTCTGTAAATACATACAAATCCTTCAGTATAAAATGAAATAGATTGGTTGTTAATCTGTTAGAAATAAAATAATTGTCTTTTTTTTTTCATCCCTGACAGAAGCCTGAGTTTTGATAGATGCGTATAGGAACTATTTTGCATATCTGCATGTAAGTTTGTTGGGGGAAAGTATGGTTTAAAAAAATATGCAGAGAAAAATAAAAGAGATTTGTGATAAGATCAGGAAAGCAATGTTTCAAATGAAAAAAAAAAAAAGTGTGTTGTTCTACATTTGACAGTGAGTTCCAAATTACTTTCAACTTTGCCATGATAAAATTTCTCAATTTCCCCCCAAAATAAAAATTCAAATCCTTTTTGAATGTAATTTACTATGCTATAGAAAAACCTACTAACAAAATCAAATTGTTAGGACTTTCTTGGGAAAAAATGAATTTTTTTATGGACTGTCATCAAAATGCATAATTTCAGGGGAAATATGAACAGGAGGAATGGAAGAACTGAATATTTTGAGGGAAGTAAGGGGAAATTTATGAGAGTATTCCCAGATTTTCTCTGAATCCCCATGATCTACCCATTTGGTTGTCCATCCATCCCGAGTTTCCCATAATAAAGCATCAAGAGCAGACGCGTATTAAGCTAACCTCTGCCATGCATTATGGCAGGAAAGGTGCACCTTGTGGGAGAGGTGCACTGAATTTTGTATGTACCATCTGCATCACCGCCTCTCTGCTCTTGAAACACGTCAGGTGGAGCTGCGCATATAACAGGGTTGGTAATGTTCCCAGGGCAAGAGCCAACCTTTCCTTATGAGATTTCACATTGTTTCATGATTTTATCTTGCCCACATGCAGACCGCTACCCACATGCACATTAAAGGTAGCTTTCAGTGGTCCGTTTCCCTTGACTCTTCTCTAAGACCCACCATCAGGATGCTAGGCGTGCCAAGGCAGGTTTTGGCCTTCCTGAATCATTTTTTGGCTGGGGATGAATTGAAGCCTCCTTCTCCCCCTGTGCAGGGGCACAGGGATCCCTTCCACCAGCCTGGCAGACAAAAGCAAGGCGAGAACCCATCCTGCTGCCAGTGCCCATGCAGGGAGTGACTGCATTGCTGCCAATTGTTCCTGCATCCGCATCTCCCTCAGCTGACACCATGACGTCCCCACTTCCACCCGGCTCCCCCCTTCCCTGCTCAGGCTTGTCAGGAGAAGGGAAGGAAGGTGCTTGGAAATTCCCTTTGAAATCTTGCCTGTGAGGCACGGGTTTATCAAAGCAATGAAGTTGTGTGTGTGTGCGTGCGTCCCTGCCATCACATCAAAGAGAAGAATGAGGAGTTTCAAAGGGGTGACCTTATTCCCCCCTTCCGTATTTCTCTGTGCACACACGCGTGCACACGCATGCACACACACATTTGCCTTTCCTTAGAAAATAATGGGTTTCTGCTGGGGCTGCTCGTTAGACGCCGTGCTGCTGGGAAGACACGCACGATCCCTCACTGTGTTCAGGGGTTAACCAGGGAAAGCACTGCAATGATTTCTGCCATCAGACGCGGAGAGAACCAGGGGCTCTGAAATGGCGCCTTAAAAGGCCAGGATTCCCCGCAACAGCACGTAGCTTCTTGGCCAAAGGACAAGAGGGTGTTGTCTTTAGTACGTGTGACAGCTGATAAAACAGCCTTTCCCATGTGTTCAATAACAGCAACAGGCTCAGAGCCCCTTTCAACACCTTTATCCTGGCTGTCAGTTATGAAGCCCCCTGATACCGGTAAGACGTCAGCCAGGACAAATATTGCCCTGTTTTCTGAGGGGTGAAATAGCGGTGTATGCAGCAAAGTGACTCGAAGCTCGAGTGACAGGACAAGCTCACCACAGAGCTCCAGCGGGTTTTCAGAGAAGCAACCTGAGTTTCAGGCTGCGGGGGGGAGAGAGGTGCCTGGCCTACTTTAGAGGCTCTGAGTCTCTCCGTAGCTGGGATGAGCCCACAAACTTCTAGGAAATCTCCTCCTGCTTTGTTGGTGCTGTCTGGGCTCAGCACTTTTATGGGGTGGTTTGGTCCCATTCTGCATCTGCCTGCAATGGTGGCAGGTGACAGACAGACAGCAAGACTCCTGAGCATGGTAGTCAATGAGACCAACATCAGGAGGTGACAGAGGCCACATTTGTAACAGTAACATCAGGCTCCTGCTCCTGATGATGTTCTGCCTCTGATGGCCTCCCTCCCTCCTCCCAGAGCTAGGGCAGCACGACATCCATCCCCACACTGCTCCAGCATTGGCAAGGGAAGGTGGGAGGCAAGCCACGGTCCTCCTCAGCCTTCTGCCTGCTCACTCCTCTGCAGGAGGAAAGCACTGCTACAGAGCTGCTGGGCCTACAGGGTGAATGGGGAGGTGTCCCCTGAGGCAGAGAGGTCTGATAGCCCTTGGTGCAAGGAGCACCTCCCAAAGAGAGGAATTGAAGGTATTTTTTGTAGGACTGGGAAGGAGGGAGCCCTCTCTGTCTAACCCCACATGGGCTCTACACCACCTGCTGATCCACCAACTTCAAAGAATCAGGCCACCTAGTACTGGCATTGCAAAAGCGTGAAGCAATACCAGCATGTTTAGGACTGTAATCTCAGCCCATGTGGGTGTGCTGAGCTGGTTGTCCCCTAGCACTGAAAGCCTAACACCTAATTGGTAGCCACAAAGCTGCAGCAGATCAATATGTTGTGGCCAGCTGGTGGACACCATTTTTATCCAGGAGCTCCAGCCAGCACTGATGAACTTATCATTTCCAAACACAAGCAGAGAGATTAACTTCAGGGCAAGTAATTCTGCAAAGCTGCAACCATAGCCCTAATTGTAGGGGCAAGTATTCACGGAGAGGTGGCATGCAGATTCTTAGAAAGAGGCTCTCTGCCCTGGAGAGTTCTGGCTCACTATAGAAGGGGTAGATGGGGCATTCAGCCTCTGAGCTGGCCACACAAGGTCACAGAAGAGGTATGAGGTAGGGAAGCAATCCAAAACCCCCTCCCCCGAGCCTCAACTGTAATAACTTCCCTGGAGCTTTTTTTTTTTTTTTTTTGATAATTTACTATCCTACTAGAAGAAATATAAGCTCACCTCCCTCCTCTTTGTAGCCACTTTCCTACAGCTGGATGCTTGCTGTGTGTGGAGTTTTTCCCTGTGGCTCTTTGGGAAAGCACTGGTTCAAACTGGCTCAGCCCTGAGAGCGATGCTTGGCTCAGCCTAAGCAGGTTCGGAAACACTGCGCAGAGAACCCACTGCGTCGCTCTGTCCCAGAGGCCCCACGGTGTGAGACTTAGAGGGGACAACAGCTGCCTTCCAGTCAGAATATCTCCCACTGGGGACACAGGGAGGAATAAATGGGTACCACATGTCCCTGTGTTCTGACTTGGAAGACTTCTCCCCGTGCACAGCAGCTTACAGCACTTTCCCGGGCAAATGGATAACGCCTAGAGTGAATCAGATGTTCACATATCCCTTGCCCCAGCTTTATCTACTAAAAGGAGAGAAAATCCTTTTGGAAACTGCTTTGCTGAGACTCTGAAAGACCTAAATAAAGAAGGTATATGTTGAATTTCAGTGAGTGGTAAAATCTAGGGGACCATAGGGCAAGGTCTACCTGAATTGCATCTGGTGATGTTTCTTTTTCCTGCTAGGGCACCAAACTGTTTCGTGGCTAATGGCTGATGTGTCTGCAGATGTCTAGACACAGCAAGGCTGAAAAGCAGCAGCCAGTGGGGCTGCTGCTCCCGCTGCTGGATGGCAGCGGGCAGAGCTGAGGAGCTGTGGCCTCTGCTTGGACCTGCTTGCTGCGTTCCCCAGCCTGTCCAAAGCTTTTCACCCAGCTCATTAACTGGGCTTGGTGAAGGGGGTCTGGAACTGGTTTAATGGAGAAAAGTAATGTGTTTGCAAGAGGGTAAATCAGTAGTATGTATTTGGGGCAGCACTGGGCTTCAGTTTACAGAGGCAATTTTCTCTCTACTGTACATAACGAGTTTATTGGTTGAACCTCAAGAGAATCTGAGCATCTTAAAAGAATAAGAGGCCTCTTCTATAAATGTACTTGATTTTTATTTTTACATGTGTTCAGGAATTTCCAGTTCATAGAAGTGAAAGACCTCCTCTCCAAAGTTCGCGCGCACACTCACTAAAGCACAAAACTACAGTTTCATTCCCCTCTGAAGAGTCAGACTCCTGCCTTTCCTGTCCTTTGTCACTCACCACCGTCTCTGAATCTTTGCTGTTGAACATCACTCTTGATCTCTGGGCTTTCTGCTAATGTCTTCCTGGGACTGTCCCCACTGCTGTGCTTGGCCCTGCCGAGCTGCAGGGCTCATGTTCCTAAACTGTGTGCAGTTCAGAGCCACCCCTTTGTATACAGAAAAGATTTTCAACCAGGAATAAGTGAAGGAAGACCTGGCTAGTGTGGGTGGGAACAGAGGAAGTCTTCCTAGACTGGCAATAAGGAGAGGATCAGGATGAGAGTCTGGGTAGCAATACAGCAGCAATGCGCAGATGTATCCCTTTAGTACCTAATGCTTTCAGACTCTCCAAGGTTCATCGTTGTGTCTTACTCTGTTTCTGCCGTGCCTATTATCTTCAAAAGACACATCCGTCTGAGAAATTTGTCTTCCCAGGCATGTGCATCCTTCCTTAAACTTCAAGTACCTCTCCTCAGACCTCAGTTTCCTAACTAAGATTATTTATTGATAGCCTCTTTCTTTTCTTCCCTTTTTTTTTTTTCCTCCCTTTTTGGCTCCATGGCCCATCAATTAACTGGAGAGGGTATTGATCGGTAATTGTGTCAGGTTTCCCAAAGCTTTCTGGGAAATGCGGCTGCTGCTGCTGCTTCAGATGATTGCATATGCTCTGTCTTTGATTCACAGAGCACAGCTAGGGAGTATTCTCACTCAATGTGACTTAAACGAGCAATGAGCTCACAATTTACCCTTAGGAGGGTAATATTTGCAGCTCTCACTGGATGGGTGTTTGACATTAACAAGAAAACAGAAGAAGCCAGAACCTAACAATTAATTCCCACTGAGCCAAATGGAAGCTTTAAATTGGGGGTCTATGGCAGTCTGACATATGTTAGCTTATAGCACTAGGTTACCTGGCTGGAAGGATCTTTGTGTCTGGCAAACTAAACTTACAACAGTAACATGATTTGTACCATAGTCTGATTTCACACTCCTCCTTGTAAAGGCTCAGTAAATAAAGCTCAGGTTGGTGGCACTCTGTGCTGTAAAACTGCTGCTGTAAGCCCGACTGGGCCTCCCCGTGCTAGCACAGCTCCTAAATTTGGAAATGATTTGCTTAAAGAGATCAGCTATTGATTAATAAGGGATTCTTTTCTGAATCTTCATCTGCTTTTCTACACGATGGAGAACTCTGCCCTAGTAAGCCCATAATTCCAGTGCTACAAGGTTGCGAAGATGGTGTTGGCCTGTTCAAAGTGTACATGTGCAATGCTCACATCCTTTTCCATGCTGAATGCCTATTGATTGCAGTTAAGGATAAAACATGACACTGTCTTGGCTTTTAGGATGGTTTATGTGGCCTTACAGCCCACAATACACCTCCGACCTGCAAGATGGAGATGTATCCGTCTCACTAACACCAGTGTGTGCTTCAAACCAGTTAAGAATGGGTCGGAAACAGAGACGGCAACATTGTCCTATCAGCAAATAGCGAGCCTTCTACATCGGCCTGAGGAGGAGTTGCTTCAAATATCTGAATAAGGCAGATATCTCACTGGTGCCTCACTTGCATTATATCAGCTCACTCTTGCTTGCTAAGGAAGCTCAGCTGCTGCGCTGGGTGCTGCATTGAGCTCCTCAGCGGTGCTCCAGGGAAGGCTGGGCTGCCTGAAGAGTGATGGGAGGTCTGGGGCATCCGGGAATCACCATGGCCAGCTGATAAGGAGGTCCATTCTCCCAGCTGGGACAGAAGTCCCGCTTTCTCTGGCTGGTAGGTGATGTGATGCTGCAGAACCAAGCTAAGGAGAAGATTCAGTTTTTGAGGTGCCAGTATTCTGGCAGGTGGAAGAACTTTGTTCTGTGTGCTCCTATCCAGCCTGCCTTCTGCCAGCTGCAGAGCTTGTTGAAGTATCTCCTCACCCATATTCCCTGCTAAACATACCCTGAGTTTTCCCAAAGTTAATCAGAAACTGACGAGAGAAATTGTTCCTACTGACTCAGGATGAGACTTTGCCACATAGGCCTATGTCTATGATGAAGATTCTCGCTCTTCAAGAAGCCACTTTAGCGACAGCAAGCTACTCAGACCTGGGTCATTAGCACCTTACATAAAATTTCAGGGAGTATTTGCTTGAAATAATAGGTTGTCACCACAAGTGTGAAGTTTCTACCCTGAAGGATAAAAACAGGAAAGGAAAAGGGCTGGAGAAGGGTTTGGAGGGGTTTCGAGCATCCACCGTTAAAGCAGAGAAGTTGATGTGGGACCTGGATATTTTGCTCACTATCCCAAACCAGCTCTCTGCATTCCTGTGTTTCTGATGTTGCCTCCTAGCGCCGTTGAAGGAAAGTTGATTTTTCTTTGCTCAAGTCCAGGCCTAATTTCATACTTCAATGGGAGTAATAAAAAGCTTGTCACATGAAGCTTGTTTTCATAACACCCCCTGCAAGCATATGTCCAGCGCACATGCAGACATGCACAAAAACACAAAGGCTTTCTCATTATCCCTGGCTTTGTACTATTCAGCTTCCACCATTGTTTTTTCCTGTCTGTACACTGACCTATATTCATTGCAGCACCCCTGCATGTGTTGTGTTTCTCACAGTAACCGTTGTACCCATGTACCCATATAGATTATGCATTCACCAGATCTTCACAATTCCCCCTTTGTGCCTGGCACAAGTTCAAACGAGTTGAATTGGAAAGCGATGGCTTTTTCCCCTCTCATCACTACATGTAAATCTTCATCAGGTTGGTGACTTTCCAGCATGTCACACCCACTGTTGTGGTTTGTGTTTTGTTTTGTTAATCTATTAGCTGAGCAGATGATAAATCAGTCTTAGAAAGAATTAGCACTTTGAGATGCAGCTCTGCCTCGCAGAGCACCTTCTTTTTGTTAAGGTGACTAGCATTCCTTTCTATGAAAAGAGTCAGTATGCAAATTTTCTAGCCACCAGCAGAGCATCTTCTGTAATTCCACACACTGAGCATCTCCACCAGCTTGACAGCTTCTGCTTCTGCCTGCTTCTCTTGTGCTATGGACTTTCACACTGCTCTAGGAAAGCTTCGCAGTCCAAAGCTGCCACCTGCTTCCTTGTGAACTGCTCCAAAATTGCTTTTGAGCCCGTACTATAGGATGAGTGGTTGTTGTGGGAGATGAACCAACATGCAGAGTTAGAGGAGTTAAGGATGCCAACTGAATGTTGAGTCTCCTGATGAGGTGGGTTTGCTTTGGGCTGTTCTAACTGTAAAGTTAACCCTTGGTTTTCAGGTCTGATACCAGGATCACCGTTATTTCCCAAAGGTCGGAGTTTCTGTCAGCGGGCTGAACAGTGGTTTGAAAAAAGGGGCTAAGTGCCAGCAAATTACATTCAGAAGGTTCATAATGAGCCCACTGAAAAATCTAGCCCCTAATTTTAAGACAAAAGCAGAATCACATTAAGAAGCTAATATGAAGAACTTGCTTTATTTCCTCATAGCATCCTCGTATATGCTGAAATGCATTCCTTCCCCATCAATCTCAGTAAAGAGCATATTTGCTTAAAGTAGTTGTGAATGAAAGAGATGTGATGAAATTACCCTCAATGGTCAGGCTGGGAATTCATCAAGATATCTACTGATCCTCTTAAATCGTATCATTGCCTGTTGAATTGTGGAGCCTAATGGAAGGAAAATTAGTCGACAAAGTCGGTTTTATTTTCCCAGAGTTATAGGCTTCATTGTATTTCCAATTCGCTGCTAAACAAAACTGTGAGCCTACCTTTTGTTCAATTTGAAGCATTTAATGACTTCATAAAAAAAAAAGGCTGTTGAAATTTATATCCATAAGTTGTCATCTTTGCCTTATTTTCTATTTTCCTGTGAAGTTATTAAAACATTATGTGATCATAATATATTTACAGGGAGGGGGAAATGAGGTGTGACTCTGACTGAAGCACAATGATTTGATAAGAACTGAAAAGTATCCAGTGCTACTAACTTGTACAGGGGAAGATGTATGCTTGTGTCTATATAGTGAGTGGAGTTTTGAATACATATATTCTGTACTTGTTGCATGAAGTTTCTGTTCTCACAACCTGCATAAATATTAATGAGAATCAAAGGTATCAAACTCTGCTCAACAAGTTGAACTTAGACTCCCTTCTGCCTTTGAACTGTTTTGCCTTTTTCTTTTGGATACTGCATGACAGAGGATAGGAGTTTTGGGGCAAACTTGATGCTAATGTTTGCTGCTAACAAGCACAGAGCCCATTATTATTCCCTATACCTTTATTCACCGGGGAAGGGAGGACTATTAATGGACATAAGCAGCTTTCCAAGTTTCTGTTCTGCCCTGTCTTCTGTTAGGTTACACTGCACCTCGCTGTGGTATCTGAACTTCTGGTCTGTTTTGTCAACTGGGTGCAGAGCCAAGCTTACCTTTGAAAGTAGGATGCTGAGCAAGTAGACCGTAACAGCTCTGGACAGGGATTTTCTTTCTGCGCCGTATTTGCCCAGGGCTTTGTGCAGGACTCCTCACTTCGGATGCCTGTGGCTGTGTTAAGAGCCTCTAGTATGGCACCAGACAGACTTGCATTTTAGAGAGATCGGTAATCCCAGACTCTAGGCTTTCTCTCCATAGGAAGAAGTCATTGCAATACCTGAGCTGAACGCTGACAGCAGTCAGGTTTGAAAGTTGTCTGCATTGAATGAAAAGGGGACCCTGATTTTTTGACCAAAATACAGCCATGTTTTCCCCCCACTGTGGTGCTGTTTTGAACATATTAATCATTTTAAGGAAAAGTCAACTCTGATAAAAATCAAAGTAACCCATTGTCTTGAACTGTGCTACTCCAGTCTCCAGCGGCCGAGAAATGGTCCAATCAAACTGATGGCATGTCAATATGAGTGATAGGAGGCGTATGTTTCTGTGTGCTAAAAGCAGCACAACACATTGCAAGGGATAGGAAACTGGAGCGGTTCCGACAGAGTCACATATGGCTTCACATATATAATGTGCAAATTCATCAGTCAAAAATATTGAAACACTTCATAAGGGTAAAGCTCTGCTCCTACAAGGGCTGTGATCTCACAGACTTAAGAGGAGCAGAGTGGAGTCAGTGCCAAGTGTTTGCAAAATCCTCCCACAAAAGTGTTCTCTAGGGTGGTCACATGTGAGCAACTTTCATCTTCGGAGACCAGAATTTGTAACTGGCTTCAGTCAGTCCAGCTGAGTGATTTAACCCACTTTCCTCTTTCATCCACATAACGTCTTCGGCTGTCCTGGATCAGCAGAAGCTGTCCATGCTCATGCAGACGTGTGGTAACAAAGGAGGTGGCAAGATGGGTCCTCATCCTATATCTGTTAGAAGGTGAGGAGCAGGCGTTTCATCACAGCTCTGTGGCTTGGTGGGCTACAACATCCTGCTGGTCCAGAGAGAGGTCTTTTGACAGGGTGCTCCAGAGCTGATGTAAGGGATGCCAAAGGTTGTTGAAGGTGGGCACAGTGGAGTACAGGAGGAATTATGCCTCTGTGCCAGAACAAGGCCATTTCAGGTCAGGAATGAAGAGTCTTGGCAGAGCTGTGTGGGGAATCCTGCAAGGCATCTGCCCTCAGGATTCCTGTCTCCAATCTGTGCTAATATTTGGCTCCTTCAGGGTTGCTACATCCACTCATTAAAAAGAAGATGCAAAGAAAATATGTACAGGAATTTTTCCCTGCTATGTTCATCCCAGCACCTTTAAGCTTCAGGTCTACACAACCAAACAGCTCTACAGCACCAAGGAATGAGTGTCCGGGCTCACCAAAAGTGTATGTTTCTCTTTCTGGGACCAGCACATACCCTGTGCTTTGCAAGGTTTATTTCGATCGCTAATTTGGGGTTGACAAGATGCATGGTGCTCCAGAGTGCAGCTTACTGCATAGACTACTCTGAGCTGACAGGACAGATACGTGGAGCCATTTGCTGGCACAAGGAAGAAACAACAAAAAACATTAGCTACATTAGGACTATTTAAGATAACCCCGAGAGTCCTTCTTGCAGACAGCTCTGCTCCTGCTGATTCTAACTGTATAATGCTAGAGCAGAAAGCCAGGCCCAGCATGGCTGGTGGGAGAGGGGTTTAATTATTTTCATTCTTGATTTTCGTTTCAGCCTTCCCAGTAATTTGTGTTGCCTTTGTTACTAGAACAAGGGAGACAAAAGATATTTGCCTTGTAGATTCCTTTAGAAAGCAGTTCTTATGCTCCTGGCAGCAGCCTGCCTGATGAGCTGGTGAAAATGAATCCCACAGATCCACATAGGTTCAGTGTGGAGCACAGACCCAGGGTGACTCTTCTGGACCATGACCCTCTAAGGGCAGGAAAGGAAAGCCGTCCTCTATACCAGTCCTTAAGCTATTTGATGGAGTTGCCAACAGTAAGGTCAATGCAGGACCAACCTCAGGCATCTATTATTCACTGTTGTAGACCATTCCCTGGCAGGAGCTGAGCTGGACCACTAGCCTCTCTCCCCTGGATCACTAAAGATGGATTTGATGGAATTAGCTTATGGTGATGACAACAGTGGCTGATTTGGAGGCAGGAGTTGCAGAATCAATATCTCTATTCTGTTAGTGAGCCTCGGTGTTTGATAAAACTGCATCTGTATGTGAAAAAGGAAAGCAAATCACCACCACTAAGGGAAGGGTGGATTATTTCAAGACAGTTCCAGACACCCAGGAGACCATCATATTTTCCTGTTGGAGTTAAACTGATGGGTGTTGTTCCACATTACACACATGGGAATGCTCTTTATTTTCATTTCCAGCTCAGAAACTTTGTACCCACCATTTTCTCATTGGGAAATCACACTGTTTTCTGTACCTGCTCATCATAAAATAAGAGCCTGATTGCACAGCGTACCTTTCCTTCCAAACTGCTTGTGAACTTAGAGTAAGAGTACCGATTGCACCATCACCTGCAAAATGCCGTGGTATGTCTACATCCATGTCCAGGCAGCTTTCTGTGTGTCCTTTCTGCCTGTCCTCTGAGCTGGCCTTAAACAAGCAGGCTACTTTCCAGAAAACCATATTAACAAGGAACTCTTGCTTCAGAGATACTGAGTACTTCTCAGCGATACAACCACCTCTGTCGGGGGTAAGGAAATACATGTTTTTTTTTGTCATTAGCTGTCAAAATAGGGACAGAAGGAGGCTGAGTATTTGGAGTAAAAGGACATAAGAATCCATGTGCATGTAGGTGAATTTACCTGTACCAGAAAAAAAAAAAAAAAAAAAAGAGGAGTCCCATCAGAACTGTTTAGAGACGAATCTGTTTTGTTAGAAAATACTAGGGCTTTAATGCAGAGATTACAGCATTAATCTGTTGCTGGAGACAAAATATGGCTGTATACATTAAATATATTGAATATGGCTGGCTACTGCGGGGATACACACAGCTGATGTAGTCAGAATACATTTCATTATTCTGGAAACACAGGCAGATTTTGTGCTTTGCTGCAATTTGCTGATGCTCTGCTTTTCATTCCATTTGAACCTGTTTCCCTTCATGTTAAATATCTTTTGAGTAGAGTTGGCTCTGGTGTTTTTAATGCCCTTAGCAGAGTCTGGAGGTCACTGCAGCAGAGCAACTGGTGAAGACAGCAGAATTCCAGCAGCAATTGAACTGCTTCCATGAACTGCTCTTCGTTGTGTCCTCTGGACATCTGTTGTGCTTCCTTAATGGGGACTGTTGGCTTCACTCTTCAGGAACTGAGCAAAATATTCTCAAGAGTTCAAAAATACTCTGAAGTGGCAGTTAAGTCAGATAAACAGATATAAAAATACGAGCAACAAAACTGTAATGCTTTGCAGCTCTTAACATTAGTGTGTACCTACACCAGCAGAGAGGAAACTCTACTGATTATCGACTGAAATCCCCTTTGCACTTCTGAAGCAGATTGAGGTTCACATAACCTTAAATCCTCTTCTTAAACAGCTTGAGTTTCACATAACCTCAAATCCTATCCGCCCCAGGTAAATATGGGGAGGAAAAAACATTGGCAAAGGGAATGCGAGGGAAGAAGCTGGAAGGCTGTGGTGGGCCGGAGGTTTCTGTAGCGTGGTGGAGCAGCTGCCTGCAGCACAGGCAAGGGCAAAAGCTGGCTCTAGCTTGACTGCAAAAGGCAGAGCCTTTTCTGAACAAAGAAGCATGTCAAGACTGCGACAAAAGTCTTCCTTGGTGAGGACCCAGCAACAGCAGGTCAAGGCATAAAGATGCTGGGTTCAACGGTGGCCACAGAGCAGCTATTCCATAGCCACACTGGACAAGTTACCAGCTAAGACTTTTGTGTCTTTTGATACAAGGGAAATGTTGTGAGAACACAGCATGCTAACTTTGCCCATCATCTTGTGTCCATCATCTTGTGTATATACCCTGAGCCATGCAGAAGGTAGTTTCTAGGAAACGGACATTACTAACAGTGCCTTCCAGAAGTTTCCAGCAGCTCTCCAAGTGAATGGGTCGGTCTTTCACAGGAATTTTCTGCTTGAAAACATGAGTGCTTTTTTTTTTTTCCCCTATGCTGTGCTGCAGGCTCCTGCATGTTATGTTGTCATACTTGGCAGGAGGATGAGGGGTAAGGAAGTGTTAAGTTATAATGTAAATTGAGTTTATTGCTGTCTGGCAGACTATTTTGGCAGCCTTTTGTGACGAAGCCTCTGCCACAAACACTTTTTTGTGTTTGGAACCAGGTCAAACTGTTAATCTGGATGTCTGCAGGGACATGCACAATACTACAGCAGCTCCTACTGTCAGAAGATGGATGCATCCCTGGCTTCCCACTGAATGCGCTCACTTCCGACGATGTTATAGTCGATAGATTTTGCTAGCAAGAAAGGTTATTGTAGCGGGAGGAAATGAGTGATTCAAAAGTGTCCCTGTTAAACAGCTGTTCAAACCATAATGTTTCCAGCTTCTCAGTTTTTCAGGACAAGCACCACATCTTTCTTGAGGCCATCGAAATTGTAACACAGATAATTGCTAATCTGCCAAACTGCTAACTTCAAAGTTACGGAGGAAATCTATTCCAGCCTGGACCTGAGTAATTCACATTTGGGATTCCTGTTCCCATAAGTCAACTTCTGTGTCACAGAACATCACAGAAAGCCCTAACAATGTGATAACTGCAGGACACCAGGGGAGGTTGGTCAGTAGGTCTAACAAGAGGGAGGACTCATCCCATGTGCCCTTCTAGAAGGGCCTCCCTCTGTAGTATCACGTGAAAACATCCACTAGGTTATAATAAATGTTTCTGTCATGATCCATTCTCTGTCATTTCAGCTGGGGAAAGGAAGGATGTTAGAGAACTGCGCTTCTTTTTTTTTTTTTAGTCCTATGGTAGCACCAGTTCAAATTAATGGGGCTATTGAATGTGTGCAAGTGTAGGATAGGATTTTTCTGACAGAGCTGCAGATGGAAAAGTTAACTGTATGCCTAAAATGGCTTCACTACTCAAATATTTTTTTGGAAAGCTTTGGAATGCAAAGCCTTTGTAGTTTTTTCTTAATTAACATTGATCATTGGCTGTACCAATTAATGCAATTACTTGGTGCAAAATAAAGCATCCTATCAGATCTGTATCATATGCTAGTCTTCTCAGAAAAACAATTTGGGCAGAGCAGAGAGAAGAAGTGGATTAGCCAAAGAAAACAATTCTGTTAAAAGAAATTATCATTTGGGGTTTTTTTAGAAGAAATGATACTTTGCCTGCATACAGAGTCATAACCCATTTCCTTTTCAATAGGAACTAAATATGTTTAATCACTATGCTGTCATATTAACTATCTTTGATTTTTATTTAAAAAACGCGAGGGAAATAAATGCTAAAATCTAGGAAATTGGCTCAATATTGAAATTTTCTCTTGGGATACAAGGAGGATTTAAAGTTTCAGTGGTTTTGTATGGTGGGGGTTCTGTCATGCATTTACGTCTGATTTTTCCAGTTAATTTCAGTGATCAGAGAAGTTTATGGGCACTAAGTTAGTTTCCCAGTTCTGCACCCAAAGGATACATTGGAAAACAGACATGGCCTGAGCACAACCTCCCTCTGATCTATAAGCTATATTAACATGACTGTGGGTGGTGGGGATTTGTATATTTGGATCCATTTTTTTCCTCTAAGGTGTTAATCCTTGGAACCAGCATATAAAACGCTTGGCTTTTAAGAACAAGATCATGTGTTTTCCAGGCTGGTGGATGCCTCAACAGATCTGCTTGTGGGAATTCGTTACCATCAAAACCAAAATGAGAGCTCAGTTCTGAATTTGCCTCAGGGCCAAATGTCTTTCACGATTTCAATCCGCATCTAAATACTAGCACTTTGATCTTTCCTCTTCATGGATTCTACTCTGTTATCCTTAAAAGAGGTTCAACCAGATTTGTGGTAGAGATTACACCTCACTCCTTTGTACCTCTACTTGCACGAGCATTAAACCCCACCATCTCCCACCTGTTCCTTCTTCCTGGCCAGTGAGGACCATCCTGGAAGTGTGTCCCTTTGCAGCCGTGCAGGATGGTGTCCTCTGAGCAGACTCAAGCAATGAAACTAAACCCAGGAGAAAAAGACCTTCACTCTCCATCTAGCATTTCCTAGGCTCTGGAGGGATCCAATGATGTTGCTCCTTGGCACGTCCCACCACGATGCCACATGCCCTTACAAATGCCACTCCAGCACAATAAGCAAAGCATGCTTCTATCTCTGCACCTAACATGATGCAAAGGCCCTGTTCCTCCAAAGCTGTTCTCCTCCTGCTGCTCTTCCTCCACTGACGGCAAAGGGCTGGCTTCTCCCCAGGCTTTGCCAGACACCACACGTCTTGCTGCAGCTTCTCCCAGATGTGTGCCTGTTTGACATGGTTATCCTGGTGCCCGGCTAAGGAAGCCCAGCAATGTTTTTCAGGCCAGCACAGTGGTTTTCAGCCCAAAAAGCAAAATCAAGTCAAGAAAAACATTTTGCAGATGTTGGCAAAGTGTTGAAATAAATAAATAACTAAAAGTAATTCCCTCTTCATCCAGTTCTTCCTCAAAACACTAATTGAATATATATATATATATAAACTCTCTCATTTATATTTTCTTTTTGCTGGTTTTAAAATATTAAATAAAGCTGAAAACAAAACAAAACAAAACAAAGTGAAATATTACTTCACCTGTCAACTTTTCCATTCACCAAAGCTACTATGAGAACTAGGAGGATTGGGATGTATCACCCAGACCTGTTTTATAGATATTCTTCAAAATCGTTGGTGAGTTGAAAAGTCATATTTTCCCACTGATCTTTGCAGATCACCTGAGCGATCCATAGCCTGAGCTTTGGCATGGGGCATAAAATGATGGATCTGAGGAGCTACCTGTGGTCCCTTTTCTAGGTCACCCCTCTGGGGAATGAGGCATGGAGGAGTTTGACTTCTGTCAAACGTGCATTTGCATCCAACGAGAAAGATAACAGAAGGAGCACAGAAAGGAGGTGGACTTTGTGCTGTGGGCCATTTACAGGCAGATTAATGAGGCCAGACCTAAAGGACAGAAAATTAGGGCGTGTGTGTGGCAAAAGGACTGCAGCACAGAAAGCAAAGGGCACTGGTTCAGCTGGAGGTCTCTGGGGCTGTGAGGAGTCCCAGGCTGCTGCGTGACTCCTCCAGCAGCCACCACCTCTGGGGCTAGAAGATGAGGTCTTCAAAAGGATCAAAGTGAACTGGGGGTCAAAATCAGCGGGAATTCAGTGTGAGTCAGACACCTCTAGGGCTTCTTGCAGGCTATGCGAGATCTAGATTTAATAGCTAGGAACATCCCAGAGCGCTGACCAGGCTGTTGTTATGTTTGAGAAGTGCTCTCCCATGAGTATAAGTTGCAAAAGTGCAGGTCAGCAGCTGGGTATGAATGCCGCGCTCAATACCTGTATCGTGCCATAAGAGAGAGTTAAAAGGAGGTCTCAGCTCACTGTAATGTAACCTCTTTATTCTCGGGTGCATCAAGGCACTCTTTCATGTGCTACTGAGGCAAGAGCAGCAATTCCTGAGCATGCTGAGCATCCATGGTCCATCTCCCACGCTACTAGCTCTGAGGTCTCCGGAGAGCTGGAGGCTGCTGCCTCCACCACACGCCACAGGATCCAGCAGCAGCAGCACAGGGGGATGACAGCATCAGACACCGCGCATCACGGCATACAGACCTTGGGTGACAGTCAGTGGTTTCAGATATCTTTGCTTTCAGGTCTTAGGATACTTTTCCATGCTTCCTTGCACTGCCCAGTGCTGCTACAGTGACCTGCAGCACACTTAGAAACCGTGTGCTGCTTTATTTTCCATGTCCTGGCTGCACTTTTATCTCTCTGCCCTCATCAGATGCTTCCTGACTCAAGCACATGCATTTTCCCGTGGGAAAATGCACTTTTTCTTAGCAACAAAGGCAAGGCCTGAGATAAACTGTCTCAGTACAGCAAGATTAACAGGGAGGTTGAGAGAAAATAAATGTGTGGTCATCACCTGGTGTCAGAAGCTTCAAACAGATAGGAAGTTGAAAGCTCACTTTGCCATTTTTCTAGACAAGAGGCAAAAAAGACGGAAGATATTACAATTGTCCATTGCTTGAAGAAATGAGTTCTTCATCTCACCCCTTCCTACCTGCAGCGAATGGATGATAAAACCAGGAGCTCCCCCTCCATCTCTAGCCTGAAACCCCACCCGCTTGCTTTCAGTGTCACCAGGGTCACCACTCTTGATGGTTCCCAATTTTCTAGCATGAAAATATTTGGAATTTGATTGCTACCTACATTGCTTCCCTGTACATTTACAGCCGAGGGCTGAAACAAGCAGATTGTGAATGAGAGATGGAGTCATGGAAGCTAAACAGAAGAAGAGGCAAATTTGCCTGTTCTCCACATGATGGAAGAATGGAGCCAATATGAACATTTTCCCTTAAAACTGTCTTTCTGAAACAAATAGTTAGCACCTAAATAATACTATTCACAGCAAATATCTGCTTCTCATGGAAAATGTCAGTTTTCCAGATAGAAAAATAAATAAAAATGTCATATGTCAAAATACATCAAAGTTATTTTGGCTGAACTAAAACTGAGGTGGGGTTGTTTGCAAAAATTCAAGCAGGGAGAAGTTAGATTTCTCTGACTCCATTAATGAATAATATCTAGCTTTCTTACAGCAGGCTTCATCCAAGGTGTGTTTGTAACTGCATCCTTACCTTCTTACATACAAGTGAAAAGGTGAGCTACCTGAGTGCTGAAATCGGGGTAGAAACAGGGTCTTGAGCATCCTGGATAAAATTGTTATCATTTGGACTCTGAGAAGCCTTGGCCCTCTCCAAGGCAACCTCGGAGATGGTACCAACGGGAAGGATGCTCTGGGTTTCTCCAGGAGACGTGCCAAATTGTGCAGGATGAATGCAGCCTGGAAAAGTCTGCTTACCGTGATGCGCTCGTACGGCCGGATGGATGGAGCTGCTATTTCAAGCAGGCCTTCCTGCAAATGTAAAGGGGCATCTTGAAACGCATTTCAAATGCAGAAATGAAGGGCTCTGCTCTGGCTCATTTTCACCTGCATGGATCATCTCTCAAGTGGCCCCAGTGTGCCAGACACCAACAGAACTTTAGTCTGTGCAGACAGCTCCTGCAGTTGCATATGCCAGTTAGCCACACCACGGCCAACAGGACTGCTTTACGTAGACGGGTCATGATCTGACCCTCACCAATACCAATAACAATAACAAAAGTGCCCTGGGTAACATCTCACCCATTACTGTGCATAGGATTCTCAGTTTGAAACAGGGTGAAGTATGACACAGTAGGTTCAGCAGAACTGTAGAAATCCTCCCCAAAGCAAGTGAATTATTTCCATCATTCTTACACAAAAGAAATAAACTTATACTGAAGTCCCAGTAATTTGTCCAGAGTTCCCCTCTTACTATCTCTTCTGTTTAATATTTGACAAAAGCTTCCCAAGTGACTGCCTACCCCAAAAAATAGAGGAGACGTCAGCAAGGACGCACCGACAGCTTCACAGATAGGTACTTGGATGCAGCTCTAAGGATTAGAGCAATAGCATCATTCGTAGTCGATGAGAATTTCTCTTTTACAGGCAATAAATATTGGATTATTTATTTTGCATCACGACTGCCTTCTCCTTTCTTCTTCTTTCTTTTTTTCCTCTCTGTATGGTAAAGAAAGAGCATATGATGAGTGTGGTATATTATAACTGAATATTAATCTCTTCTATTCAGCCAGTGCATGCATTCATTTATATGGATGATTTGCTAGTTTTGTTTGAATACACACACACACATTTAACAGTGAGGTTTATTATGAAAAATGCCATCAAATTAACTCTTTTAAAAGATGCCAATATTATTGGCAAGAATTGCATTTTATTTTCTTTGTAAATGTGCTCTTTCCTTAGACATTCATTTCTTTGGAAACCCAGTACTTTTCCAAATGCAAAGACACTGCTGATGAGCAACTGTCATTCCCACATTAAAAAGCAAAACCAAGCCTTGATCTTTCTACAGCAGATTAGGGAGTGAGATAAAAATGAGATGAAAGCCTCAAATGTCTGTTCCACTAGGTTCGAGGCATTCTTTTTGTTTTAGTTCCGCACTCTGCCTCTTTAATTCCCGCTGGCTCAAATGCCAATTTTCTGCTATGTTGGCATGACTGCCGAAGAATTGCTTCTGTTAATAAACTGCACAAAATAGCTGAGCAATTAGGCAATTAAACTGTTTTAAATTTAATTTAAAACCCTGGCATTTTGCTAGGAGTACTTTTTTTTCTTTAATCCCATCTTTTTTGTGTAGTGGGAGGTCGGAAGGGTGGGAAGGTAGCATGGTGACAGGGCAAGGCTCTGGTGTGATCAGAATGGACTCAGGTCCCACTGCAGATGAGCACAAGGGCTGTCTGCTTTGGGGAGAACATTGCAGCCCTTGCCCCTTATTAAAACAAGTCATTTTTTCCTAAACATTTAACACACAAACAAGCTTAATCTGATTTCTGTCCTGATCCCAGATGGGTATCAGGGCTTGTGAGCAAATGAATTCAAGAGCTGCCTACCTGCTCTTGGCTGCTCATTCAAAATAAAAAGGAGTGGGGGAGAAAACACAGGGATTACTATGCCCGGGGGTAAGCAACCTGTTCTGCTCATCACTGTGTGTTCCCACTGCATGCAGGGGCACTTCCCCAAGTTACCTGAGCCATAGGAAAGTCTGTCATGTGAGCTTATTTGACCTGTACTTACAAAGATGCCTTTTTTTTTTTTTTTTCTACAGATCATGTTTGCCTTTCAATAAATGCTCTCTCTCTGACTTGCCATTGATGATGGCACAGAGATTTACAGTTGCTGGTGGTGGAGGCAAGAGGAGAATAGTAAGAGGGCTTCCCCCCGCCATGCTGTGGCTGCCACGGCTGCTCCTGCACCAGCCAAAACCCATCCTGAGCCACTCGGTGTGGGCCAAACTCTGGCAGCACACTTTCCTACTTCCCCACCCAGACCAACCCTCTAACCCTGCGCTACCATCCAAAATCTGTGCATGTTCCTCTGTTCTGACCCACGCTCTCAATCCATCCCATTCATGAACCCAAGCAAAGTTCTCCCAATAACCATAAATTTTCAGCTACCCAGCAGTGTCCCATCCCTGTGCACTGCAACTGTCCTTCTACCCTCACCACTTCATGCGATGCCCCTCAGCTGGCTCACAACTCTACCTTGCCTACGTTTTTCAAAGCAATCTGTCCTCCTTATTTCTGGATGTTTTAAATCTCTTTTCTTACTGTATAGCTGGAAGAAACAAAATATTCTCCTTAGTGCCCAGCTAAAACTTTCCCCTAATAAAAACTCGTCAAGTTTTCTGAGCCTTTTTGAACTACCTACATTCAGATGAATGATGCCACAGCTAAGCAAAATATAGCACAATGTTGTATACTCTGCAGTGCTGACTGTCTCCTCAAGGAAAGCTCATATTTCCATGGTCACGTAACGGCTATTTTTAGTGAACCAGTCATTCTTGTTATTTTCCTAGTCTTTGAAATTAAAAATAATGGAAAAAGAATTAAAAGGATTCTTCTAAAGGTTACAGTAGTCACATACCGTTTGCAAAATTTGAACTGAAACTTCCCCCTCTGAGCTAATTTGGGGATATCAACATTAACAATATTCACGTCATCGTTGTAATCAGGCTCACATTTTCATTTCCACTTAATACACCATTGGGACCAATCCTGTGGTAGCTGGGGAAATGTACTATAAGTTAATTCATTATTTCTGGTACAATTCTATGCTTAATCGAGATCTCTTGTTCTGCACAATGAGCTCAGTCGTTACCCTGAGCACAAAGTCAGTCCCAGGAAGTTCCTTGCTGCAGACCTGAATATCTCTGCACCTCAGAGCTGCAGAAGAACGGTTGGCACCACAGGCTGTGCTTGATAGAGACACACGGGCTGAAAGTGCTGGATGACTTGAAGAAGCAAGACGTGCCATGGGAACCGGCTACTCCTGGCAGTGTTTTCCTAGCACTATGCAGTGAATTGGAGCACCTCAGAGCAGTGAGACCTTCCTTTTCTGCCTTTTAGACATCTCAGAGCACCATTTCAAAACCTTTTTGTCTCCATGTGTTAGCATAGATTGCAATATTAATTTCTGTCCTCCCCTCCCTCCTGACATTGACTTTCCACCACTAGCCTTTGGCTGTCCAGTCCATTTATATAGCAGGGTCTTCAGAAGAGCATCTCTCTCACTGTGTTTATACAGTGCCTAACTCAAAGGCAAACTGATTTTTTGCTGGACCTTTAGCTGCTGGTGTAATGCACATAATAATCATATTACATCCTTAAACTATCTGTCCTGTTTCGATACATCTGACAACCTTCTTAGAAAAAAAGGGGTATGTATTATGCATATGCGAACAAGCTCTAACATCAAGTGGACAGCACGTAATTCCAGATCATCCTCTGAGTGTCACAAAAAACGGAACTGTCACAGTCCTAACATAGGGGAGGATAATTAAGATAATGGGTTGGCCAGTATGTTTGTACATCACTTAGCAGCCATCGACAGGATTACTGCTCAGTGCAGACCCCAGATCACTCCTCAAGCATCCTTGCTAGCAAAATGTAGTCAGGACTTCAGAATGAGAAAGTCTAGGTTTTACCTTTGTACGTGTCACAAGATTTTCAGTCACCATAACTCTTAGAAGAGAAGCATCAGCTTTCTTGATCCTACAAGCTGCATCCCAAATCTTTGTGTGGCCAACACAACAGAGAGCCATGCTCTGGCAGTGGCTCACAGGTGGGAGGTGACAACAGTTCCTCATGGGGTACCAGCACCTGGCTGTAGGATGGGTTGGACTGGGCATATTAATGATGTCATTCTCAGTGATTTGGACATGTTTATTTCTACCAATGTTCGTGATTACCTAGCAGGGTCCTTCTTTTGGACTCAGCTCTTATATGGTTCAAGAGCCACATGATGGACACAAACCACACTTTGGCCATGAAACACACCTTGGCCACTTCTGCTTATTATTGCAAAGTGATGACTAAAGGAGGCCCCAGGAATTTAGTTACTTACTGTAGTTCCTACAAATACCAGCAGAGGTTGTATTGAAATGTTAGATAAACACATATGCAAATAATACATCGACTCTGATTCAGTCATGATGACTTTGCCAATAAATATACAATCACTTTATAATACATTACATTTGTATATTTTAAACAACCTAATTGATAGGAGCATGAAAGCATTAAATTACCATATAGCAAGACAACTACACCACACTAGACATCTATTAACATACTACACGTCAATCAGTGTTTTACCAATTAATGGCTATCTAATTATCTTGCTATAATGAGCTTGTTAAATGCCAATTAAATGGCAAGATGTTTGAATGCATTAATAAGAATGTAATTACACAGTTATTGGTGACATAATTTTCACATCATTAACTAGTAACTTATCCCTATTGAGTTTAATAAGTATATTCTTTTAACTTCCCATTGATCCTGAATTAGGATACTATTGCTGGACTGTTAACATTGAATGAGATGGCTGTAATTATCAGGATCATTATTGGAAAAGTTTCATGTCTCAGATGTTATAAATAAGGAATAACTGAAGGATGCACTGGAGCAATAGCCAACTGAAAGTGTAACTACACTCTGTGCACACAGAGAATAATGTGGGGTGGAGCATCTCCTTCTTACAAAAAATAAATGTTCCACTGATAGGAGTCTGACTTCCTAACCTGGAAACTGCAGTTTGATCAGACAGCAGGAGGTCAAATTTCCCTCACCAAACTTCACTGTGTACTCTAACTGAGAAGATCCCATGCTCAGAGCTAACAGAGGTCTCTGTGTCCCAGTCACTGGTTAGTCCTGCTGCTCACATTGCTGCCAGGAGAGCAGCGTGTCATGAGGGAGGACACCCCATGGGAGGACACCCTGGGACACCCCAGGAGCTGACAGGCTGGGGTAATGCTCGCTCCCCCTCGCTCTGCGTTGCTCCTAGGGAAACAGCTCCCGCTGCCTTTTGGTGTAGCTGGGAAGGGTGGGATGCGGGGGAAGCGCACAATGTGCTCCTGCATGGGGAAGGGCAGCGGAGTCCAGAGGGACGGGCACTCTGCAAGGACTTGGGAGTCTCTCCTGGCTCTATCTCTTGCTTATCCTAAAGCTAGGACAGGTGACTTTATGTACCCTATCTGCCCATTTTCTGGGACCTCCGAGGCTGCAAAGCATCAGTGGTACAGGGGTACCCAAATCCTCCAGGGCAGGGGCTACACAAACACTGGTACCAACAGCTGCTCCTCACAGAGCGGGCATTAGAGCAAGTCAAAGCTGTCCACAGGAAACTGAACTGAGATCTTTGCTTCAACCATTAGGGTGTAATAGCTTGTATAAAAGAAAATAGCCATTCTTCCATCCCAAATCTTTTATTTATGAAAAGGAAATAAATCACCCACTGCATTTCCACACCAGGAAAAGCTATTTAACTAAGCGAGCATGCGTGAGCCATGGCAAATGCACAAATAGCTTTGAGTTAATCTCTTCCTTTTCCCTCTCATCCCATTTTTGTAGAAGATTGGGCTTATACCATATCTACTGTATTTAAAGTGAAGCAAGAGATTGACTGTCAGTTACTGAATCAGGCAGTGTACCGAGATATGTGCACAACCAGCTCAGCCCTTGGCCGCAGCGACAGAACTAGCCTCCCCTCATTAACCTTGATGAGTGCTGCAGATCGTAGCACAGACCAGGATGTATCCTGCATCCCCAGCTGCATGTGCACTGCATGTCTCTGGTGGATCTTTGCCAGTGTTTCACAGACACCGGGAGATGAGAAGATGCTCTGTGGTCCATCGTGGCTCGGCAGCGTGCTGCAGCCTGCACGCTTAAGTGTTTTTCTGAACTGGGGCCAGTGGAACTACCTCATCTCTCCCAAGGATGTAACCAAGCCCTCTTCTAACATTTCTCCTTTCTCTTTCCATCTATCTTTCTGACTCCTTCAGCATTTTATTAAGAGACCTGGGGAGGTCTGCTGAATTCCTCTGCCTCCTGGGATCTATCTAACAGGAATGTGTTGTTCCTATCTTGGACAAGTAAAATGGGCAAATGCGTACACAGACATCACAGTAACATCATCTTCTATTGATCTCTACTGATCTAGGCACATTGCAGATGTGCTTTGTTGGTTTAAAGAGTTGTTTTCAGTGGGTACTTGTCAGGTTCCTTCTCTCCCTCATTTTCATCTCCTTACAAGAGAGACAGTTTTGTGTGAAAACACAGAGGTGCTCTCCTTTTCCTCAACAAAACAGAAATAAAGAAAAATAAAAAAAGAGAAACTCTCCAACTGCTGTACAGCACTTATTTTTTTTTTTATTTTTTTTTGCCCTGAAAGCGATATGAAATTGCTCTGAGCAGGTATGGTAATAATCATCCCTGACTGGAGTAATGACGTGTCTCCTGCGCTGAAGCTCCTGACAGCAAAATCATGACCTGCTCCCCACAGGTATCAAAGTCACTAATTACCCGTCATGCACCCGGGATCGGCATTTATTAGAGGAACCAACACTGTGTTATTCAGTGGTGCGGAGTCTCTTTCAAGTATGTGCACTTTCCCTTTGATAGAAAGAGATGGTGTCAGCACCAGCGCCACACTTGCGCTCTGCCATCAGGCACCATGCCTCACCTCGCTGCATTGCAGGACGCGTGGGATTCAAAGCAGGGGATGCAGCAAGCTCGGCTGAAGGAGCAGCTCTTGGTGGGGCCTGGAAAACGCTCAGAGACAGAGCATGGATGAGATCATTTCTGAGCTCTGCTGTTTGAACTGCACCTCCAGTTCATCAAAGCCAAAGGGCCTGAATCTCTTCTCAGCAACATCCCAAGTGCTGCCATCCACATCCTGGTGTTTCCTTTGCTTTTCCAATAAATAGAAAGAAAGAATAGAAAGAAAATGGGTGATTCCAGATGTTTTTTCAAGGCTAGGCTAATCTATAACTGCATACATAAACTAACAGGATAACAGGTAGGGTCCAAGTTCCTAAATTCAAATCCAAAGATCCTCAATGTCTGCACTGACTGGATTTGCCTGGATTCCTGTTTCAGACCCATCTGTGATGGGATTTTTACTTCTGTCTCATATCTAGTTCCCTATTACAGCCTTTCTCCTTATCTTCCTTTTTTTTTTTTTTCCCCTACGCTATTTATTTTTATCGTATGTCTTTCAAACTGAAAATGGTAGCTAACAATTAAGAATAATTATTTTATTGACATACTGTCTCTACTGGGGAACTCACCAGAAGAAAATAATAAGTCAGCACTGGTAATGATGAACAATTTATAGGTTACCTAGTTCAGAGAGACAGTAGAGCCTTTCTTCACACTGAAACATCCAGCACTGATCACTGTTATAGCCAGAGCACTTGCTTGAGTGAACCATTAGTCTATTGTAGCATAGAAATTCCTATAGTGGCTATAAAACATATTTATATATCTATAAAATCAGGATGCTTTGGTCTAGTGAAAGCACTTAGATCCTTTGATGAAGAACAACATATAGAAGCTGGATGTACGGTGAAAAGAAAGAAGACATCCTCACATTTTGAGATCAGTGTTTATTTTCAGCTGTCTGCGAGGAAAGCCCGTCAGTTCGATGATTATCTGAACGTGTGTGGAACATTTGTAAAAAGCTGAGAGAATTCCATTATGTATAAGCCGCTTAAAAAAAGTGGCTCACTTAAGGTTATTACATTGCTGCTTTGGGTTATTTTTGTTTAATTCAAACTCTGCAGTGGGTGAGACTCAATTTCAGTTTAAACAATCACTTCAGCGCCTTATCTTTCTCATCATCTTCTGTACCTACAAAATTTGCAGTGTGGGATTCAGATAAATAAATACATGATTACACACACACTCCCTCATCATTTTCTCCATGACATTCTGTTTTCTGTGAATAAAGAAAATGTCTTTCAGGGTGCTTTTTTCCTTCTCCTTTTAAGTGAATGCTTTCCAAAGGGCCTGTCTGTCCAGAACAGATTAACTATCTCACCTTAGAGTAAGGCCAAAGCACATTTTTGAGTGTCAGAAACTCAGTTTTGAATCCACAGAAGTTTTAGTTTAGAAATCTAAGAACACACTTCTAAAGAGGTTTCTCCAACCTGCTCTGTCTGAAGAAAGAATTAAATTATTTGTCTGTTGACCCAAGAAGGTGCTTCAGATGAACAGCCCTACTGATGAAATGAATAAGATAATGTGGACTGAGATTTTGTCCCGTGCTCTTGCCCCAGAAAAAAAAAAAAATCATATTTGACGGCTTTTGAATTAGCTGTGCTTCACCCCAAGACTTCCCCTTAGGACAGCTTTTCTTCATGGAGGAACTTACTTCTGAGAACGTAGTTTTTTCATCATTCTGTTTTCATATTCATATTCCTAAGATCTCCTAAGTCCATGTAGCAAGAAAGTGACATTGTCTGTAGATCTCCTTTAAAGAGCAGCTGTCCTATCAGTCCTGTGAACTCACCCTTTACCTGAAATTCAGCCTAAGCCACCCAGACTTCAGTCTTCTGCAACATCACGGCAAAAGTTTCCAGTCACAGCAGTCAGTGGCTTTGCTCTCTTCATGCAATGCCTTTCCATTTGGGGGTGGCAAAGGGCTGGGGTCTGTGAAACAACACGGAATTGTTTTATCAGGCGTGTTCTTCTTTTCCCCAAATTAAAGAGAAAGTGCGAAAGTTTAATTGTGCTTCCCTCTGCGTCCCTCCTCGCAGAGCGGTGGATTGGGGTAAATTGTGAATGCACTTTAATTCTGCCTCTTATAAGCTTATCACAAGTCTAGTAGCTCATTACGCCCTCTGTTTTTTCTCTCGAGACTCCATAGAAATACAACAGTGTAACTAACACTTTTCCTCATTTAGAGCTGCAGGTGGTGGGAGTACGTGTGATTTCATTGTCTTTACTTGGTAATTACAGGTCTGTTCCTATTCGCACTGGCTCAGCAGGGTGCTTGTATGGTACACGTAGTTAAGTCCTTTCAGGTGCTCGCAAGGTGGATTAACAGGGAATATTGTATCATTGCACAGCGGTACCCGCTCTGGGGCACCTGTGATTGCTGCGTGTCGAAGGGATGCTGGCACACGGGCCGGTCTGACTGCCTGTATTGGCACAACGGTGATGTGAAGTCATGCCAGGAGCGTGAGGATAGCTGGGATTCAGGTGGTCCATCTTGCACAGTGTCTCCACATCCATTAATATAGCACCTCTGCAAAGGGAGTGACGTGCACTGAGCCCCAGCTATTGCTGCACCCCCTGCATGCACACATCAATTCATTGCACTAACCTTCTCGCTTGTTGTTATTTTTTTTCCCAGCTGAACATGTCTGAGAATGCAAGATGTGATGAGCTAAGGGGCAATGGCAGTAGGATTGACGCAGCCTGTGATTTAATGCATGTGGCAGATCCATTTAAAAATGTAAATATTATAATTCTTTGATTTCAGCTTCTGATTCCTCCAGGCGTTTGTGGTTGATAAGCCAGGCTCCCTTCAGGTTCTGCCACCTTTCATCAGTGCACATTATGTTTATTAGATAGAAGTCAATGTGTAATAGGAAGGAACATTGCATATACATCCAATGAACATGCCTATATGTTAACTGTATGTTAATATACCACATTCATGTTAAACTTTGAAAAATACAGTAGCTGGAGCCAACATTGCTGACAGAGTAGATCCTTTCTGAACATCTCTTTGAATTCCCTTTTTCTCTTTGAATCAGGATATTTGCATCAAGGCTGGAAGCCCTATCTTTCTCCTGTTAAAGCACTGATGATCTTTGCCTTTCCTCCGTGGGAACAGGCTTATGAGTTCAAGGACAGAATTCAGCAGAGTGCATAAGAATATGCTTAAACTGATAGGATTAAATCTTGGGTAAGGCAACAAAACTTGGAGCATGTGTTTATCCTTAAGCACAGGCTTCGATGCTGTGCAGAATAAGGACTGCAGTATGTTTGAAGCAACCCAAAGCCTTCCTTCCCTGGAGTCTTCCTACTCCATGGCTGTCTCTTGGTCACATGAAGTCAAAGTTTGCCTGTGCAGCACACAGAGGCATGTCAGGCTGCAGAGATGTGAACGCCCTGATGTCTCCAAGGAAATCCTGTAGGTGCCTAAGATATTCTGAAGCATCTGGAAATGATGAGGACTTCATCTTCAATGCTTGTATGGAAAGAGCAAACCCAGAGCTGTGTAGGCTAAAATGGGATCCCCAAAAGGATAAGTTTCCAGCAAGATACTCACAGGAAGGGCTGAATGTGGAGTACTAAGGGGTTGTTATCTTTATATTAGCATATTAAACATGGCAGATGGTCAAAAGTCAGGATCCAAGGTGCAGATACCTCAGTTCTTTGGGAGCATTTGAAATTTGCCCCCCTCAACGTGCTTTGGACACCACTGCTCCCACGGTCCATTTATTGTTCAGGAGCCACAGAGGAAAGAAACAATAGCTGTGCTTTTTACCTGCCATTCCCTGCAATCAAAAATAGAGGTGATTTATGACTAACAGAAAAGTGTCACATCAGCCGTGGAGGGTGAGGGAGTTTGTCTGTTTGTCTCCAGTAATAGATCACTCTTCTGTCTCTATAAATCCAAGTGCCTTAACAATAATCTTTGGCACCAGTCTGTATTAGCTCAGTAGTAGCTTCAATGGGGATCTGAAAAATTTACTCTGTTTCTTACCAGTGGCTTAAATCCAGTGACAATCCTCCTGCCTCTTTCCATCCCAAAGATAGCTAGCCAGAAAGATGCCTGGGTAGTCTGTGGCAATCGTCTGAGTTGGAGCCTGTGCCTGAGATGCCCCAGCACCTTCAGTGCCTACTGACTGATGGCAAGGACAGAGCAGCCACTCACGTTTCCAGGATTGGCTCCCACCGTAACAAAGGATTCATGCTGAGAAAGCAGCACAGTAACAGGATATGATCTAGCATTAAAAAATGGCTGTAACCATCCATAAGAGAGGAAAAAAAGCTCTCCTCTTTCTCTTTGAGAAGGAGCTAATCCGTAAGGATCTCATGCTTGACATCTCATAGTTTGGACCTTTCAAGTCCCACCAAGGTCACAAATCCAGAAGGTACTGGTGAACAGCAGTGACTGCTCCTGGTCAGGCAGTGTAATTGCCTTTGTTGACAATCTCACCACAACAGATCCCCAAAGACTGCACTGGACCATGAGACTGAGCTCTCCTTTGCCTGTGGGATTTCTTGGCCCATGGCAGGGCAGAGGCACATGCATGATCCTCATAAGAGCTGCAATCAGCCAAAACACTTCACTTTGCAGCGTGCACCAGTCCCTGCTCCCACTGAAGGCAGCCGAATACCTAAAGATGCATTGTGGCCCTCCACCTGCCTGTGTTTGCAGCACAAGAGCAAAAAGAAAAGACCTATTTTTCTCCAGGGGAATGTAGGAAATGCTGTACATAATAGAAATCATGCTCTGTAGACCTCTCTCTATAAATAAATAAGTCCAGTGTGACCTAGCCCATCTCATAGTTCCCTCCTTCTCATTTTGCTTCTTTTTTTTTTTTTATACTTTCTATATTTTTGCTGTATGTCTGCTTATAAATGTTACCATTTAAAATGGGAACACTTGAGGGATATTCACCTGAGATCTGAAATGATATTTTTTATATTATGAGTATTGGAGAAGGATGCACAAGGCATCAGCAGAATGTTGCAACATGGATTATAGATTGCAGCTCAGCAGTTGGTGGGTTGGCTATTTCTTTTAATTGCTGATACTGTGTTTTCAGACAGTGCTGATCTTATGACAAATTTTTGCTTCCTTTTCTGCAATTAAGCAATTTAGCTGACAGTTTAAAAAGTATTTTTTATATAAAATAAATACTCCATTGTATAGATGTACATGTGCTTGTATATGTATCAATATGCACATACACACGTGCACAAAGGCATGCATGTATATCTTACAGGGGTTCTGAAAAGGGAGATTTTCTTCCACATAAATGTAAAGTTTTGCTTGTACTAACTGAATACACCAGAATTTTGCTTTCACAGGATTTTGGTTTGTGAAGAAGTATTTTCCAATATTTTCTTCTAGTTGAAAAGCCCAAATATCCAATGGAAAGCTGTTTCAGTGAAAACTTTGTGTGTGTGCATGTGTATGTGCATTATTTTCAACCTCAGCATACATGTCCCAATTTCAGCTCCTGAACTCTGAATAAACTGGGCTTACCTCCAAGAGTTACAGCTTTAAGGAACATAAGTAATTGCACCATTACCCTTCTTATTTGTTTAATTTTTTCCTCCAGCCTGTTCCGTTAGTTTATCATACATGTGGTCTAATTAAAGTTTCCTGCAGGACATTTCATCCAAGAATAAATAATGACATTGCTCAGAAGGGCTCTAGTTACTTTTTTTTTCCTTCCAACTGTGCTGAAAGGGAGATTGCTGTCTAAAAAACTGCGCCTGGGCGGAAGAGACAGTTCTGTAATTGCATTTCCAGTCTTCTTTGTATTCTTTTGTGTTATATGCTTGTACAAGGAGAAACTGGACAGGCCTGTTGGATAGCAGCCAGGCAGAATTGTCAGAGAGAGAGAGACCAGGATGAAAATGAAATAGGAAGGGGGGAGAGAAATAAAAAATATCAAGATGGTCTCTCAGAACAATGACTTAAGAAAGTGAAAGTGGAGGAGAAAATAGCAATTTCTCTTTGTGTCAGCTTCCAAGGTTTTGAAAATTGTCTTTTGCTTTCTTTTTTTTTTTTCCCCCAATTGTGACAGAGAAAAGTCAAAGTATGTGGGATATGTGTTTCAGAAATGGAACTGAGACGAAACATTTGTTTTCTGACTGAAGTCCAAGCATTGAGAAACCAGGGTGCATGCGGAAGAGATGGCCAGGGCTTGAAAGTTGAGGCTGTGGTAGTCTCAAGGTCATTCTCCTACTCAGGGTGAGAGCAGCATTTCTTGGTTTGGGATTTATATAAATTAATTAATTCATTAATTAATCACTAAATACATATTGTAGATCACTCTAAATCAGGCAGAGACAGGACCAGCATATCCAAATATAGGGACAGTGCCTTGACCTTCATGCTGCTGAGTGTGAAGGGCTCTTCTGATTTTCCCTCTTCTACTCATCTAAGTCCCGGCAGGTTTCAGTTTCCCAGGCTGAAGAGCTAGAAAGCCAGCAGCAGGCAGAGTGGCCCTGCTTTGAGCAGGGGTGGGACTAGGTGACCTCCAGAGGTCCCATCCGACCTGAATATTTCTGTGATTCTGTTAAAGACAATCACGAAAGCATCCATCTACGAGCACTCGCTAGCTGTGCTCTTTGTTCCAGAAAGCCCACAAGTCATGGCCAACCAGCCTTCACAACTGATAAACAAAGAAAAGAAAGAATAAAAGGGAGGCAAAAAACCCTTTGAGCCTCAGGATGTGATTATTTGTGCAGGGGAAGATAGAGAACACCAGAAAAGAAAGGAGAAAAGTAAATGCGGGTCCAGAAGTAGCTGAATGGTGAGCACGTCTCTTCCACGCTTCCCTTGAAGGCACAATGTGTAGATGTACTTTATTCATAATGACAATATGATGTGATTCATAGCAATTGCTTCTTCCCAGTAAATTATTCTAAGATGCGTTGTTGTGCCACGTTGCAATGGCACAAATGAATGATGTTAAAATACTGAGCAGACAAAATGATAACACCTGTTACAAAGCCACTTATAAACCAGAGTGCACAGAGGCATTTGTACCTGTCTCTATCACACATTGTGAGTTACACATCTTAGGATAGTTTATGAAGGAGAAGGCAATTTCTGTTATTCTGTATTAAAACATTTCTCAGTGTTCCCTTAATTTACAGACATCCTCTCTCTGTTTACCTGACATCAGCTCCTGCTCCCTGGCAGATCATGTAGGAGAAAATTCACAACTGGCTCAGTGCTCAGATTTCCTATCCAGGTCAGATCTGGGAGGAACAGAGTAACAATATCTCCAAATCGGTATTTTTAATCCTGCCCCTGCCCAACAGTAGCACATGATTACTCAGACTGGAGAGTTGTAGGGAACTGTACCCCTTTCCTCTATGGGCAGTCACAAGTGGTGACGGCTCTAGCTTGTAAGGGTAATGAGGTCATTAATTCCTGATGATTTGCATAGGTACTCAGCACCTGCATGGGAGTCCACCAGGTCAATGCCATTGAGGATCTGCTCCCCAAAACCTAGGCCAATGCTTCCTTATGGCAGTTGAGGAGTTGCACTGTCCAGAACATTCCCTGAGGAGGGCACTGTGCCTTCCACAGGCCCTCACGGTCTCAAAGGACTGATGCCATTCAGTGCTGAGCACCCAAAACAGCCTGTGGCAGCACACAGCTTTGCTTCAGGGACAGCACTGGGTCCCAGCCCTCAGCTCCCAGGCGCTGGAGTGTCCAGCAAGAGCAGGGCTGTTGGGATGCCCTCTCTGGCCACGCTGTTCTCATGGCAGTGGGCAGTGGGCAGTGGGCCACCATAGAGCAGTGGAGGATTAACCCCTCATACTGCTCTGCGAACAGCGCCTTCAAAGGCAAGCCAGGAGCACGGTCATATTTTGGGGGGGAGAAAGGTGAAACAGCTTTTCTGATTTCAAGAAACTGGCTTCATCACCTGGCCATCTCCTGTCAGCTATCTCCGATGGAAATTGACCCATTTTGCTGGTGTTTCTGGGTCAGTTTCTAGCCTTACAAGTGAGATATTAAGCTTAATTTCTTCTTTTCATTTTTTTTTTCTTTCCTGCCTTTTCTATTTATTTCCTTTTCCTTTTTTTTTTTTTTTTTCCTTGATGCAGTGTGTTGGCTTTATTAAGATGCTACCTACAGGATTCTCTCCTAATGCTCACAAGTGCCTCTTCCTTCCAGAGGCAGCTGGAGAAATTGCTCCTCTAAGCACCAGACACTTAATTAACAATGAGACGAACTCTCTAGTTTGCTTGCTTTCTCACTCATTTGTCCTCTCTCACGCTGTCTAGTGCAGTGAGAAAGCATGTAGCAAGGTCTTGACCAAACACTTTGAACTGCAATCATCTTGGGATACCCAGGGAAGCTAATTACCAGCTTTGTTTCTCTCTCCCTTACCCCTTCTTCTCTCTGATGACAAGCGGGTGAAGTGGATACTCGGCTTATCTTCCTGCAGACAGATAGGCCTAGATTTCCCTCTCTCTTCCCCGCTAAGGGGTCCCCTGTGAGATATACTCAGTGCCCTCCAATGACAGCACTAACGTCTCTCCTCTTAACTACTCTAGTCCCTCTTGGGAGTGCTGGGGAAGTAATTTGGCTCCTACCAAACTTTGAAGTTCAGGTTCTTCCAGGAGGGTTTGTCAGCATGGAGACAGACAGCAGGGCCCCTGGGTCAGATACCTGCCTTAGCTGTGGAAGAAGACTGGCCAAGGAGCTTTTAAAAGCCAAGCTGAGGCCTGACGGGGCCATGCATCACCCCGGTGGCAAGTGAAATGCATGCGTGCTCCTGGAAGACCACACATTACTTCTTTTATTGTGATGATTTTCAGAGACATTACTGTTTGTCATCAAACCTGACCCACTTTCCCAGTTACCAGCAGGCAGTAAGGGGTTCCTGAAGCTTTCTTATGGTTCTTTCTGCATCTCTTCCTAAATGCACCATCAGCCACAGCTACCTCCCTTCCACGTGTGCACGGGAAGCTGTCAGTATGCCAGGTCACAACAGCTTGTGTTGGGCTAGCATCTAGATTACAGAGACCGGCAGAGACCGGGAAGTCCTGGTACAGCTCCTCCAACGTCACTTCTGAACCAGAATCTTTGTGTCCTTGGTCCTGTGGCCCCCAGAAGTCTTTGGGTGTTGTGATCTGAAGAGTGAGATTCTGAGGTATTTCAGGACTGTAGACCCTTCCTGCAAAGCTGGATAAGAGAACGGGTCCAGCTCTGTGACCCGGCAAGCTAAGATGCTGTTTGTCAACATATTTTGCTTCTTCTTTTTTTTTTTTTTATTTTTTTTTTACTTGCAGATCACCGTACAGCAGTGAGAAGCCTAGTTAAACCAAGCCCTCAACATGTTTAAAGCTCTGTGCAAATATTAGCTAATCAATCCTCAAAAATCCCTTCTCTGTACTGAGCAAGTAAATGTTGCGGGGCCTGATTCAGGCTTACAGTGCAACACAGCCTCACCAGTCCCGGTAGGAATAGGTCACACAAGTGCACCAGCAGAGAGGAGACGGGTTTCCCAGCATCCATCTCAGCACTTCCACTGCCTAAAATACCAGTTGGCCACAGTGTTGCTTCAGACTCATGTGCCTAAGACTTTTTTGCTCCTAGCACTCTATTTTCCTTGTAATCCAGCATCCAATCTCTGACTCCTCCAGCCCTGCTCAGGACCTAATTCTTTCTTCTCTTAACATTGCCACAGCCACTACCTTTCAGACTGGTTTCCTGGACTCCGCTTTCACTGTTACTTCCCTACTTTTAGACTGTGCCCTCACCTTGCCCTGTGGATTGGCACATCCCTGGCTTTCTTTGGTTCCTACCCAGGGGAGTTGGGTCCTGTCTTAGCTTCCTTCACTCCACTCCTTGGGTCTACGACTTACTCCAGCCTTGTCAAGCTCATTTTATGTAAAGCATTTCCCAGTAGGGTCCTTTGGCATTTCAGCAGTGCTGACACTGAAGTATTTGAGAAGGGTCCTGGGACCCAAGTGTCCCGTGGAGGTGACTGACAGCAGTGTTGGAGCTCAGCTGGGGAAGAATGCGCTTCCAGTCCTCTCCCTCATGTACTACCTTCATCACCCTGAAAATATCTGAGTCCATTTTTCTGAGAAAACTCACACCCTTTTTTCTTTGGTATATACTGGAGACTCATGTCCTTATGTTAGCACCCTGGATCTGCTCCTGCCTCCCTGCCCAGGGTAGGTCTGCCTTTGTTTTAGGATTCTGTTTTTACCATCATCTTCTCTTCTTCCAGTGGCTGTTACTGTCCATGTGGCTGTAATCCCACAGCATTATCCCTGCTGGAAGGAACCTCGTGCATTATGAAGTGCAACCTCTTCAGTCCTGGTAGGCTGGGCTGTCTGTACAACAAGGAGAGCTGAGGGAGATTTCACCACCAAGCTTACGTAAACAGCACAGACCCTGACTTACATGATTTCTCAGCAGCAGTGAGCTTTATACACAGATCTCTTTTGGACTCTATGTTACAAATGCTTTATTGATGCCAGCTGTATCAACATCTGGGTTCCTCGTGTGCAGTTGCTTTGTATAGCCTGATGTCTTTAGGTTTGCCTTCATGGACCAGAGATCATTAGCAGCAAGAATCCTTCAAATGTTGACTTGGCTAATTTGTCTGTCAATGAGGTCTCTCTTTCAATGTAGTACGAAGCTGAGAAAGTTAAAAGTGAGTGACTTGCATAATTCTATAGGGAAGGCTTTGTTGCATTTTCTGCAAAGAAGACTTGCTTTTCAGGACAACTAAAGATCATCAAGCACCAAGGCTGAGATGGAGACAGGACTGTATCCTATCCTCTTCTGAGAGACCATGTCTGTTGAAAGTTTAGAAAATCACTTGTTGGTTGGTATGTGTAGGCTGGGCTGTGGGAAATTATCAAGCTATGAAGCAAACGTGGTTTTCTAGAAACTGAGCACCAGGTACTTCCTTCTCTGCAGAAAATGAACGTGGCCATGAGCACTGACCAAGAAAAATTTGCATCAGTGGGTGTTGCAGCTTAGGTTCAGCATTTTATCTCATTTACTCAGCCTCCAGCAGAGCTAGGCAGATACTGCAAAAAGAATAGGAAAACAAATCTCCCCTCCAGCATCTGCTCATATGCAGAAGTAAATTCATTTTATGCTTCCCCGTTGTTGAAAGCTCAGAGTGAAAGAACAGTGGTGCTGCTGGGTTGGCCATCTGTCCAGGGCTGGGATCTGAGGGTGCTCCCCAGTCCTGCTGCAAGTTTCTCGCTTTGCCTCAAATTAGACAAATAAACTATTTGCGTCTCAGCTTTTAAACTGTGAAATGGGGATACTACTTCTCAGTCCTCCAGGGATACTCTGTCCCCAGATATCATGGGGGCTGGTTACTGTGGCCACCTGGGACCTTGAGGAAGGAAAAATGCTGCTAGATGTGCCCAGCCATCCTGCAACGAGGAGGGGTGCCCACAGCGGGGAACACCTACCCCGTGTCTGTTCAGCCAAGTGCTAGGACATACCCCAGATGGCTCTGTCATTTGCAAAACTGCTTCTATACATGGTCCGTAGACCCCTGGAACGTAAAGCAATGATGATGTCCAGCAAAACCCAAACAGCTCAGGTAGTGCCCTGGCTGCTCACATGTTAAAACAAGACTCACATCTTGGTGTTCGTTTTAAGGCTTCCTGAACCAAAACTAACTTTTCTGGTCTTTCTTTTTTTCTTTCTTTTTTTTTTTCTTCCCCTGATATTGTGTGTGTTTATTATCAAAATAAATAACCATATGAAATGCAGAAAAGAAGTAATGGGAAAGGGTTTGGGGGGGGTGCCCCCTCGAAGTCTCCATCTCCTCCTACAGAGCCTACATAAAAGCCTCTTGAGGAAGATAATAAAATAACAAGCCAGGCTAGTAAAGTGGGGAACAATCAGGAGTCATGTAAGATGGAAAGTGGAAAAAACAGTAATAATAAAAACAAGAATGAAAATGATATTTCAACAGAACTGGTGCTGAACAGATCACAGTTTTTAAGCCAAAAGTGTGGTTTGCAGATGGTAATAAAAATAATTAACTTCACGACCCTTCTTTATTCTTCCACTCCTCGCTCCCACCTACAGAACCTCACAGAATCCTTTGGAACAAAAGCAAATTTTGTCATGCAGTTTAATTCAGCAGTTTTAAGGCCTGGGCTGCAGTGTTCATGAATGGGTGGTTATTCTGGCTGAGGACTAGCCTCTACAGGGATCCTCCTTTCCTTCCATTCTTTTTACCAAAAATGTAGGAAAAATCTATATTTTGAAATATGACCCTTCAGCTAATGCAACACACCAGTGTAATTCCCAGTTCTCTACCTCTTGTTCTCTCATGTTAGTGGATAGGATGGCTTTGGACTAGCTTTGCTCCTGACCAGAGGAAGTGATTTTTTACAAGAATTACTCACTTCAAACGGAGCAGCCTTTTTTATCCTCCCGTTTGTGTCTGCCACGAGCTCTGTGCACCAGGGCTAGACCAGGAAACATGTTTCATGTTCTCATGGGGCCAGCAGGTCTTTGACGCAGCTGCTTTCAATGTCCCTCTTGTGAGGTGCCAGGGTTCTTGCACCAAGCCAGGATGGGTCACGCCAGACCAGAAGGGTCGACGCTCCCAGACACAAAGGCAAATGCTTTGAGAAAGGGCTTTCTGAAGGGGCATGTTCCCCTGCTTCTCTGCTGCTGGAGTGTGTGTCTAAAGCAGGAAAGTCAAGGTCTAAATTTTTGGATGAATTATTACTAGGGCTTAAAATCTGTGCATCTAGGGGAATGGCAACTGCTGGCATGGCTGGGTTGGATTACTGTTATGCTTTGGCCTGAGAAGTTAGCCAATAATCTGTCTCTTGGAAACTGGCTCTTTTGGAGATTTTGACAATGGAGCCAGGTGTTTCTTTGACAAGCGATTTTATTTCTTTACAAAACGTGCTTGAAATCCCAGTTCCCAGAACGTGGTCAGCATTGAGAAGCTTCCTTGCTTACAGCTCCAAGCCTCCCTTTTCCAGAAAGTCTATTGCCCCAAAGAGCATCTTCTCCTACACCCCGCATAGGATCCACACATTTTGTTGGTTGTCTCCACTGCCATATCTCTCCCCAAGGCTTTGCAAGCTCAGTCAGCCTCCCAGTAAATGACTCAGTCGACCTGTGACTTGTACCAGCCCATACCTTATGCAATACTTTCTACTGCTTCAAGTCTCTTCCTCCTCCTGATTGCTGATGACTATGCTACAATTTTAAGAAGGATCTCTGGTGACACATCTCCTGATAGCCACCTTTGAACATGGCATATAATGACTCAGCTGAGTGCAGCAACACAGAGCCAATAGCTGTACTTGAAAAAAATAATAATAATTATGAGTAGGTTGGTTTTCTTAAAACATCTGATCTACTCTAGCCGTGATCCTTAATGCATCGCTGCTCTAGCAAACGCCAGAACTTGCCGACATGTGAGCGTGCTGTCTGTGTCTTGCACAGTCTTTGGGGTCTGGGGCAATCTCTTCTCTGCCTGGGAGGAAAATGCCTTGTTAAAAAGACCAAGCTCTGAGCAGGGTGGGGAGAGAAGGGAGAGGTGGGTGGAAGGGGGAATTATCTGCTCCCGTCCTCCTGGCTTAGTTCGGCAGAGCACATCCAGGGAGCGGGGCTTGGATTTCACAGCTCAATGGCAAACGCTGAATAAATCTGGCAGCATCCCCACTTCTGGTGCACTCATGAAAAAATCACAACACATGATGCTGTCTGGGGCTGCAGCTTTTTAAATTCCTCTCTCTCAAGCACACCCCCAGGCTCCCTTTTCCAGAACTGGGGTTGTTTCTGCAGGACCCCTGCCCCTGTGAAATGAGGCAATGTTCCTGGGGATGGGGTGGGGGGAGTTGCAGAGCAGAGAGCTCATCCTCTTGGCTGCCTTGGTGGCTTGAATGTGATGAAACAGAGAGGGACAGGAGATTCGAGCTGCTAATGTGACCCAGGCATGGGGCTACTTAGCTGGGCAGAGCTTTCAGAGCTCCCTTCTGCTGCAAAAAAATGAAAAAAGAATGGTAAAATTTTAAAATGCATTGATTTTCATATTCAGCTGAGCTCCCAGTCAGCACAGGCCTGCCAGATCCCAGCTACAGAAAAATACCCAGCTGGCTTGGCCATGTTTAAAGCCATCACCAGTAATTTGGTATGGCCAGAAGATAGCCGTGTCACCCCCAAAATCTTTTTTTTTTTTGCATGACCCTTAAATGCTTTTGCTTGCAATTTTGCCTTTAAAACAGAGAGAGGATTTAAAAAAAATCTTTTCCCTGGGGCGCCATCAGATGCTAATAAAATCTTTAATTAATTCAGATTCGGATGGGCTCACATTTCTCTCGCTAGCTCACAACTTCAATCAAGTTTTTTCTTTCTGTGACTCTGCTTTCATGCCACTTTTCACTGCATTTCTGATTTATCTGGAATTGTGCTATATGGGCATATTGGCAGGATCTGGGATAAAAGAAGTCTAGGATAAGAGAAATCATTAGCACAGGAAGTATTTTCTGTTTTTTTTTTCTTCTTTATTTTTTTTTCTTTTTCTTTTTGGAAGAAAACCCAAAAGGTCCTATTGCTATTATGAATCCCCCAGGAACTCTTTAAATTACAGACAATTTGCTTGATTGGACTGCACTGGTCTTAAGCATTACAGAGAGACAAATCACTCTTAACAAACGTTAAATCAAATAAGATAGACAGAAATCTTGATAATGTGAAATGAATTCTGCAAAATTAAGACATCTGCTGAATGCTCGCTCCATAATAAAGCAATAATCTCCCTGAAATGGGGCCTGTCTCATTATCAGTTTGAAGACTGGTGTGAATGATCTTATCTAATACTGGTTAACTGAAGAGGATTGAGTGGTACATGTTGTTTTTGGGCCCCAGGAAGCAGGAAAGGCATCTGTCTGCATGGCTGTCAGTCCTTACAGGGTCAATCTCCCCATTCACTTGCCATCGTTTGGGTCAAAGATTTACCATACTGGCTACACAAAGAGTTCGAGGATTGTCAGAGAAAAGGATTCCGGATGCCTTCATCCAAATGCAGCCAAATGAGTTTTCTATGGAGCTTCAGAGCCACTAGCCTAGAGATGGAGGCAGGGAGGAGATATCTCACAGCCTGGGGAGAGGCTGCACAACCAGACACCTCCTCCCAAGCTCCTGCACTCCCAACTCCACTTGCTAGGAGCATCCTGCAAGCCAGCAGAGCAGGCTGCTGGCCAGGATGGGAAGTGCATGCAGGGTCAAGGACAGCACTTAGGAAAGGCTGTTTTTTTTTTTTT
>VXAA01000406.1:1242355-1331483 GCA_013399115.1 Anseranas semipalmata
TTCATTTGCCTTCCTGCCTCAACTAGCTGGAATGATCTTAGAGGACAACCTGACCTGGAGTCTCTTCTCCTACCCTCTGCTCTTAAATGGTTGATCAATAAACCCAGGACGGAGGAAACAACCGTGTGCTTGAATTTCCTTAAAATATACGTGCCCATGTAAAGCAGCTAGGGATTGAATTCAGCACTCAGAATACTGAGGAGCAATTTCATCTGCTTCATCATCTCATGATGCTTGCCAGCACCCCACACCCCATGCTGCCCTGCAGGAATCCATCCATGACACCGCACTTCTGCGAGGAATTCAGCTCTTTCTCTTTTTCTCCCAGCCTCCTGCCACAACTTCTGTATGGAAAAGAGGGATTTAACTGAGATGCCATTCTCCCCTGGTGCTCTAGGGACCGTGCCTCTGAACGCACTTTCACCTGATCTGCTGTGAATTGCCACGGGGCGATCTACCCTGCATGTGTCTTGCAATCTTGCTGCAGATCACAGAGCACTGCCTACTGCATAAACAAAGTGCCATGGCCTAGGGCAATATTATAATTGAATAGATATAACAGATTATTATCTGTTTGATGTGCAACACTGAGCTGCAGCACTCCCTGTCACATTCCAGCAGACCGAAGTCAGGGACTCTTTCTAAAGCATCCATACAACTGGGGAATGTAAGCAAAAGGCTCTCAAAATAGTAATAATAACACAACATATCTCTAGGGCTGACAAGTGTGTTGAGTACTGCAGTTTCGCCCGTAATCTGTCATAAAGTTAGACAGTTCTATCAATGGGGAAATAAACAGCCGGGATAATAAAAGGTGAGTGCTGAATAGCAACCCTTCAGCTCCCTCCAGGCTTTATTAGGATAATTGATTTTGGAACATTAATAAGGATATTGATTAGCTTCAAGGAATTGAAACTCAGGGTGAGGGAGGAAGCAGGGAAGGAGTGAGCTGTTGCTCTTGGCTGCAGACCCGTGGTGGAAGCAGGAGCCCTGTTATGAAGAGTCGATCAGCTGTGCCGAGGGATTAACTTTTATCTTCCACATGAATTAGGGAAGTGGTTTCTGCAAGTGTGCCATCCACATGATGAGGACTCGCGAAATTACAGAGCAAGAGTGCTTCAGACATCACGAGGCTCATCTTATCATTTGTAACCTCACGGGCAGTTTCCGTTTCGTGATTCAGCATTTCAAACCAGGCAGAGCGATGGTTTGACCACGGCCAGTCTGAGGGGGAGAAAGTCAAGCAGGAGGTCTGTGTGGAGGAGGTTTCCACACAGCAAAGAGCTGATTAGATCAGGACTGTAATCATAAAGTGAGGTTTCACTGATCAGTGAATTTCCAGGCTAAGAGAGAACTCTCATAAATATGGAATTTCACTTTCTTTTCAAGATCACGAAGTTCACATGATTTTTTTTTTCCTTGAAAATTTAAAGCCCTGGCTTTCTGATACATTTTAAAAGAAGACAATTGCTTCCAGCCATCAAGCGAACAAAGTCACTGGCACCGTGTTCACTCTTCCAGTAAAATAATAGCCTTGAGTAATGCTGTATCATCTGGCTAAATAAGAGTGAACTTGCATTTTAGATACTGCTGTGACTTAACAGAAGTGTCAGGTGGTTTCTCAGGGTCTTATTTGGATTGATTTAAAGATGAACCTGGACCTGAATGTGATCACTGGCCAAGATTGCAGGTCTTGAATATGCAAGTTGTTACACTCATTGCTCTACATAAACACAGGTACATGTTTCAAGGAGTTTCTAATAACTGGAGGGGATGAGGAATGAAATACATTTAGAGGAAGCTCCAAGGACCAGCTTTGTGCCTCAAAGTCAGTCTAAATCCTTGTACATGCCAGAATTTGAACATCATCTTTGGTGTGTCTCCAGTGATTGCAGTGTATTCATTTTTGGGCTTGAAACTTTCAGTAGTTTTGTATTGACGCACAGTTAGATTATATGGCCCCAAGGAAGCAAACAATGACCCTAACCTACCACCAAAAAAGACCTCTTATTAAATTCATATGAATCTTGGCCCAAGAGCTTACCAGGGAAATGCCTAACAAGTCATGAAATGCAAAGACAGCAAACAGCTGCAGCCAAACCTGCCTATTTCTGTATTAGGATAGTGTATTTCCACCCTTTATCCAAACACCACTTGGCCACCTGAGGTAGCCACCCAAACACTTGCTGTGCAAGATGGACAGACCGAGGATAAGTGTTAATGGGAATTACACCCCAGCTTCAATGTTTTGGAGAGTCATTCCAGGATTGTCAGCATTTCCTCCTCCGTCGTCAAATGCCTAGCACAAGTGGAGAAGATGCTCGTGCTCTCTGACCATTGGCAAGGAATGAGAACTGAGAGTGCTTTTCCTGCTCCACCATTCCCTGTATGCTTCTGAAACAGGGAGATGCTTTTGTCACGTTGCTGCATTGGACACACGCAGACCATCATGAGGGCAGCAGGGGCTTGTGACACAGGGCTCGGCCCTTTCGCCTCGGCTCTTGAATGGCACTCACGTCCATGCAGCCACGTACACATGCACAGAGAGTAGCTGAGTCCACATTTTGTCTTCCTTCAGCTTTTCTTATATCTTGGCCTCCAAAAGTAGATCGTGAGTGGATTATTTAGAAGAATGAGGCAGTGGATAAAGATTATAATAGACAGGTAATTATAATAAAGAAAGAATTATTAGATAACTGGATAGATAGCCGGATGGATAGATGTGGATAGAGATCTGATAGTTTTTTTTTTTTCTCTTTTGCAAAAGCCCTAAAATAAAGGAACTCTTAAACATACATAAATCATCTAGCTCCGGGATAGGAGCAAAGACAAGTTCCCATAGCAACAAGATCTATGCTGTAAAGCTGCGCTGCCCTTTGTTATGTATCTTTGTGATATTTCTCTCAGACATGTCATTGGCAATTACCCACAGAAGGAGAGCTCAAATTGTTCGGGAGCCCAGCAGATCCACCTTACATTATTTTCTGTAATTAATGAGATTATTGAATTTCCACGCTAATAAAGCATGGCAAGGAGTCTGAAAACAACTCCTCTCTGAACCAATTTAGGGTGATTCCTCAGTGCTGCACCCCCACCCCTCCGCACGCACACCTCTGCACAGACCTTGGTGCGGAAGAAAAAAAAATAGCGTGAGCCTTCTGTAAAGCTCTCCTGCTCTGCTATGAGTCAGCTTGCTGGAGCAGCATTGACGTTTCTGTGTTGCCAGGAGGTGAAACCCTGTGTAAATGTTCCTAAAAGCAGTTTTCAAGCTATTCATCTTTGATAACATTGTTTCTTTATGAATGCTTGAGCCTCACTTAGCTGCCTATGCATCACTTTTTGACAGGTCTCCATCTATTCTTCTGCTGCCTGCATGCAGAAAGCTCTCTCCTATACAAAGAAGAGGGGCTTGCTGGAGTCAGTCCCCTCTGAAGCTTTTTTCCGATGAAGTTTCCTTTCCACAGGGGCTCTATCCTGCCCAGGATGCCAGCAGCTCACATCCTCCTGCAGTGGGGTGGGAAAGGAGCGGGATATGATGGAGCTGGAGGCAAGTGCTGTGCTGGGAGAGCCGGCTCAGGTCCTTCACAAATCAGGATGCCGTTTGTGCATTGAGCAGCAATGATTTTGTACGTGCTTTTCAGCTCTTGAGGGACACACAGAGACAGAGCTTTCCCCTCTTCCACCCCCTCCCCAGCCTTTCTCCGATCTTATTTTTTACCTTTAATTATTATCCAAGGAGAAAGAAATATGTGGCAGTAGGCAATTTATAGCAAGTAACCGGGAGGGGACTCCAAGATGAAAAAAACACAGTGCGGCCTGGTCCTTGTGTTACTGTGTGCGTGGAGAAGGATGACCTTTGCCTTGCCATGCCACCTGCAGAAAGAGGGGTCAGCATCCCCACGAGGCCACTGGACTAACCCCAAGTCTGCTTGTAAACACTTCAAGATCTTCTAATGCTATGTTGATAGATAGTGAGATGAAACACAGAGGACTTGTGCCAGCATATTGGAGAGTATTGAAGAGTCATTACTTCATTTTGCAGCTGTTTTTTTCTGCAGTAATGCTGTTGTGGATCTTTTAGAGCTGCTTCCTGCTATTCATCTCCTTCAAAGGTTTCTAACTTGCATCTGCCTCCTCAGCTCCTGGAAGCATTTTGAAATTCTCCCACAACATGTGCTGTCTGGAGGCAGAGCGCTGCTAGGATCACTGCAAAGTCCTTCCCCTGCCTGTTCCCTTCCTTGCAATAACAGTAATTTATCGGGAAGGTGTTTGCCAGGCCCTCGACACCATGTGGGAGGTGCAGGGAGACGAGGCCCCGAGGACCTGACATTCTCCGTAGACAGCAGCAGTTCAGGCAGAAAGCGCAATGGACAGCTGGGGGATGATCTGTCTTCCAGCGCTGCAACTCATCTTCCCGCAGCGAGCCGGCAGCGGCAGCTCCCCACCGCTCTCCCTCCAGATGAGTTACCGTGTTGGGCTTTCAGAGAGCAGTTTCACAAAGAAATATTTTGCCTGCTTTGCTGTGGAGCCCTCTTGTCTTCTAAACGTGCTCAGTGCTGTCGCGTAGAGCACTGTGGGGCTGAGCATCACAGCCAGGACCTCTTCATCCTGCTCCTAATTCGAGCACTGGCCTTTTGGGTAACCATTTTTCTCCTCCTACCTTAGCAGCTCTCCTTGCAGAGAAAGCCTTTATGTCTTTTTTCTTTTCTTTTTTTTTTTTTTTAAGTGCTTTGAGTTTTAACAGAGGAAAGCCCTGAAATGGCATTTACACCCACCTTATATTTTACTACCCTAATTTCTCTCTTGCTTCTGTTCAGATTTCTTTCTATTCTTTTCTCTCTACCTACCCACCTACCCACCTATCTACCTATCTAAACTGTCTAATCTCTCCAGGGTAATTCTCTGCATGTTTCCAAGACAAAAGTGGTTATGTTCTCATGTTCAAATATGTTCTCTGTTCAAACCCAATTACAAACTTCTTATTTCTCACAGTTTTTTCCAGCTACCTGCGCTCCTGGTAATGATCAGATAAATATCTATGCTCAATGTTTCACCATTCTTCTTGCTGCAGTTTGCCAACTAATTGAAAAGCACCCTGTTTCCATGTGAATACGTATTGAAGAACTCAGCTAGTAACCGAGCCAGCAGCAAACTGCTGTATCTATAGTTTGGCTAAGCCTGCTTTTTCTGAATTATTGGCAAGTATCAGGATCAGAAGAACCAACGCTACTTTCTTTAAAGCTGAGCGGAAATGTCAAATTCTGGTGCTTAAGAGCTGTATAGTGTTGAATTTCTGCTGATATGACACAGTATCTGGAAAATCATATCCCAGAGTGTAAAACGTCTTAGAAAAAGAGCACACAGCTTCCAAAATGAGTACCTATTCACAGGGAACACCATCATGTTGAATTGGCAAGTCCCATCCTTAAGTTCACAAAAAGCAGATCTTTGCAAATACTTTGAGGTTTCTTTCTAATTTCTAAGCTTAATTAAAGGCAGCTCTTGCTATCTTGTCACACCTGCGTGCCTTTGTCAAACATGAGCCACAAACAAGCCTGCAGCGCTGCTCGCAGGCCCCAGGGCAGTGCTCTCCTGGCTGAGGAAAACAACATTTTCCTGACCATCTCACTGCAATTCGAGGCTTAATACACCTGTGTTAGGAGGAAATTGTTCACAGCAAGAAGAGTTTAGAGTTTGACTATAGATTTAAGGCAGGTTAAGTACCAATCACATCCCAAAGGGAAAAATGGGAGCTCTCGTTTCTTCAGCCCACAGTGAACTCTGCTTCTTAAACCACCGCAGCTCATCAGCTCTGTGGGAGGGAGGGGTGTAGCTGAGCACTGAGGATCACCTGAATTCCTTTCCTTCCGAAATAGTCTCTGTATTCATTATTTTCCACGCAGCTGGGGCTTGGGAGGGAAGCGTGACCAGCCAGGCTTGGAGATGACAACAGCCTCCTCGGCTCTGACTCAGCCTCGCTGCTGTCCTCTGCCCCTGCACAAACTGAGTGCACAGAATCCGTTTGCTCCAAAAGCTTTGCAGATACACCAGCACCATGCCCAGACTGACCAAACAGCTCCTCAGCGCTGAAGTCCTTGGAGCCCAGCAGAGCTGCCCCATTAGCTGCTGGCTTTCCATTAGATCCCAATTTTTAAATGCTGTGGAAACCATTGAAACAAGAAATAATCCCAAAAGGGCTCATTGCCATTGAGTTTCTATGATAGCAAAAATCATTCTAGCCAGGAACTGTTTGTTGTCTCCTTTCCCTAGAAAATTTATTTCTGTTGGCCACTGCTGGGACAACATACCAGGTTAGTTAGACCTCTGGTCTGATCACTACAACAGACATTAGGTTAAACAAAACATGAATCAAAACAAAACCAAGAACTTTAATGTGAGAGTAGTTTGCTTTTGAGGAGCAGTTTGCCCTCAACTGGAGAGGAGCTCAGATCTAGCTGCTGCCTCCTGTCATGCTCTGCACAGAGACCACCACTGGACAAAAGATGGAAATTACGCTTTGCCTAGAATTGTCTTTTTTTTTCTTTTAACTTTGCTGCCAGGCTGGCTTAGAACCAAGCAAACCACATCATTCTTTGCAAGAGAAGACATACCCCAGGGATTCATTTAGGATTGATTTAAACTTTCTAGATCAGCAGTGTTTGTTTTGATATTCATTGTTATTTTATGGACAACCTATTAAGTCATTTCAATTAGAAAAATTGATCTAAACGAAAATTAATTTGGAGAAGAAAAATAAAACTGTGTTATTCCAAATAGTATTTTCAATGTTAGCATTCATCCCCTCTCGTTTCCTTTCCTCCAAAATGAAAGTTAGGCACAGCTTGGCATAATTCAGTAATGCATTTCAGTCTTGACAAAACTACGTTGCCTGATTTTAAGTGGTTTTGTCAAAGTTCTTCCAAACCATTCCACCTCCAATTTACCTCTGGCCTTTACAGTTTTACCCCCCTCCCTTGGCTCCTGTAAACTATTACTTCAAAAAGAAAACACATACAGATGACAATTTTCTATGAACCTTTCTGTTCAGACCTTCTATTAACCTTTCCCTTTGTACATAAAAACACCAATAAAATAGAATCTCCCCCTGGAATCCTGCAGAGATTTGTTCCTTTTTTGACCTAATACAGTGGTTTTTGCCCAGCTGTGTTTCACTTACTGTTTACCTTTGTTTTCTTTTCTCTCTTCTCACGAGGCTGGTCAGAAAATCTTGAAAATCCATCCAAATTATAAACATTTTTGGCATATTTTGCCAATTGTCTGTTAGCTTTTATAGGCTATTGTACTAAGAGAAGGAAGCAAGAGCCTGTGAAAGGAAGACTGTGGAAAAATATTAGCCTGATAAGTGATAATGTTCCCTCCAGGTACTGCAAGTGTAGAGATAGTCTTACATATGATGCTTCGTGCTTCTTGCTAATAAACTCAGTTTCCTGCTGAGCCTCACTGAGTGTCTCTAATACAGCCTGCTCTCGGTGAGGAACCTGATGGTGCAGTTTTCATGGGTAATCAGTCGGGCTGAGGCCGTGGACACCTATGGCAGGTGGGTTCCCCACCGGCTGAGTGGGTCTGGGAGCAGGACAGGGGAAGGAGCCGTGTTAAGGGGTTGGCAGGGGTGGCCGTGGCTGGGGAGCGGATCCCGCTGGCTAATGTGTGTTAGCTTCAGCAAAGAGGCACGGTGGTTCAATGGGACACTCTGGGTAAATCATCCTGCCATCAGAAATCAGAGTCCGTGAAAAAGTGAGAAAGGGAGAGAAACCAAATGTAAAGGCTCCAATCATTCCCCTTGTCGCTGCTCTTAGGTGCCCTCTTCCTAAAGGATCAGTCCATCACCTCCTTGGCCAGGGTTAGGCTCGCGGTAAAGAGACCTTATTCCATCACTTGCAACGTAACAGTATTTACATGATTTATAAGTATCTCAGGAAAAAATCTTTCTGGATGTGACATCCGTACACACCCACGACCCTGCCAGAATAATGAGCGTGTTGAATAGTTGAAAGCCGAGAAACACTAACATTTACAGGTTTTTAGTGTTTGACACAACACTGAACAAGGAAAGCAGCAAACTTTCACTGATAAGTGAAGCAGGCAAAGATTCTCTTTAATTTCTGATTTTGATAGTTTTGCCATATAGTCAAGATGCAGTTCAAACATTGCTACCGCAATCTGCCATGCTTTTGTGTTAATGAAGAAATTCAGGGTGTGCCATCAAGTGTGGCAGTATTCATTGTCATTGTCGTTATCATCCAGTATTCCTCTTTCTTTTTATTATGGCATGGGAATAATACAGTTTTTCAAAACTTTTAGGTTTTTTTTGCAACCCATGGAACAGGAGAGTGAGAATCTCTGTTCTTGGATATACATTAGAAAATATTCATTGAATTGCAAATGTTTTCCAGCAAGGAACCCACAAATTGCTTGTTTCTTGGTTATTTTTCTGCTTATAATTCATCTTTTGCAGCTGGCTATCTGCGGACTATTGTTTCTTCTCTCTGATGGCCTGGCTAAATAAAGGTATACAAGCAGAGCAGCTAGCACAATACGGCACCATATCCCACCTAAACATGATTGTGAGATGAATGTATGAACTGTGCTAAAATACATGAAGCTTTGGGGAGATTTGCAAATAACATCCAGATATTTGCAAATAGCAAATAATCTGATCCTGAGAATTGAAATAAGCCAAAGACAGCCTTTTCCTTTTCAAACACAATCATGCATCACAGTACAGGAGCAGAAGTCTGTTTATTTGATGATGTTTTTTTTTCTAACCCAGCTGGCTATAATCGTTTGCATCCCACAGGTTTGGGATTTTTTCCCGTTCTCCTTCTCTTTCCTGATCCAGCATGGGTCAGAGCAGCTTTCTAAAATGTAAAATGCTTTTTAGCTGTAATTCTTTCCTTACAATTTAATATTTTAGAGATTAAGCCAGCGTGTCCAATATGATTTCATCCCGAAGTCTGATTGCCACATTTCTATTCCCAGCATGTTGAGAGACAGGCCTCATGGTAACTATGAGCTTTTTATTCAGGACACCTCGTCTTTGATCTTCATAGCACAAAGCATGGAGTGCTGCTCAGATAAGTTCATGGGAAAACTGCTGAGCAGGACAGGGCATGTAGGGGAAACGTGAGCTGTGATGCTGAGAGCTCTGCTGCACAGCCACCCGCTTCCTCCTGCTCAGTGGCTACTGGGAGAGGGGAATGGCTCTGCTGGTTTGCATGAGGACAAGGGCAGGCAAGTCCCCACAAGGTACCTGTCACCTGGCCAGGCATTGATATTTCTCAGCTTGAGGTTTGGATAGTGGAGAGGGGGCAGATTGTGAGCCTGCTGCTTCCAACAGGAAAGTACATAGTGAGCATCACATTTTTGGTGCCTTCACAGTCTCTAACTTCCACCTTTGCCCTCCTGGCTATGCAAGATCCTTGTAGGATCAAGGCATTTGAAAAATAACCCTGAAAGAAAATAGGACTTGAGTATTTTGGACTCCAGATGCCACCTTTAGGCAGCAGGCAGCTTGCTACGGGATCCCAGGGAAGGGGATAAATCTACTCCATGCCCAGTGCCTAATCCATGTAACAGCATGGCGTTGCCATGTCTCTCTAAGAGGGCATTGTTGTGATAGGGTCTGCTAATGACCGTTGAGATCCCAGATATCAAAGTAAGGGAAAGCCTGGTCACTAACAGGCAGAATTAAGGGAGCACAGTGAATACTGACAGTTTTGTTTTAGCTCAAATGTATCATGTTAAACACCAGGAGAATGGGCTGGAAGTACATGGGCAACACAGTCATGAATATGTTTCAAACAGGATGCTTACATGGGTGAGATGAAACCTCTGATAAAATGACACATCTGGTGTTGTCTTTCCACAGTATTAGCACAGGGCTAAAGGAGGCACTGGACTCTTTGCTAACAAAGCACTGGGAACAGGGGCTATGCACATGGGGCTCCTGGTGCCCTGAAGTGCTGAATTTTTATGTGACTCTTCTAGAGAACCACCAAAAAAATGAACAAAGTCCTTCAGGGTATCTGCAGTGCTCCTGCAGTGTCCCTCTCATGCAAGTCTTCATGCACAACTTCTTTCAGGATGTGTCTGACCTTGACGGAAGAAACTGTTCTCTAGACAATCAATGGTGTTGCTTGGAAGATGACAGAACGGTCTATTACACTTGCATGAGCTTGAATCTGAGTATACAAAACACTCCAATTTACATCCCTTGCTCTACTTAACCACAGTCGAGTACCTTTCAGTGGTGAAGCTGGTATCCTTTCAGGTATTTGGTGTCATCTTAATCTCTCCCTCTCCTCCCCTTGCGCTATGTCTTTGTCGATACCCAGTCTTAGGAGCAGACAGCACAACTGTAAACACATTTATTACGCCCTTGAATCCCACACTTCCCCTCTTCATATCTCCTTTTACTGTGTGGCACCTGTGTTTTGTTTTCATTTCCTTGGAACAAGCAATAAAGCCTTAATTTCATTCAGGAAACAGGGAGGAGAGCTCGTGCTGCTGAGCTCTGAGTTTGCTGGCAGCAGCCATGGAGGGAATGCAGGCAGGTGGGTGGGTTCTTCACCCCACACCAGTGGGGGAAGACACAACGTGAAGGTTTAATGTTGCTGGCTACGGTGTGTTCTCCACGATCAGAAGGGTCGCTGTCAGTTTTGCATGGCTTTTATGAAGTGATCCTCTAGTTCTGGGGTGCTGAGCTGTGGTTTGCATACCTTGGGGTGGGGATGGAGGGTCCAGAGACCCCTGCTGGAAAGTAGCCAGGATCCACAAAGTAAAAATGGCCAAAAATCGCTGCTTAGTCAAATCACACATTATGGGCTTGCCGTAGGAAAGAAATTCTTTGGTCATACCCATAATAAAGTGTCCAAACTCCTAAAAAAGGGTAATTCATTAACAATTTTAGGCACTGTAACTAGTTAGAAAAAAATGCTGATCTTCCGTGTGGAAACTGTGGACTTCTATTTTCTGCTGTATTTCTGTCTTGCTTAGCAGACAAAAGAGCACTTCAGAGCGATTTGACAGCTCCTTTGAAGAGAAAGTCCTGGGGTACTAAAGAAAGGCCAGCAAGGAAAATATAGCCATAACCTAAATTTCAGGCAAATAAATGGGAGTAGGTCAGTAATAGCTGTGATGCACCTTTTCAGATTTGGGAAGGGATAGACTCTGAAGCCATCACGGCTCCCATATCAAGACCAGAGGTGTCCTCAGCCCAGCACAAGTCTTTGCCATGAAGACAAGGTATCTGGGTGTAACTGGATAACAGTTTTGGAATACAGCCTGGATGTCTTCATGGTCTCCTCTAGCAGTAAATCTGGTAACCTCTAAAAAATAATTTTTAACCGAAAAGTTAGTAGCTCTACAAAACTTTCCTCCCCCAAAACCCTCATGCAGCATTTTCCTATGGAAGGTTTCCATGGAGATGGAAAAGTTACAACGAAAAATACCATTGTTCACTTTGCAGGAAAGCAGATCTGCATAGAGGACAAAAAGAGCTCTGTTACAAAGCAGCTGATACCTGGTGTCAGATGGTGTCAAAGGCTCCACCTTCACCACCATAACATTTTCCTCTTCAAGGGCTGTGTCAGTCTCAGGAGCACATGGTCCATCATGTACATGTCCTTCAGGATGCTCCTAAGGGCTCCTGGCTGTTCATCCCATTGGAGATGTTCTTCTATCTGTTCAGTTTCCTCTGACACCCTCTCAAAGGCACATCAAAGCTCTCATCCCCGTGTTCTCACATACACCCAGTGCCACGAGAGACCACGTGTCTCCTGACAATTGGAATTACACTGGGGATTTATTTGGCCTAAGAAGATTTGCTCTAATAAGATTAAGGTATATATGTATCCCATAGAGAAGGACCCAGAGATGCTTAAAGGGCAAGCAAGGTCACCCTGAGTGAGGAGAGCTGCCACCCTGTTCCAAATTGCTTCCCAGGCTCCATCTGGGAACCAAATTCAAACTCAGTGTGAGCCTAAGGGGCTGTATATTGCAAAAACTCCCAAGGGATTCCTACCACCTTGCTGCAAACTCACACCTTGATCAGCTTCGACTTTTAATGAACCAAACGAGCAATTCATACAACCTATGTCATCCTAAGCATTTCCCCAATGCCTTTCAAATGGCGGTATTTGTGTTGGACTCCCGAGCTCCAAACACACAAACACAGGCCCCTTAATTAACTGCATGCCCTCACGACGTCTCCAGGACCAACGTGATGGCATCAGGGTATGTTTCAGTATTTTTAAAGGCTGCGGGCTGTCACCTAGGGCAAGTGACACTGATTGCCAGCAATAGACTCCACCACACTCAAGCAGCTTTACTGTAGCTTTTCCAGTTTCCTAGCAACGAGGCCAGCAAGAAGACCTAAAAGTCTTTCTTAACAAGCTCTGTTTGTCCAGAATGTGCACTTATCACTGCATTGCAAACATGGAATGATCTCCCAGGCCAGCTGATTATTAACAGAGGGAAATGCAATGGAAAAGCGTATTTCAGGAGGGACTACCCCTGCAAATTTGTTAGGCAATCAAATATTTGTGAGCGTGGGGGGATGCAGATGAGAGGCACCCAAATGTCCTAGTTTGAAAGCTTTGTATTTCTTTATTCCACTGGGCTTTAACATGCTCCAGGGTTGTTCCTGTGGGGTTTCGTGGGCCAGTGCATGGTTAGAGGAGAGATGCTGTTCCCCAGCCAGCTGGCTGATCTGTACTGGGCATGGGGTAGCAGGAGAACATAGCAAGTGAGGAACAGACCCAGGCCTGAGCAGAGGAGTAGGGGAAGGCAGAAGGGGAAAAAAATGCCCTCTGAGAGCTGGCAAACACCAAGCTGGGGTCATGTCAGCACAAATCAGAAACCCTATGAGCACTGGACTTGTGCATTATTAGATACATACATGAAAGAGCAGGGAAACAGCCTCAGGAATTAAAATGCATGTGAGTGTTAACTCCTTTATTTCTTTATTTATTCTTTCAGAGCTGACTTGCACAGCTAATTAGTTTCTTTTCCTCCTCCTCCTTTTTTTTGCAGAAGCCCAACTGCCATACTTCTTTTCCTGGCAAATGGATGTGTTGAAAGACAGCCCTCCTCCACACAGAGAGTTTTTTCACTACATCCACCAAACCATGATACACTCTGGAAAGATATACGTAGCTCTGCCCCTCCAAGCAATCATTTCCTTTTATGGCTCTGAAGGGACAAAACCAGGTGACACGCTGAGAAAGTTAAACACTGAAAGTTTCCAAGACATGATGGAGAAGTTGTGCCAACAAGCGGAGACATATAGAAGGAGAAAACAGAGGGGTAGAAAGTGGCGTATGACCATCTGCCAGTATTGGAAAAGAATAAATGCTGAGGAGAAATAATAGGAACCTTTTTGGATGCTGTGAAAGGGCACAAGTGGCATCAGCACACGGAAATAAAGAGGCACATATTGGCTGAGGAGTGGGACTTCTGCCTGGCAGCTCAAATCCTGAATCCCCTGGTCACTGCTTCCCCAGGCAGGACTGCTGAAGTGTGCAGCTCTGGCAGTCAGAAAGGATTAAAGCCATTAGGATTTACCCATATAAGAATATAAAACTTCTGGACAGCAGACAGAGATGTATTAGAGAGAGCTGGCTTGTACCACTTTTGCACTGCTTAGCACTGGAATAACTCCTTTCACTTTAATGCACTTATTCCCGTTGATTTATTCAGGTATGAGAGGAGTCTAGCCAGTAAAGCTCAAATAGATCTTTTAGACCATACCATCCTGCCAAGAAAAGTGGTAGAATCCCTCATATCTATAGGAATATCTATGTGTGCCTGTCGATGTGCATTTAATTTTTTCATTTAAGGATATTGATATCACCCTTCTTTGGCATCCTCTTAGAGAGGAACAGCACTCTGAGGTGTCTTCTGCTGACCAAAAGAGTGTGTTGATGTCAAGACTTGGTGCAGACAACTAACTTTCAGATGAATCAAGTTCAGCAAGGCAAAGTCCTTTCGTGGTTACACACTTAAGTTTTGTTTCCTGAAAAACTTACCCAGCTGCCTAGCAGTTGTGAAAATAGCCAGCAGATAATAACAGGACTGTTCTAGCAAGGGAAGGTGATACAATGCAGAGACCTTTGTTAGTGACTGAAGCAAGCAGAAGGCATTTCTCTCATTTTCTGTAGTTTTCACCAGCACTCGGTGCAATTCTAGGTGTTGACTATACTCGGCATGTGCTCGCTTCTTTCTCCTAACTGTAAAGGCAGGGGAGACATTTCTAGGCTGCTTGTATACAATTTAGGGGATTGTGGCTTTTAAAACTAAAACCGGGGGAAGAAAAACACTTTAAGGGATTTGATTAGAGCAAGTAGGGAGGAAAAAGCCAAAATCTTTCTCACCTTAGATGTGGATCTGTTTATGTTTTGTTTTGTTTTGTTTTGTTTTTGTTTTTGTTTTTAAAGCAAGCTCTTCTGATGAAGTTTAAACCCCCAAACTAAAGTCTGGACAGACCTTGAACAGCAAGAAATGGCAGAGTCAGGATCCAAAGGCAGCTGCATTTTGAGCTTGTCTCAGTACTTCAGAAACATCTGCATTCTTTAACAACATCCATAACCAGTAAAAAGATGAAGCAGTATTTCTGCAGCTGTGGTAGATTGATGTAACTAGCATACATTTAATAGAATTTAAAGTTTTGGCTACCTTTCATGCCGGGTAATAGGGGATGTTACAGATGGTTAACATGCAACAGATACTTGGGGACTGCAGAGTTATGAGAACCGTGTGTTTTTCATGTTGTACAAGTTCAGAAACAGTCAAGAAAGAGGTTGAGAAATAGCAAGTCCCTTGCATAGGTATCCATTTGCAGCAGGACCCTAACTCTGTAATTCCCTAATAAAGGTTAAGGAGCAAGGCTGTTTTATGTGTGAAAAAGAGGAGTTCTTGAACTTTCACTCTAGAGAAAATGAGAACTAACTCAAATATTGTGTCTAAACTTGAACTATGAATGATTACTGTGATCAGAAAATACGTGATTGAGCATTAGAGTCTGCTTTATTTTCACGCCGTCAGGTTTTGGCTGTGTATGCTGAAATACTAACAAGAGGGTTTGATCCCATGCTATTTCTTGCCTTGAGGTCTGGGAGATAGCCATACCACATGCTAAGCTCTTCTAAGCAATCAACCTTTTGAAGTTTGCCCATGCTGATTTATCTCTTAGTCCCCAAAAAGTAAGAAACACCACAGTACGTGGCATTCCAGTGATCCCCTTGATAAAGATAATCATTTTTCATTTTATAAATGCATTTATTTAGGTGTCTGCTAACACAAAGATGGAACAACCATCTCTATATCATAGATTGCTTTGACAAGACTTTAAAGGACTTCTCCAAGCTCTCCAAAGACCAACTCTAACAAATGTTACAGTCCAATTCAGAAACAGCTCTCTACAAGCCAGAAAAATAAACAGTGCCCAGTTTTTCAGACAGCAGAAAGGCTCCTTTTACTAGCAATTAGCCAGCAATGTTCCTCTATCTTTGAGGGCAGGGTGGCTTAAGCCGTTATGGTCACATCCTTCAAGAGGCAGAAGCCTTGCACAGGGCCGAATGCAGACGCGGTTCCCGTGCCTAAGTGTGTGAGTCAGATCAATGGCTGTGCAGACTGCTAATGAGTCCCCTCATTAGCTGCATGCAGGAATATTTACCTGGGAGTCAGGCGGCGTGGTGGTAACTGCACGCCAAAGCACAGCGGCAGCTTGGTGAGCTCTGAACCCTTCTGACATCTACCAGTTGTAAATTTGCTCCCTTAATGCCGGTGTGTTAACACAGCAGCATGTCATCATGAATCGTTTCCTCCTCCACCACCAGCCTTAACCACCCTGCACCACGTGAAGAAGCAGCTTTTTGTAGCTCCTCGCTCCCGTGTGCGCTGCTCTGCCTCTCCTCCCAAGTCCTTGCTGTAGCTGTCTGGCTTTTGGTCCTTGGAACACAATTATGCTGGGAGTGAGAGCAGTCCCCCAGCCTAACTGTGGTGCTCAGAGAAGATATATGTGTGCTTATTTTCAGAGGCTCGCTACTCTAGATGGTGAATCAGGTCTGATGTAGACTGTGGTGCACTGCAACTCCTGATATGACTTGGCAAAGTAATACAGAAGAGCCCATGCTTCCTATTGATTGAATTGCAGCCTGACCTCTCCTGCCTCTTCTCTGGCAAGACTTTTGTTCATCTTTCTCTATTCAGTATTATCCTCCTCTGATAGCCCCCGTTCCAGTCTGCCAGCAGTATTTATTACTTTTCCACAGTATGGCTGTTTTCAGTTTTCTTACATTTCCAATTATACTGCACAGTTGCCATTGATCTGTTTTCTGTTAGCATGAAAATCAGAGCTGTGATCTATATAATTTAAGACTCTACCTTCATTAACCTTCTTTTTGTTTTTAAGGCAGACTATTTAAATTGATCTTTATTAAATAAAATTACAAGAGCCATCAATCCTCATGCTTCACGGTGTAAGTTGATCAGTGGCTAACTCAGGAAGTAATTGCCAGAGGACCTCTTTGTTAAGATGCTGTACAATTAGATGCATTTCAGGAGTTTAATTCCTCCCAGGGAGTACATGGCCACTACTAGGGACAGTATTCTGCACTTGCTGGATCACTGGTTAATTCTGACATAGGAAGAGAGAGCAACTTGACTGGATGGGCTCTTGCTTGGCAGCTCATCTCTCAGCTGCTGCAATGGCCAACATCTCTGTGCTGGCATCTGTCCAGGGCCAGATCCTTCACTGACATACATCAGCACAGACCCATTGACCTGATGTGATACAAAGATCCTCAGCTGGTGGAATTCAGCGTAGCTCCATTGCCTGGAGTGCTGACCCCGTGTTATTTTGTCCTCTCCTGTTGCCAGACAGTGACAGGAGTGTGTATCATGAGCCTATTTATGAAAGGCTCCATTCTCAGCCCATTTCTCCATTTGCAGACTGCTGCTAGTGACTGTCACAGTGTTACTTCAGTTTTGTACCAAATCAGAATCCTGTACCACCCCAGGAAACAAAAAAGCTTAAGCTGCAGGATGTCTGCATTCTCTAAGATATCTCCTCCCTTGCTATGGTTGTATGTATCCTAGCTTCTTAAACTGACTTTTCACATTGTCTAAACATATTTAGACACAAGATTTCACAATTACAGGAAAGTTGCTTTCAACATCCTCCTACTCTCATTCAGATCCATTCTCTTTTGCTCTCATGTTCTTATCATATTTAAGAATTCTGCGTAAATGAGCATTAATGAACCAATTTAAAATTATTTTTCTATGAGCAATTTCAGCTGCAAGTCACTTGATTATGTGAATCCAAATGATGGGGGTGGGGGAGGGAGAGCATAAAACGTGTCTTTGCTGCAGTAACCCGTGACCAATTTAAGCGCTGGAGCAAAGGTAAATGCAGAAGTGTTGAGCTGCCACCTGAGCACTGTCTGCACAACACTGGGTGGAAAGGAGATGGTGCAGGACTGTGAAAGTCAGAGAAATGCACATGATCATATAGAGGAGGGCGCAGGAAAAACTCTTCACTCTTTTTCTCTATCAGTGCTCACCTCCCTGCACTGCCTCTGCAGGACATGGCATTAGCATCTGCAAGCCCATTTCCCTCGTTTGGATAGGGAAAGCAGCCAGCACAGTTGACATCTGGCAGAGAAACAAGTGCTAGGTGGTTTGTGGGATGGGTGCCAGCATGGAGGGAAAGGTGGGGGGACAGGGAGGTTGCGTGGGTTTGTGTCACCGCGCACAAGGTGCATGAATCCAGTGTTGGAAGAGATTTAATAGCCATACCTGCGAGGCACAGGAGCATGTAGGGACTGACAAGACGATATCTTAAAACCTTGCGTGCAGCAGCTGCACACACTAATATATTGTTTTCCAGTGCCAGGTACATTCTATATTTTAGCTCTATAAATTTCAAAGTTAATCCAGAAATGAGTTATTCCGCATTGCAATAAAATGTGACTACCTTCTGACAGCTTTGTTCTATTCTTTATTCCTGAGGCACGAGCAGAGAAGAAAGGCTGGTGCGCTGCAGAATCTAATAACCACAAGTTAAACCACAAGAGTTCAAAGGGCTTGGTCCACCTCCTGTGGAAGTTGATAGGAGTTTTCTATTACACAGAAAACAAATGGGATCCAACCAAAACCAGCTGGATGGCTGTGAGGGACAGAATGAAGCTGAGTCATGGCTCCAAATGTCTCTGACAAGGAAGATCTCAGTCTCTTCCCAGGTTTGGAGCCATTTCCATTTTGTCTTCCATCTTGAGAATGGGGTTTAGAGTGGTCATTGCTGTCTTTAGGTTTGGAGCACCCTACAAAGGGAGGGCTCTCTGGTGGTTGCAGGAAAGGCACTGGTTTCAAAACTCCTGGTTCTTTTCCCCAGCTCTGCTATTGACTTTCTCTCTGACCTTGGGCACATCAATTCTTCCACCGAAGTAAGTGGGAACTCAATTGCATTTTATGCTTCTTTATGAGTCAGATTCCCTTTCTGCAAAATGAGGATCATAACACTTAGCTACCACTCAGAAGTGCTCTGAGGCCTAACAACAAATTAATGTTTAAGATCCTTAGATTTAAAGAAAAAAAAAACCTTTACAGATACGTGAATTTCAGTGAAAAATGTCAATTTGTAGAAACTGAAAAGTTCTACAGTGTTTTCAATGCATTTCTTGGCTTGGGAAAAAAAAAAGAGAGAGAGAGAGAGAGATTGAAAGCATCATTTTGAAATGGTTGAAATGCCCTGTTTCAACATTTTGGAAGTGAAACATTTTTGGTTTTCATTTTGAAATGACTTTCCATTTATTTTTTTCATTATATTATATGCTATAAATACAACACAAAATCAAGTCAAATTGAGGCATGACATCTCTGTTTGTTAAAAGTAAACTGTTTTGAATTACCTGAGAGGACATTACATTTTTTTTTAATTTCCTCTGCAGAGAACTCTGACATCTCCAGGATTTGCTCTGACTGAGCACCTGGCCCAGTTTCAAAATCCACCAGGAAATGGCATTTTTGTCCTCCTCAGAGCCTGTGAGGGCATGAAGGTTCTGCAACATGGCCCGAAATGCCACGTTGAGCTGCCTATCCTGAGGAACTCTTCTACTAAAGAGGAAATACTACACCACACAGACACAAGGCCTTGGGAAGAAGGTGAAATGGGCATGATCTGAAGATGCCCAGTTAGATGCAGTTGTGTCCACTGGACACTGATTTACATAAAACTGCAGATATTTAAGCATTGGAGCAGGCTACCTTCAAGGGCTGCAGAGTCTCTGTCATGGGAGTCTTTAAAATGTTATAAGACATTTCTAGGAAAGGCACAAGGAAAGGTGACCCTTCATTGTGCAGGCTGAGGGACAGATGAACACCTGCGGTCTCCTTCAGCCCTGTAGGTCAATACTGTGATTTGCTGGGGTAGTGTGGTGCTGATACCAGGAGGTTTCCTGGGAAGACAGAGGGACTGCAGCCAGGAGAAAGGCAAGAAAAGAGAGGGAAAACTGAGCTTAAAAGGGCAGATATGAGCAAAAGAGAATGGGAGAGGCAGAAGGAGAGATGGTCAGAATCACAAGGCACATCAGCCAAGAGGATATAACTACAGAGGGGTCCAAACACAAGTCCTAAAATCAAAAGTAAACTCAGATGAAACATTTGGACAAAAAAAAAAAAAAGTAATTTTAAGAAAAAATCAATTACTACAAGATGATCATGGAAGTTTCTTATCATGAAAGTTTCTTCTCATGTCCTTTGCATCTCATCCAAGCCACAACATCCCAGTTCTTGCTTCATTTCTCCATTCACATCCTGAGTGTAGTTTTCATTTGGACCCCCCTTCTTCTTTCATTTGGTTTCTCTCCTGTTCCAACATCACAACTGCCTCAACTGTTCACCAGGCAGGATCAAACCAGGGCTGTGACTACATCCCTCAGATGAGAGATCTCCTGGGAAGAACATGGGGATGCTCATCACAACGAGTGGCTGATCCAGCAGAGTTCAGTGGAGCTGGACAAGGACCAAGCTGCAAATTACTCCTCGTCTTTTGTGATGCCAGCTGCCAAACATCTTAATAGCAAGCAGCCTGTTTCATCCTCTATTGCAGGGTATGCAAAACATCACATGGGAGATGTGGCATGAGTTGGAAAGGGTGCAGCTCCACTCCTTCTGTCCCAGGCTGTCTCCATTTGTTTATACACCTTACTAATGTGATATCAAACATCATACACACGTGCTGTGGCCAGAGACACATTACAAAGGTGTCTCTGCAGTATAAAGGTCACTGGGCACTGGCAATTTGATTATAGTTAGTGGAATCCATTCTGCAATTGCACGGTGGAGTTTTCTAATGCCGACACAGAGCCAGCCAGCAGGCCAGCAAACCTGTGTTACCACTGCCCTCTCACCTCGGAGATAGGACATCTCCATGGCCTACAAGCCCCATGACCTTTCTTGCTAGGATTCTCCTGGAGATCACATTAAGGGAGCAGGGGGATCTGAGCTCTCTCTCTCTGCTGATGCCCTGCATTCCCACTATTTATCAGGTTCTCTTTAAAAGGATTTCAGATTGCATTTCCGTATCTAGCATATGGAGACTTTCATTTATTTGACAGGCTGATTCTTTTATCAGACATTTATAAGGATTTACAATACTAATGCACTCTGCGTGCAGCACTGGATTTCACACAGGAAACCCATTGAAAAAGGGGTGAGCTGTCCTCAGAGCACAGCTTTCCCTTCTCCTTCCCATCCCAGCTTTCCTATGCTTTACGGAGGCAGGTCAACAGGACAAAGACTGTGGTGACACTAATGTCTCTTCTGAAAATTTTCTGCTGGGATGAGTGATGATGGATGTAGTGTGTATAAGGCTCTTCTCTCCTCGTGGCTGTGCTCAGAGGGATGGGGAAGCAGGCGGCAAGGAGCCCCCGCTGGCAGGGCGAGCAGTGACAGGCAAAAGAGGAGAAGGCACTGGACCCTGCAAGAAATCTGCAGAGAGGAGACGGATACGGGCTTTGCTTTAGACTGAGAGTAGTAAAATAAAATCCTCTAGGACAGAGCCCACAGGGCAGAGATTTCTCCTTTTTTGACAGCATACAGTGAATGAAGCACAAAATAGCCTGCTGTCTCTGCAGACAGCAAGGATATTTAGAGATGTCAAACTGTAGTACAGAGGATGCACAAGAGGAATGGAGACACAGCTAACTACCTCTGAGATTTTTGGTTTCTTATTCCAACTGGGAGATCTTGAAGTCATGCAAGTTTTTCCCTGTGCCCCTGCTGGAATCAAAAATACAGCTTCTTTCTGCTTTTGGATACCAGATGGAAATAAAGTTTGTTTCGTCTTCATTATCTGCCCTTGTTTCAGATTCAAAGTTGCTTGGATTCAAAGCCTGCCTTTTTTTCAGTCCTAGCAAACGGCAGGGGAATAACAGTGGACATAGCTAGGCATAAAGTCAACTTTCCCATTTCTATGCTGTATATACAACCAGTTTCTCAGATTCTTTTGGGAGTTTCTAAGGACAGGTTATTTCTGCTGTGTAGTTGATGATTTGCCTAATATAGCAATGCAGCTCCAGTCTCATACTGAAATTTCCTTGCTGATTTGATTTTAATTTGACAGCTGCATTTGGTAGTTTACAATGATCAATAACAGGTTAGCTTTGGTAATATAGTTTCTTGATTTTTAGTTTGAGTTGGTTAAATGCATTGATAGATTCTGTAAAGCACCCAGAGGCCCACAAGACACAGTTAGGACCCCAGGAACATCTGTTCAAGAAGCCAACCTAAAACCCTAACCTGCTGCCTGCCTAACTGACCACCTGGGCACAGCAGGGTGCTGACTCTGCCCTAGGCCTGCCCTTCCCAAATTCATTCAGGTGTGCTAATTCTAGGGGCAGAACAGCAGTAAAGCTATAAGGATTAAGAGAAACAGCTGCAGGATTGCACCAGCAAGGAAGTTCCTGAAGATAATTATGATTTGAATATAAAGTGGTCCAATGAACCTGTACAAACCATTTACATGGATCTTCTCATTAAACATTAAGAGGGGCTTCATCTGATTTACCATCACAAGAGACTTCCACTTGAGTTATAAATGGTCACATCAACTCAGGGCTTAATGAGGTTTAATTAATTTACAGCCACACCTTACTTCCCTGGTATTAATTTGCCTGTGGGTGAGCATGGTGCCTTTAGTCTCTCATTCACTCCAAAGGGTACAGAAGATACTTTGGACTGCTACAGGAGAGCCTCAGCAAGGTAGGGTCGGGGCAAGGGGGGGAGGTTATGAGTGCTTGCTAACAGCACCCACCAGAGCTGGTGCTAACTCAGCAGAGCGGGCAGTAAATGGCTTGCAGAGTAGGGTCTCACCACTGGCCCATGCAGGGAAGAGCAAGACAGAGGGCATTACTGGCGCTGCCTGCAGAGAGCCTCTTCCAACCCTGCAAACTGAGCATCCTTTTGTTCTTGAAATGCACTGCTAAACAAATATGAAAAGAAAAGGGGGAGCAGAGGAAAGCTTCAAGTTGTTTAAGAAGGAGCAGCACTGAAAAGGCCATTAAGAGTTTGGTTTAAACCCGCTAACATTGAGAAACTCACAGCAGAGCACCAGGCATCCAATATGCCAGCAGGGTTAGATAATGTTAAGGGTGATGGCTAGCTGCAAACAGATCCTGGATGCCTGTTATTTTGCTGTGAATTTCCATCCTTTTTGGAGAGTTTAAATCAGAACTTTAATGGGCTTTTGATGTTGTTTTAGTTTGGTGAATAGTTTCCCGTTGTATCTGCTTATTCAGTGAAATAGCGAGGAAGCGCTGTTACTGTGGAAGATGACGAGACTATAGAAGCCCATCTCAGCTGCATTTGCACAGCAGAAGCCTTTAAAAATCACTGTGCTATGAACGAGACATTTCCATATTTCACGGCTATTTTTGCTGGGTGCCTAAAGTTGATGATACAGCAAAAAAAAAATAAAAATTGGATGAAGGGAATGGAGGGGGGGAGAAGTCCTTCTGCTGTTCCTTTCTTCTTAACAATTTACATCTCAGCCATGTTGCTTGGCAAGCCCAACAAAGTGAAGTATGTTGCGACTGTAAAATGATAAGCACATGAGCTACGCTGAGGATGTTTTCTCCCTGTTATTTGGGTAGGGAAATGGGGATTCACTTTGAAGTGGAACATTAGCCTCTCTTTTTCTTTTGCTTCTCTCTACCCTAAGCTTATCAGGGCAGCTGTGTCTTTTGGGAGAAGAAGGTCAGAAGGACTTGAGGACATTGATTATCAATGTGTGTTGCCACTCAGGCATGTGGCTATGGAGCAGTTAATCCTCTGCATGCTTGATAGTCATCATCCTCTCTATTCCCCTTACTTATTCAGGGCTGCAAAGATCTACCAGGCTCTGTAGTTCATGGCAGTAAGAAAACATGCACAATAAAGCCAATAATGGGGAAGTGCAATGCTGCTAAGGGCTGCTTGATGAGTCTGTGGGACATGGCACTAGACTGAATAAGCTCAAAATAAGTAAAGGAAAATAGAAACTGAACTTCGGGAAGAGTTTTCTGCTGTATTGGTCTGTTGTGTTTCCAGAGAGGCTGCTGGGGACTCTGGAATGTTAGTCCTTCTGTGATGCTGTGCCCAAAATTATTGGTTACTTTTCAAAGCCCCTAGGGTCTGTTTTGGGGTTGTTGTTTTTGTGTGTGTGTTTTTCCTTCTTTATCATTTATACTAATTATCTGTGACCATTTCTTAAACACCTTCCATGTGTTTGGCACCCTTTGTCCCACTGTGAGAGGCATAGCTTACACTGAAGTGCTCAAAGAAAAGTGCATGTGACTCTGCAACTAACTCAGTTCTTATGGCATCACTGAAGAAGACAAGCTTGAGGGTATTTTTTCCAAGGTGGGATCTGAAAAATATTTATTGGACTGGGACTAGAAAGTGATCTTGTGGATAGTGGAGAAAGACCCCAGTCCAGTACTGGTGGAGATCCCAGCAGTGGGTGTTTTGAGCCTGCCCTGTGACTGCCTGTTCATTTAGCACAGACCCCAAGGGCCTCTCTTGTGCACCACAGAGAGCAAACCTTGCTCCAGAAGCTCCTTCTAACCCAGACACAGTGAAACATCTTGTCCTTGACCTACCTTCAATGGCTGTGAAGGGGATGAGTTTTTTCCCTTAGATCAGCAGATGAAATAAAAGTAGAGACCTGCAGTTATCCTTCACTAAAGGATTAAGGTTTCTGGGGGTTGGCATTATTACAGTGACCGCAGGCAGCCCCAAACTGGCTAAGGGGCTGCCAGTGGGGACATAGGTTTAAACTGCAGGTTGAGGCATCAAATTAAGGAAAGATGTTTCATCCAAAACTTCAGGCTCAGGGGCTCAGGCATGTCTCTCCCACCCCAGGGAGGAACTGAGCTGAGGCCACAGCACAGGGCTGGTGGTCAGAAAATTGGCCAACTCCTCCCAAATTGCTGAACATCTCTATTGCTCACTCTCTCCATCTATAAAGAAGGATTATAACACTTGTCTCAGATGGGTGTGTGAGGATCAGTGGCTGTAATAAACCCTGCGGCTGCTGGCTGTAATACACCAGACTGACACTCACTGTTATTACTAAGGAATAATTCTTTGCATATGACCAAAACAAACTGAAGGAGATTTTGGTGGGTAGCTCCATGTTGTGTGATAGTGATGTTGCCTCAGGTTTGCATAAATAATTCTCTACCGAAAGTTGAAACACAGAAAAAGACTGCTTGATTTTTTTTAATAGTGGGATGATCATGCAATATTTTGTTATATGCTTTTGGTTCTGGGAGTAATGAAAGAGCATTAGAAGTACTAGAAACACTGGAAAAGCAGAGAATGGCTAACGTTAATCTGACCCTCGACAGAACAATGTGAACAAAGGCCACTTTCATCAGATTTCCACTACATTCATAGGAGAACTGGGAGCAATTCTGGAAATAAAATCCAAAATATGGGATTTTTTGCAGACTGCAGAAATTAGCAGCAACTCCTGCAGACTGAGGTGGAGTTGTGGAAACAACTAAAACTTTCCAACAAGTAAAACTTTCCTGGCTTTGACTCCATTTGGGTCAAAATTTGGGGTATTACTTGAGTTCCCCCAGGCTAATAGCAGAAGTCAAGGATTATAAGCCCACGTGAAACATGACTGCGAATTGCCCTGTGTGGGATCATACCCTAACACACATGTGCCTAACACTAGAAGAGAATCCAAACCTGGCAAAGACCCTGGATCTTTCCCATCCCTTCACAATTCCTATTTTGTTTCAAAGCTCTCCCCAGGCTAAAAGAGGAAAACTTTAAAATTAGGTCAGAGCTCTGAACTCCCATTAGAGACACTGAGGTCACTGCAGTTGTTACCAGAATAAAATCCTGGGCTGCAATCAGGACGCATTGCATACTTGGAGAGGAGCTGTTCCCCTGTGCTGCAATAAGGATTCACTGGCCCCAGGATGGCTGTGGTATAAGGTTTAATCAGGTTAGCTAGGTTTTCTCTCTTGATTTCACAGCCTCCATTCAGCACACCAGATTATAAACTTTCAACATGTAATTGAACCTGACTCAAGGAGCCAATTGTATTACAGTGAGCTTTAAAAGGGGGAATGGCAAGGGCTAAAGTTTTCATTCAACGAATGCAATTTCTATGCACAGAAATCAATTCAATTGACATCAGTTGAGCTTTAATGCTGAATTAAAGAGCTGCCAGGTTTCCCCCATGGGGCTTTTACAGTCCGGGTTTTATGAATTCATTAAAATGCACACACAAACTTTTAGGGAAATAGCATTACACTGTAATAAGAGCTACAAATCGACCATATTCCTCTGAGATAGAAGTCTAATTTGAGTTGCCTAGTTGGTAAAATTGTTTTTCATCGTTTTGCATTTATTAGCAGAGGGTGTCATATTTTCCCTTGTTTCTATTTTGCTTTCTTGCTGTTTGCTCAGCAAGGGACAGCATCATGTTTAGAAATACCAAGGGGAGATGCAGTCTTTGGAAAGCAGGTGCCTTCTTGGGAAGCTGTAGCAGCATAGGACTCTTCGAGGCAAACCATGCCTCAAGGCAAGCCAGGATGGTTGGGCTGGAAGCCTGAAAGACTTGGTGGGCACCTCCAGAACTGCAGGATTGATGGTCTCTGCCTACTGGAAGCTGGAGTCACTCAGCCTCCAATGAAAGGGAAGAGCAGGATGTTCTAAAAGACTAAAGAACCTGGCTTCTCAGAAACGATTGGAGCTGAAGCCAGCTGGGAAGTGAGAGAGCCAAACATTTTAGAAAGTATCTGGAGTTTCAGTGCCCTTCCCCTGCGTTAATCTCACAAACTCAGTGAAAAGAAGTCACCTTCCAGCGGCCCACATCCTCTATCTTCTCAGCGCTAAATTCTGGCACAATTAGACTCCCAAATACTGGTCGCCTTTGAGATACTGATGATGGCTGGAAAACTGCAGGGGCAACCACAGAAACCATGCCCATGGGAAGGATATTTGAACAGGTTGGCATCATCTGGTTGCCTCTGTGTCTATGTTGTTGTACTCCTATTGCACACTTTTCAGTGTTCTGTCTGATAATGAACATTCACAGGGTTTCATTAAGTATGCTCTCTAATTGGATTGATGACCCTGGTGATTGGAGGTCTTGACCTATCCATAAAACAAGCGGGACTCAGCACAATTCCCTCATGCTGCTGGTTTCCTAGCATGACTTGTCTCCAGCTTTTGACGGATGAGGGATTCTCTAGGGCTAATTCAGCTCCTGCAGAGAAGGCACAGTTGATGTCATTTGGGAAGCTGAATTTTGCAATGGGGACGCACATGCCTGTGCAGGGAGACTCTACAGACAAACTTGACAGGCAGCCAACCCTCTGTCGAGTGGTAATACATAACAGTCAGTGCCAGCTCCCATTTCCAGGCTAACTTAGTGATGTGGAATGACTCCATATGCTCTCAACAGATCTGATCTCCCTCTCCAACGGGTCAGGAGGACCTGGAGAAGCAATGGAAAGGGGCACAAAGGGGCTCACCCAGGATAGGGCCCTATGCTCTCAAGAAAGAAGAGTTTCCAGTGCTTCTCTCTTTGTCAGATACACAGGTGAGACAAAACTAAATGGCACCTCTGCCTCTAGTGACAGCATGCAAACTAAAGAGTAGCTTAAGGAAACATAGTAGGAAACAGATGTATGCAAAAGGCATATGCATGTGGTGGCTTTCCTCATTTGGTTCTCTAGAAGCCAATGCAGCCAACAAATCACAGCGTTACACCAGCAGGGAGGGCAGTGTAGTAAGGACTACTTTGTGCCATTTCCTCAGTGTTTTGCAGGGACTAAGTTTCTGGTAGGTTTTCATGAAAGTTGTGAAGAGGAACCTAGAAGATTAGTTCAAAGATTACATCAGTGCATTTTGCTGGAAAGCTATAACTATTAAATAGCAGATATATCTTTTTCAACAGAAGTTTACATACCACCAGGGGAGGGAAAAAAAAAAAAAATACTACAGATTTGCTGATGAATCAGCTAAGATATTAGAAGGGAGGGAGAGGGCTCCTCTCCTCCCTATTTTTCTTTTCAGTGGATCATGCTGAGGCTTTCTAGATGAAAAGAAGACAAGCTATCATCTCTTCACAGTTAAAGAGCTCCCAGAAGCAAAGGGAGAGCGAGAAATAACTAGACCAAGCACTCTTACGATGAACTTTGGTGGACAGCAAGCTAAGAAGGAAGCATGTCCTTTACCCGCATCCCCAAATACTGTGAGCATCCAAGTGGAAAATTCCACCCAAGCTGTCTAGAGACCCATCAACAGCAGGACTTGGGCCCTTCTTTTTAACCTGTAAATTGACACAAATGGGCAAATTATAAACCCAGCAGGAGGGATTATGCCTGAGGCAGGCAAGATGCAACTTGCGCAGAAAAAGCAGTGACAAGGTGAAAGCTCAGTGCCTCCATTTCTTGCCCATTCCCTCTTTCCCAGGTCAAGAAGCAAAACCCATTTGAAATCATAGTTGCCTCAGCAAGGCACAAATCCTGCAGCCGGCCGAGTCCTGCGGGCAGTGACAGAAGCCACATGCTGAATCAGCTGTGCCTGAGGCCACCTGGCTCATGTGCCAGAGGGTGCCAGCTCCAAATGTAAGGCTTTCAAGCTAGAAAATCTTAGACACTTGACAGTGTGCTTGTATATACAGAAAATGCCTGTGACAGATAGACTGCTAGATAGACTTTAATAAGAATTGTTCTTAAAACCAAATGTTCTGAGATACTAGTCCAAAAGAGAAAAATCATGTGGGTCTAAGGAGGAAAAAAAAAAAAGTCACGTTGGCACTAACCCCTTCCCATTAAAAGATATTTGGAAACAAAGCCTGAAAGATGGTTTGAAATGTGCAAATCTTAATAGTGCAGGTTATTGCAGAACTCAATTTACTTGATTCTTCTCTCATTTCTACTCCCACGTGCATCCCACTCCAGACCCGCTCGTGTCTGCACTGGACCATGGTAATTCATTTCCCTGGAGACTTTCTTTGCAGTGGATGCAGAAGGAACAAACAGGTCGAAAAATTTGGCAGCATCCTCCCAAAAGCGCTGCGAAAAAGGGTCGCGATTCCTGCCCAGCAGCACCCAGGCTTGTATTTTCTTCCGGAGTGTAAATACGAGAGCAATTCCCACCGCTGCCTTCACCCTGCCCCGGGCTGCGCTGCAGGTGCCCGGGGAGCTTCGCGGTGACTCTCTGGTGGGGTGCGAGTGACACCCTGTGGCCACCTCTCCCGGGGCTCTTCCCGGATCGTCAGCGCTCGCAAAGAGCGAGGCTGGGACGAGGGATGGTGGCAGCCCTCCAGAGCATCGCTCTCCTCTCGGGCTCTGCGAAGCGCTGGTGCTGCTCGGGGGGAGGAGGAAGAGGAGCCACCCTTAGGCTCGGATGGCTCGCTGAGCCTTCCCCGAGCTTCAGCCATCCCTGAGGCTTTGGAGGTGGAACCAGAGTCTCTCTGACCCGTGTCGCTAATTCCTTTTGACCTGCTGCTCTCCCATCAGTGCTTTTACCTGGCGCTGCACAGCTCAGCTCTAATTGGGTGTGATTTCAGCAGCTTTCAATAGCTCCAGCCCGACTAATGCAGAAAAGAAAATATTTACATTCAAGGATATCTTTGCTTGTGAGATTGCCAGCTGTGCTCAGACAGCTGTGGAGGGTTGAGTGGTTTGGGCAAAGACTGGAGACTCGCCTTGAACTTTTCTGAGCCAACGTAAAATGCAGTGGAGAACCAGTTATCTTTTAATCCAAATCCAGATTTGAGAGCTGTTCAGGCACTCTTATTTTAGCCTGTTACATGCAGTGAAACCCATGAGATATGGATCTAAGCTCATTAATCCAAAGTGTTTTTTCAGGGCTCACCAACAGCCAGACCTGCCTGCATTCTAGGCTTGGATGGAGATCTACCTCATCTTAGACCCAACTCTTCAAGTGTTTCTCACCAAGGATAACTACATACTTGGTTTTGGTTGTTGTTTGGTTGTTTGGTTTGTTTTTCTTGTTCATGATGTCATGAGGTGATGATGTTTTATTCCCTATGCAGAGGGCATTATCCAATCCACTACTGCTTAATTCTGAGGGTGCAGAACATTTTGGTTCACTGTTCAGAGCAAGGAGGAAAAATATCTCATATAGGAGGAAGAGAAACCCCACACTGTGATCACATAGTTGCTGTATTACTTGTCTGGATGAAGTATTGTTTTGTTCAAAATGTCAAATTCTGGGTGTCTGTTTCAGCAATCCAGAGATGAGTTATCTTGAAAATCATCCTTCTGTCACTGAATTTCCAAATTACAAGGGAAAAAAGCAAGTGAAAGGAGCTCTGCCATTAGATTTGCCAACTCCTTCCTTTCCAGCAGCAGGCCACTAGTTCCACTGCCCCCAGCCCAATTAGGTGTTTATGATTTTAGGTTTTCCTGCAGCAGGAGGGGGAAAGTGATTAATCTCTTTATTAGAGATGAGTGGGAGGAGAGATTCAGGTGTACATCCATTCAACTGAATCCCCAAACTTTGGGGGTACCTGCACCTCCTGTCACTCTCACAGCATTGCTCCCGATTGGATATTTTTAGATCTTTGCATACCTACTAATATCCTCTGCAAAAGAAGGTGGGAAAAAAATGTAGATTGCATGTTTGCATACATTTACATACATTTGCATATATTTCTGCACATTCCTTTAGACCTACATGCCCTCCCATTAGGAAGTGATTGTCTACCAGGCTCTGATATGAACACATTACCACATTCCTGTCCATTTCCACAGCACAACATCTCAGTAATGGAGCAGGTCAGCTTAAAATACAGGTTGTGAAATAATGTCATATCCCTCTGATCTGATCTCTCCTAACATATATACCAAAAGCAAAGGCCTGTTGTCCCAGATGAGCACTCATCATTCTGCTTCTATTGGACTGATGTCTGCAGATCCATCTGAGCTGTATGGGGAGTTCCCCAAACTACCACAACTCCACTCCTCATTACACAAGTGTGAAAACATGAACAGACGAACCACCAGCTTGTAAGATCCAGCAACCACATATAAACCCAACCACCCAAGAAATTTGGTTCTGCCAGACATTTTCCAGTGCAATATCCTAATTCAATTCTCCAGTTTGAGAGAGATGATCAAGACAAACACCACTTTCAGGGTCCACTCTGGAGTTCAGTGGTGGTCCTGGAAGGATAGCAGATCAGGTTCTCATCTTCCAGGGAATCAGAGGACTTGGCCTTCACTGAAAATGAAAACACAACAGAAAATAGAACAACCCACCACCTCTTTCTAACCCTTCAAGTTGTGAAAATTACCTTCTGAATGTAAATAGCTTCAGTAATTAAGATTGTTGAATATACAGTACTAGGGAATGTGCAGTTCATGATTTTTTCAATGAGAACATATTAAATTATGCCTTTTGATATCTCTTTTTGAAATGTGGAATTATCAAATTTTTATGTGCTGGATGTGTGTGCTGACTCTGTCCATACATAGCAAATGCACTTAAAATGCTAACATTTCAGTGTAATAGTTTGATTGATGAGATTTTTCTTATAAAAGGGGGAGGAGAGGGAAATTAGATAAAAGAAGCTCGCTTGGGGAGTTTCGATAGGAGTATTTTGTGAGTCCCCATTCACCCAGCTTCCAAATGATCCAGAAAATGATTGAGCCCCTTCTGAGCAATCAAGGAATAAAACTGGTTGCTGTGGGCCAGACCTTCACCTGTTGTAAAGTGCCTTATTTGCAGCAACTCAAGTGAAACTGCTGCTTTACAGCGGGTGACTTTTTGGCCCTGAAATGCAACAATATAGGAAGAGCTTTGCTCCATCATGTGTGCAGTCTGATTGGGGTGGTTGCTCCTCCAGCAGCTCTGTCCCTGGGTGCTCCAGGTCTCAGGATGATGATCCCTTGCTGAGTTTTAGGGAATAATGAACAAAGGAAGTGGGACACCCCCCCCTCCCCAGGGACCTTATTCTTCACAGAGAACCACTGTCCTTAAATTCAGTTATCCCACGTCTGTCAGGTTTCCTTCTATCTGCAGGAAGGACTGAATATTGGAAGTCAGGGCTCTCCTGTATTGGACTTGCCCTGGCTGCTAAGCAGATGGTTCATTTTGAGGCAGCTGAAGTTCCAGTAATTCCTCTATGCTGCAGCTTCAGTTCCATTGTCCTTTAGCTATTAACAGTCAGAGGGAGGCAGGCATATCTCTGCTTCAGGATAGGGGCTGGAAGATTAGCCAAGCCAACCCAAATATAAATCCGGCACCATCAAGTCTTTCCCTGCAGCTATATACTGTCTCCCATGTGATTTTAGGCAACACTTTCCAATCTACTTTCTGATAATATCACCATCTAGTAGCAGCTAGGACACTGTCCCAATAATAACACACACAAAACCCCTCTTCCTCCAATTAAGTATTTCCTTCCACCAAGAGAGCTACCAGGTTGTGGGCACATCTGTTGGCTTGTTTATACTTTAATGTCATCCAAGTAATAAGAGCACCAGGAAAAAGAAAACAAAACAGAGAAAACCCTCTAGTGGGGCTGGTGCTGCTGTGTGTGCCTATGGTAACTACTGTGAACATTAAGATGAAGCACTTCAAGCATGAATAATAATAAAAAAAATTCTGGAAGATAGATTAAAGCACTCTAGCACTTTGTAATAGTATTTGTAATGCAGATAAAGCGTTTGTACTCTAATTTCCAGCACCACCAACAAAATAAGTAACTGTGCTTGGATTGCATTTTTCTTTCAAAAACTGTTCCAAAAAATATTCATATTGAAGGAAAACAACTTAAACTGGATTTAGAAACACAATGCAAGTGGGAAAGTTAGGCGCTATTATCAGCATGACAAGTGCAACCTGTTCCTTTGATAAATGGTGCTTGAAGAAAGACACAAAGCTCATCTGCTCAAGATCATTGTGTTTTAAGTTTAATTAAGTAGCGAATTAATGTTTGCAAAATGCTTTGAGATCCTTCAGCAGACGGTGCTCCTACAAGAGCAGAGCACTTTTAGCATGATATGCGTTTCTGGGAGCTGAACTAACCTATTCTTGTCTGAGACCTCGATCTGCAGCCTGAAGCGGTCAGGGAGAACGTCCCCAGTGACTTCAAGCTGTACCAGATCAAGCCTGCAGGACGTGAGTCTTGATTTTGCCAGCAAGTCCCAGTGAAGAGAGCTGGAATACTTCCATGCTTAGAGTTAGGCACTTATTTAAGTAGCTTGCTTTAGAGTACATATTTTCATATGCACACCATTCGTAGAGCCGAGGGCCAGAAAAGGCCATTAGCACAGCTCGGCTGACCTCTTGTTTATCTCAGGCCATTACATTTCACCCAATAACCCCATGCTGAGCGTAACAACTTGTGTCTGCTAAAACAGATCTTCCGGAAAGTGCCTCCAGGCTTGTTTTAAGGCCAGGTGGATATGAGGAATCTGCCACTTTCTTTGAAATAGTGCTTAATCTACTTCAGTGTTTAAAGTGTGAACCTTTTTTCCTTCCCTCATTTGAATTTATCTGGCTTCAGCTCCTATCTATGGGACCCTGCTACGCCTTTCTACCCTGGACGAAAGAGCCCTTTAGTAGGTAGAGAAATTTTCTGCAGCAGCATTCACTAAGGTAGCATTACAAAGGCTACTTTCATGCTTGGGGGTGGAGGATTATTGCTTGGGATAAGAATGGAATTGAAAGAATTAACATTATTCTACAGGGATCCCAATGCAGTAGCTCTGGTACAGAGCTTTCTTCTGTGCTCCAAAGATCTGATAGCCTAGAAGGATGAAAACAGTCAAGTAAGGGAAGAGTAAGGCCAGGGACATGACTGACACTGAACAAGCATCTTGGCTCTGTTTTATTGCCATTTATTTGCATTGAGAGGTTTGGAGGTCTACAACAACCTCCTTTTCTGGCCAGTTACAGCCTGTGTCTTGGCAGCATTCAGTTCTCAGCGGGAGCAGCAGAACAAGGGCAGATTCACTGCAGCAAACCAGGACCCCAGCAGGGCCGAAATTTCACCATATTTCCATGCCAGCACAGAAGTTATCCACAGAGACATGGATAACTCTGGGCCTGGCTTAGCGATACGGCTCGTACTACGGGAACATGCAGTCAAAGTAGACAAGAACTGCATTTGGCCCATCACGCCAGCAGGCAGATGAAGCACAGCTATGGGGACCTGCTGGAAGTTAGGAGCTGGATACAAACGCAAACCTCTAAACTAAACACGTTTAGAAAGCCATATGCCACCAACCCAGGCAGTAAGGAGAAACCGTCTGTTTGCTCAGAGCCCGGTGCAACTCCCACGCATGGCAACAGAGATGGAGCTAGATGGGGCCCCTGGAAAGTGTCTCTTGTTTCTTATTTTATTATTATCTCTAGGTTCTCCTCATAAAGCCTCCAGTTCAAAAAGGCAGAGAATTTGTGAATAGCCAGGGGATGCTCACCCCCGCATAAACATCCAGCGTTTCCACGTCCGGGATGCCTAACTGCTCCGTGATAGCTCTGCCAGCGCTTCCGAACCGCAGCAAGTGAATATCATTAGCAGCATCTCCCAGCCCCAGTGCGAGGGCTTCGTTTGCTTTACTGTTGGCTTGGTAACAGCTGCTGTTACTGTTCAAGGTGGCAGGAGGGCAAAAAAAGTGCTTAATGTTTCAGAGCACTTCAGGAAAGCCTTACAGAGTCTTTGGCAGGGTTTAATAGCAGCCAGGCACTGCCCGGAGCAATGTCTCAGAGATGCTCTCGGGTGATGCTCTTCAGTGCTGTAGCCGTGCCCCCGCCACCTCCGCACAACGCCAAGGCCAGAGGGCAGAGCCCAGGGCCAGGCTGCGGTACCGGCCATGGACACAGATAGACCCTGACACATTAATTGTACATAACGGCGCAACAACATGCGGCTCTACCACGTCCTGACCTGGGAACGGGAAGGACGAAGCAGGCATTGCTCTAGCAGTTCCTGAAAAGAGTCTCACAGGCTTTCCACATTCGGTGGGGCGGGTGATAGGAGCCCCATCCGAAATATCTCTTCCCTCCCTCTCTCAGCTCATCAGCCAAGAGGAACATCTGGAAGGAAAACCAGGGTCTATGTTCAGATTTCACCAGCAGCTCTGCATAATGCAGTGTGTAATGCAATCTACTGCCCACATTTAATATGCTTTAACGTGAGGGATGTGGGTTGCAAGAACTCCAGGTCTAAGTCCTATTTTTACTTAGTTTTGGACTCATTTTTACCTTCAATTGGCAATGGTGTAAGGGGGGGGGTGGTGTTAGACACAATAGCATCTTGCTGCAGAGAACCGGGGCTGCTTGGTTGTGTATCAGCACTATCGACTAGTGAGAGAAATGATGGGAGCTGATGCTTTTGGATGGAAAAGAGCTAGGCAAAGCCCTAGACCTAAGCAACATGGTGAAAATGCAGGTGGTCACAGCTGCCATGGCATGGATCTCAGTGGCAGATGAGGATGAAGGACAGTTCAGGACACATTACCTGGGAAATGTGACTTTAAAACCACCACAACAAAACCCAGATGTTTAACCGTGTTTATCCCCAGGTTCCTAATGGAGAAGAAGCTGGTGCAGAGCTTACTGACTTTGAACTCCTAAACCATCGGGAGCTAAGACAAATCTTTGAGGAGAAGCTCTCTGCACAGAATGCCTGTAGGATATGAGTGGGGAGAAATTCAATGACAAGCTCATAAGGATGCGAGAACTGCCACTGAACATCACCTTGCTGTCCATGGTGGTAGGAGGAGATGCAGCTGTAGCTTCATCCACAGCTTAAAGTCTTGAACATCAGCCTTGCAAAACCACATTAGGTTCAGCTGACACCAATACTCCAAAAAGAGACAGATTTTTTTCTGAGCGCAGGCTTTTATATGCCCTTACTGTTTGCTTCCTCTGATTATAACCGGGACACTACCAAGTATTCCAGACTATTATTTTTAATTCTCTTCTCTCTCCCCTCCAACTCCCCTGCTCCCTTGACCTGCTCCCATAGTGCGCTCACAGGGAAAAGCAGCTGTGGGAACTCTCAGCCTTTCCGCATTGTGAAGGACAGGACTATCTCCGGGCTGCCATTCATTCCATCAGCCACTGCTCGGGAAAGCACAATTTGCTGCAAGCTGATAGCGGCATGCTGACACTTAGCGGGACGGGAACGTGCTCCAGCCTGACAAGGAACAATCACACATTGCATTAAGGGAAGAAAGGGGACAGGGAGGAGAAAGGAAAAGAGGTAGAGGAGAGAAGGGGAGAAAAAAGAAATAAGGAATGGTGAGCTATTCAGAAGAAGCCCTGTAATTTGAGTGTCAGTAATGAAATGTTAGGTCAGATGTTTTGATTGAATGTCAGAAGGAATTGTATGCTGGGGAGTCATGCTTCCCACTTTACTGACAGAGCAAACTAATGGGAAAATATTCCAAAGTGACTGATTTTGGTGCTAAGACTCTTTTACTGATGTCTCAAACAAGCACAGGAAATGCCACTGCATGCATAGATTTTACCATCTATTTAAATAAATATACAAAAAATTCAAAAGTAAACTCAAATTCAGCTAAAAGAACAGCTGAGTCCCTGCAGCCCACTGGCAAAAGCTGACAAGTCCATAAAAGAAGCAAGTCTTTTTTTTTTTAACTCTTCCAGTGAGATCAACTTGATCTTCCCTCCGCAGCCTGTGTCTCTTTGGAAGAACAGCACTGTTAATTTGTTCTCTCACATGACTGAATGTAATACAGTTCTATAACCTTTTAACATTTTGCTGCTTGCATGGCATACCTGTGTCTTACTTATTGCTCATCAAATTATGCAAGGAACTCAGAGCTCTACTAAGATGTTTAAATACGTCCGCATCAAAAATACGCTTCTGTAATGCAGGCAGCACAAAATCATCATCACAGCCTCATCTGCATATTAGGATTCATTCTGTCAGCCTGAGAAGCCAGGACTGAAATAGCCAAGCATAAAAGAGAGGGGGAATGTTCCTCAGGTGGCGTCTCGTAAATCATCGGTTTCTAATTTACGGATCTTTTTTTTTCCTCCGGATCTTCATCTATTTATTTATTTATTGCTTTCTAGAATACAGAGTAATTAATATTATCTTCTCCCCGGCAGGAAAAAAAAAAAAAAAAGCTACATTGCTGGAGCACATTCACCAAGTCCTCTTCATTATGAGTTTGCGCAGATGGGGAGAGTTGCGGAGCAGGATGACCGTGTGGTTCAGGTCTTGGCCAAGGATTTCTCAGTGCTGGACACAGCTCCTACCTCTGCCCCATGTGTCCTGTCAAGCTTTCAAGATATTTTGAATGCCATTGACTTTCAGTGGGACTTACTCTGCAATTTGGCGCTGGAAGTTGGGCTCCTAAATGCAGGTGGCTGGTTTAGAAGGCTTTACCTTTCATCTCTCTGTGCTTTCACATCTAACTCTGAGACTGAATAAGTTTGCTCTGGGGTGTGTGCTATTCAAGGCATGGACTGTTTTTCTCATTGCATGCCTGTATGGGTCTTAGGATGACAGGCTTTCCATTAGGGCCAATAAGTTTCAATGTATAAATAAAAGCAGGAAACATGGAAGCTTCAGGATTTGGTAGTTAGAAACAAAAACTATCTTTTTCTCAACTTGCTGGTGCTGCTGTTTTTCAACGTTTCTACTTATGGGTGTCCAACCTGAGACAAGTTAAAGTGACCCGATTTAGAGAGTGTAGATTCTCAGCACTTTTGATAAAGCTGAAGGCCAAAAAAACAGTAGTGGTGGTTGAAAATCTAAGCCAAAGCTTTTTTACTTGCAAATCTCCAGTCCAATTCTGGCTCAGGCAAGCAGCCATTGGAAGTTGTTCCTGTCTGACAGTTGCATTGATGGCATCTGGAAAATGAGCTGCTAAGTTTCAGCTTAATTTCTAGTGAATACATTACTCAAAAACTGTTCAGTGCATACATCCTGGTACCTACCAAGTGCAATTGCCTATGAATCATCCAGGATGCATTTGTACAAATGAAGCTACCACAAAAACAAATGGTGGTGATTGCTTCTTTCTATCTTCAGCACAGAAATCAGATACTAAATCATAAAAACCATTTTGCTTCCTGAGGCCAAGAGCACAGAAGGAGAGGAAACAGGCCCAAATTGTGGAATCTAGAGCTAGATAGGTTTGTGTAGCCTACAAGCTGCTTCTGAAACATTGCTGCTAGATGTTTTGTGGACTGACGGAGAAAATGGCCTCAAGGGAGGGAAAGGAGAGCAAATTAATTACAATGTCAGAGTTACACTGCAACGAAAGCAAGTGGAGGCAGTCACAACTGTGAGCTCAATGAACCTCTCTAAAATAGGAATTTTGCAGCAATTAATAGGACTGTGCCCTGATAAAGGTTACCTTGTCACTGCCAACAGTACATGATTTTCCCCCCATACCATATCTATATTGTTTGTCAGGAATGAACTTTAATAAGTTTATGCTGTCAGAACTCATCACCAGAGTGACCACACACATGGTACAGTAGATGCAGTGCAAAGATCTGCTTTGATTTTGTCCGTTGAGGTGCCAAACTTCTTTCAAACATGCATTAGAGCTATTGGCACCAAGACAAGTTCTGCAACACCACACCAGGACCATCTTCGGGAGCCTTCTCTCAGAATGGGAAGGAGAGGGGCAAGGACAGGCTGGTAAGAGGCAGATACACAGATTCAGGTCCCAGCTCTGCTAGCAGCTTCTGACAACTGTGTTAGGCTGTCTGGGTCATGATTTTTCCAATCATTCATTTGCATGTGTGAAAATGCCTACACAAGTGCATTCTCAGCTTGCCTAGACATTTGTGGTGGTGGGGGACCCCTGGGCTGGGGTGTGCAATGTAGATCAGGTGGCCACCAGAACATTCAGCAAACCATCCCCAAACCATCTTCCTGACTTTCTTTCTACAGTCGGTTACCTGTGATGTTGTGCACATTCTCATGACCTGAACCATTATTGGGATCTATGGAGATGCAAAGCATGAAACTCCTTTATTGTGAGCTCCTTAACTTGAGGAAAGTGCATTACAGCCCAGCCTGCTTCAGTCCAAGCTGAACAGAGTAAGGTCAGCAACCACAGAGATGGTCATGGCATTGGCATGACAAGCCTGCTCTGATGCTCGCTCCTTCTCTACTATAGACAGACTCCTAGGAACTGCTCCCATCTCCTCCTCCAGGTATTCTTAGCTCCTACAGTGAGAGGAGGACCAGTGGTAGGTGCTCAACCTCTTGTCACTCAGGCTTTATGGGAGTCAGGCATATAGAAACAGTAAGAACCTCTGAAGGTTTTGTGCATTGCAATGGTAATACAGGGTGGTGGAAGTGATAACATCCGGACAGCACTTATTTGTTAACCATATTGTAATCACAATACTTGCAATTACAGTTTGATATGGCACTGCCGACGTGACCAACATCTGGAAGTATACCGGGGTCTTCAAAATGAGTACAGTTTCATTTCCATTATTATTTGCTTCTGCTGAGAGTGGCAGTAAACTGTAGTTAATAAAGGAAAGGCAGCTTTTATGGGCTAGGAAGACAGTAAATATATGCAAAATGGTTTGTTGAATCTAGCAGTGGGGTGCCATAAGAGGCTTCATAAAGCAGGGATAGAGTTTAGCATCATTCTTCTAGGGCTGGGAATGATACAAAATAAATCTCTCCTGAGTCTGCTTACTGACTGGCCCAGTTCAGATAGAGTATACACAGTCAGTGCTTCTTCCTCCGCAGAGTTCCTGTTAATCACTGTTAATGCCAGTCATCAGATCACTAATCATTTAAAACAAGAAGCTGCAGATATTACACAGATTCAGGATGAGATAAATAGCACAGATCTCCCCAGGGGTATGAAGAAGGTCTGAGCTCCCCTGCCGCTGATGCTGCCTGGTACAGCATGAGGCTGTGTTTGCCTTCCTAACCTTTATTATGATAGGAACTACTCCACCCTGACATGGACAGGGAGGCAGGAACCTTGAGAATCCTTCATATGGATACATGGACACAGGGATGGATGTGGCCAGACCCTGACCATGTTCTTCTGCACCAGATGGGAAAAGCACAATAAATGGGCCTCACAGCCATGCCCTGCCAAACCCAAAGGACACATGTTTTGTAGCACTTTGATCATTGAGCTGCAAGTGCCCATAGCCATACGCTGAGCCACCTAAGCAGCCTTGATGGAAAGCCAGGATTTCGTAAGTCCCATATCACTCTTCTAGCCCAGCCTGATTCTTTCTGCTGACTTCACAGGCCTGAGAGCTGAAACAACACCGTTTTCTTTTTGCCATTTGGGAGGGTTTAAGAGCACTGAGGTTCTGCTGATGGCCAGCTGTGTCTCAGTTTATCACTTGCAGTCCTGGGAACATGTCTTGAGCTGTCTAAAACAATCCACTTTTTTGCTCAGAGCAAAGGCAATGAAAAGGTTATGTCACTGCAGTACAAATTTTCCTTGTAAATCAGATCCAGAAGTCAATGCCTGGCAGCCACCTTCTGTGATGTACTTAAGATCCTGAACCAAGGGCATGTGCCTGCAGATGTCAGAGCGTGGATTTACATGGCAGTTTGGGATGTGGGTCTCTGGCGGAATTTGCATGTACTCCCAACGTCAGCTTCATTTCATCTGATGATGGCATTCGGAGTCCTTGCCATAGGACATTTTACAATACAGGATGTGCTGTTTGAAAACAGGCTCACCTGGGTGGTTTCGGAGGGGGCAGACAACAGTATGAATTTGGTACCCAGTGACTCTTAAGGGCAGGACTTCACAATGCAGCAAGCAACAAAATCAGATGTGCAGAGGAGGAGGAGGGGAGGAGGGAGAATGGACTCGTGGCTTGATCTTGCCCAGAGCTGATTTCAACAGGCTCCATGGGAGCTAGGACTATTCCGTACTTAACAGTGGGAGTTTCAGGTAATTGTGAGATTGAATCTTACAGGAGACCATGACTTGCCAAAGGGGAAGTCAAATAACATCAAAGCAATCAAAGGAATTCTTCAGGAATTACTGAGTGAAATTCTCTGGCTCAAACAGGACCATAGGCTAGATTAATTACAACTGGCACATCTAGATCTAACATCTGTAAATACCACAAGTCATGTCCATGTCTATTTTGTTCTTGCTTCCACAATTTTACCTTAAAATCCTGATCTGGCTGAAGTAAAATGAGGAACAAAGAAAGGAGGAGGAGCATTGTCAGGTGATTTTTTTTAGGAGTGCTGTCTAGAGACAGGGGATGTCTTTGGAGTAGGTGAGTGAGGGCTAAGTCCTGCCTTCGTTCAGTCAATAAATGGAGACAGAACCAAACAGGGTGATGGGATAGTCCCATGAAGCCTGGGTGTAAACAAGACTAGAGATATCTGTGTAAAGACTCTGCCCAGTGAAATCCCTTAGCACTGCTCAGAGACCCAACGCAACCACCAATGGGTCTGGTTCCAGACCAGCCTCAGCAACACCACAGTACACACCAACATCATTATAACCAAATGCTTATCTCACCAATCACAGAACAACTGAGTCCCCCCTGGGCCCACCATCAGATTATGTCCCAAGCAGAAGGCAGCTGTGAAATCCTGCAGCACTGCAAGCACTCATTTTCCTACTGAAGAAGCAGAAGGTGGGCCCATCACCACTCCTCGCATGACAGCATGGCTCAGATCTGGCCTTCAAGACCACTTTTCAGAATAGTCCTGACCCTTTTTAAGTCCTAACAGAGCTGAGGAATCTCCTTTGTTATTTCAAAGATCTCTTCGGTCTGTGCTGGTAAATGCTTCGTTGGATTGGCAATGATTCAATAAATTGTTTAATCTTTCTCAATCAATTTATAGAGAAAAGAATGAGACAGCTGATTTATTTTTCTCCTTTTTTCTCTATGCTTCTCTAAGAGCAAGTCCCTTCCTCTCTCCCCTCTTCCAGCACTCACATGCACACATTCACCCAGGACCTCAATGCCAGCTTCCCCTGGCACAGACCGGGTGCTGTATCGCTGCTGTTGGACAGCACCACTGAAGAAACGTATCTGGGAGACGGTGACCCTTTACAGAGCAAATGATTCATTTCCTTTTATTTTGTGTGAAGTGCAAGCTGATGAGCTGCTGTGTTAACTTTATGAGCTGCAGTATTCCTCTACACCCTCCCCAACTCCCTACCAAAAAAAAAGGAAAAAAAAAAACTTGAAAAGCATTTGCACAATATGAAGAAAGGTTGCTTCTCCAGATGGCTAAAGCAGCCTTGCATGTTTCTTTTTAAACATTCCCAACTGTTGCTGCCCATTTCCTAACTTTGTGCTGCAGCACAGCATTTTAACCTCAGCCTCCCTAGAGATGCAGTTGAGCTATAAGTCAGGTATAGTTGCACACCGGTATGCACACTGGTAGGAGCATCTGCAGTGAGCAAGGTGCTATTACCCTGCATTGCCTTGGATAAACTAATATCTGCAGCTTGCATGTCTGCTACTGCGAACATTTTTTTTTCCATGAAATCCATGTGCGTGCAAATCAGAAAATCTGCATTTCTTCATTTCACTAGCAGAAGGCTGAAGAAAACCCTCTAAAGCCTTTCTTAGGAGCCTAATGAAGTGGTCTGACTTCCAGGAGGGCTGAGTACCTGGCGTGTCTGATGTAAATTAAGAGCTGGAAATCATACTCTTCAGATAAAGTATGATTCTCATAAGTCCTATGGAGAGATCTCTTCAGCCTGTATGGGCAATGGTGAAGCCAAATTTGCACTCCAAGTCAGGGTGTAAAACTTCCATGTGCCAAAATTCAGCAGTATTGGATCCAGGGTTTAGATTTAGCTTTCTTCCAGAATCTACACACAAACATAACATCAGTAGGTAAATAAAAAAACAGTCTGATGGGAAAACACTTATCATAATTTACCCTTCTAGGAGAGCAAAGATAGAATTTTTCTTCAGTCTGAGCTATTAGAGAATTGGCCTAATGAAACTACTAATTAAGCTAGTCTTTCTTCTCTGAATCATCAGCTATATTGTAATTGCTACCAGACAAAAGGGTCCTGTGGTTGATCTGGTGAGGCCAGAGAAAGGATATTGCGAATTATTGTTGTGATTTCATGACAGCCTCTATCCTCCATCCTGTTCGACCCTTCATGTATATTCTCCCTCATTCCCGCCCTTCTTCCTCAGTTTCACTTATGGCTTCAAAGAGTGTTTCCTGTCTTAAAGTTGTTTTCCAAATAAGAAAGATATATGCTATAGGTGAAGTAAGACATACAAAACCTAGGAACTATGCTTATTAGAAGGACCAGCACCATCATTATAGAGGTTATTACAGCTGACTTACACTACATATGTCCTCATAGCAGTTCCCCTCAGGTAGAACTAACAAGGATTCCTTAGGTCTCCCTCTTAGAGAGACACGTAGCATATTTATGATGAACGAACTTCCAAGAGCTCAGATATTTAATTTGCAGCTACCATGGTTAGTGATGATTAAGATCCTCTTGTTTTTACAGTGTTTCTTAAATAAAGCGTAAACACGTCCTGTCCAATTCTGTTAAACAGTGAAACACATGGGAATGCTAGTCGAATTGCTAAGATAATGAAACTGGCCATGCACAGGCATAAATACACATGGTCACACATAGATACCACCTATGCATGTAGCTTTATTTATATATATGAAAAAAAAAAAAAAAAGAGCGTGCTTACACGGATATAGATATATAGGGAGTTATATGTATTCCTTTTGTCAGGCCTTGATTGCAAGTAGGCTTAACATCTAGGGATTTCCACTAAAACACCAGATTGGTTTCCCACCAGGAAACACGGGGAAATTAAATCAACCTGTTTGGGTACTCGGTGAATATAATTCCCTATTCACAATTGATGAATCAAACAGATAGCCCTAACCAAACAACCTACTTATGGAGAAGTCACAAGAGAGAAGGAAGAGGAACAGAATAATAGGCAAGAAGAAATCCCAATTCACAAATAACCCCTTCCCAACAACCTTCCCCCCAAAGGGCCAGGTGGGTTTGCCTCTCCTGCAATTGCCCCAGAGAAGTTTAGTGAGCTAAATGAGTGCTGTAGGGTAGCTTACCGCACCATAGGCTGAAGCAGAAGATGTCTTCACATCTCTATCTGTGAATCCAGGCGTTCTCCCCATCAGCCACTCCTTTTAGCTGCTTCTCCATGACTTTCATTCCTCAGGAGGTGCAGCAGCAGTCAGTGACCATGCTTATCAGAAACCCCAGAAGTTTACTAAAGCTGCGTTTTTCCTCATTCCTTGGCTCACAGCTTCTGTTGCCCAAGTCTGCAAGTTACAGGATCACATGAAGATTCCCCAGGCTTTTCACAATGCAGTTTTATATTCTGTATTTCCTTGACTGTACAATATGGTTGATTTTAGCAGAAATTGCCCCAAAATGTTGCAGACCATGAAATGTGAATTCACCCTGTGAAGTTACTTTCTATTCAATTTGCTCACTTCTCACCAGACTTCAAGGGAATATTTTTACCCTTCTTGTTTTCTGCCCAAGTGCTCTCCAGATGCAGCTGATCTTTTCCTCTAGGCTTCAGTCCACCAGGCAAGTATCTATACGTATTTGCACACATATCCATATATGTATATACAGCTGTAAGAATTAGCGAATAACTAAATAAACAAACAGAAAAACCTGTTACACGCTACAACTGCTTCATGAATTTATAACATATGGTGGCAAAGCACTATAAAAACTGTAAACTATAAAGAGGGTTACACAGTCCCATTCATTTATCATGTTACAATGAGTAATTTGTGCACCAGGCAGGAAAGAGAAAACCCACACAGTTGGAGAGTGCATATGTATTTCTGAGGCTCACACTAGAGAGCCTTTTATAAAACATACACATGATTTGAATTCCAAAGCGAAAGCACTGAGAGGCAGCGCGCAGGCTAATATTGTTATAATGGTGTGAGCAGAGCTTAGGAGGAAAGGGCACTAGCTGACATCCTTTAATGATAAGAGGACTTCCAAACTGTCTGGGGTTCTGTCCCTGTCCATTTAGAAGTTGAGCTCCAGTCTACAGCTATAAAATCTCTCCTTAGTGCTGTTACAGAAGAGGCAAGGTGGTCTGGTGCCTAAAGAAGATACCGGGGCTGGCTGTTCCTTCTGCTGATTTTGGACAGGTTTTGCTCCTTTTTGCCTCCCTTCACATGTCCAGTGGGGTAATGTTGAACTACGGTCCAAGGTGGGTCCATGTACTCATGGTCCAAACTGCGTGTTACACTCAAATCCACATATTATGTAGAAACAAAACAAGAAAGGTGAATTTATGCACTGTATTTCTGTGGAGGACTTCTGGCCAGTGTAGTGTCTCACATAGCATATTATTAAATCACCTAGATTCTCCAGATAGCACAGAGCCCCATAATTCACACCTACCTGTTCTTGATTTGACTTTTTTTTTTTTTTTTTCCCAATTGGCAAAGAGCTTTTATGAAACATATAACACATGCCACAGGCTCTGTCCTGGAAATGGATTAGTTTTCCCAATGGGGAAAGCGAATGATGTAGGCTGCGTCCTGGTTGTCATGTCCCAGTGCAAATGGTTAAGATCTTCTTTTTGTCTCAGCAAATGCCCCATGGAACGCTTGAGCTGGGTTTAGGCCCTAGGGTCATTGCTAAGCAGTTTCTCTTTCATCCTTTTTAGCACCAGCAGACGCAGCTTGAAACATGTATACAAGATGCTGCTTTACAGCATCCCTTATTCACTGGTACCTTGGAGACTCCAGTTCATTGAAAGTAATAAAACCAGATCATCAAAAAGAATTCTTTTGAACAGGCTTTGGGCTCTGCTGTGCTACTTGGTTACGGATATTCATCTTCCTGGAAACTGAGCTGTTTGATACAGCACAGTGGCATGAAAGCATCAGCTGCCTCCCTGGTGCATTAACCCCTCGAGCGTTGAAATCACGATTCTTGAATAGCAAAATAGCTATCGCTCATAATTGCTTGAGGGGGGAAGCAGATTTTATCCTTCCAGGTGCAGGGAGGCTGCACGCTGGGGTCAGAGGGTTTCCCTATCTCCATCCTACTGCAGTGATGGGGAGGCTGTGTGCCAAAGGAGAGAGGGAGCAAACAGGAGGAGCCTCTGTTGGTTACAGCTACAGACAGGCTGTAGGGTGATTCCTGTATCACAGGGTGCTGTAGCAGTTAATCCAAACTGAAAATAGATGTGCTGAAAACAAGGGCATTCTGATACTTGGAGCATTAACCTTCTGTTACCCTTATGTATCTCATGATCCTATGTATTCTGCAGGGCCCTGATGGGCTTTAACCCAACCCCCCTTTGACTTGGCAGGGGTAGGGTTGTCACTGTTGTGAGTTTGGTGCTTTTTCATCACATCCAAACCCTCCTTTCTTCCATCTGCCTCAGCTGGAAAGAAGAGAGGGTCAACACCAGCACTACGAGTGTGGCTCTACAGTCCCCAAGTCTCATTTCTCTAAATGGGGAAAAGATCAGGGATGGTGCAGCTGGGCTGATTTCTTCAGAGCTTTCTGTTTGAATGATTGGCATACTCTGCTGCATACTCTTTTCATGCGGTGTTTGTAGCACAGGGAGAATCATAGTTTCAGTTCCTGCTCCGGTCTCCATAGTGCTGCCCTGTGCCTGTGTCCTGAGATCTCCTTGGTTTGTTCCAGCTTCACAATGGGGCAGCAAACACAGCCTGTTTGCAAAATTCTCCCATTATCACACATACCAGGGCTGTACCTTGAACTGCAACTCGTCATTCTGCTGGGGAGAAGTAGAAGAAAGCAGCCACTCTGTCCATCTGACCTTTTCCCAGGTTAGAGGGATATCTGATAGGACCTTGTGCAGCCATCCCTGTGCTCTGTCTCTCATCTTCCACTGCTGAAACTCCTCTGCTTACTGAGGATAGATGAAGAGAGCTTTACCTTCTTAACACCTTATGTCATACCATTTCCCTTGTGAGATCTGATGGCAGGAAATCATATGGTGACTTTTTACTCATGGCTTGCAAATTAATGGAAAAAAAAAAAAAGAGAGAGAGAGAGAGAGAGAACATTTAAGTGCCCCTTTGACTCTCCTTCTCTGTTCCCTTCCTGACCCTGAGCCAGGTCTGCCCTGCTCCCTCCATGTCCCCAGGGAGGGAGTCTTCAGACTTCAGACTTCAGACCCAGACCACACACCAACAGTAGCCTGTTCTGTTTCCAGGCTGTACTAGGACAATGCAAGAAGGAAAATGGCTGAAGTTTCAGATCAGCTGAGAAGGAATCAATGTAGGATCCCCAGGAGGTCATTTTTACAGAATCGCTCTGCACGAGAACAGGAAGCAGAGGAGTGGGAGAGCAGTAGCTGGCATTGATCACACCTGATTACTTATTAAAGTTTATAAGGAAAGATGTTGGAGGAGAAAAACAGGAGAAGCACCTTTTATCACTCAACTAGATGGATTTGGGGGAGAAGGGAGAGGAAAATGGCTCAAAATGGACTCCTACCACATTCTCTTATGTTAGGATGTTATGTTTTTTTCTTAAATTTCATCACTAGCTCAGATATTCTGAGGCTAATTTGAGTCTATCACCTGAGAAGGGTCCAACTGAGTCAGGATGCAGGCAATAATATGTACACAGGCGTTACAGGAACAAACACTGTAAAAAGATGACTCTTAATTCAAGTGTATTCATGTCTTTGTGTCTGCACATCTCCGAATAGGCGCATGCCTCTTCATACATATCTGAGGACAGGCAGTTCTCTCTGCACATACCAGCATGTGTTTGTACATATACATAGATTTGATGTGAGAAGGTATGGATCTATCTTCATATGGCAGTGCCAGCACAGTAACCGCTTGTATGTGCAGGGGTACGTGTACGTCCATAGGCCAGCGCTTCTCCACCCATGTGCGTGTCTTAACATAGCCCCCAGAATAGTACGGGTTTGTACGCAGAGAGCCTAAAGCAAACAGGTCCTCTCCGGAACCTCTCATAAGCTACTGCAGTGTTAGTTAAGAAAGCAACATCTCTTTATAAAACCTAAAATAAGCCCTACATCAAAAACAGTACAAACCAACTCTAAACCCCTAGGCTACTGCAGGATTATATGGTTGTGAAATACGTTATCCAGCCTTAAAAGACATCTTTGACTACCTGCCTGGGGACATTCAGGCAGCCCAGACTCTCAGCTACATAGCACAAAAAAAAGTTGAGCTTGCAGATGTTCCCAGGAAGGCAGCAATGTGGAGGTCCAAGTTCTTCCTGCAAAGAGAGGCTGATGGGATTATATTTGATTCCTTGTTTGCCATAATAATGGCTCAGCAGAGAATTAGCTCCGACAAAAAAAAGCTGCTAGAGGAAGATCTACTGTGTTTGGTGACAGGCAGAGAAAGAAAGCTAAGAGTTACAGGACTCCTGTGAATGAGTCATTGCATTGCCAAAAGGGCACACGGTGCCGACACCATCTATCAGAGGCCTAGCAGCAGGTAGGCCTTAGCAATAAGGAAGCAAGATACACTAATTTCCAATAGCAGTCTTTGGATGGATTTACAGGTAGATTTTTTCTATTTTACCCATAACAGACACACCAACTTCAGCACCCAGTTGCTGTTTCTGGTTAGTCAGTCAAGCTTCTAATTGGATCTCCTGCTGGACATTATCTGAGACACACCAGGGCTGGGAGAAGGGGGCCAGGCTGCTACCTGGCCGATACAGCCTTGCCATCAGGCATCATCCTGCAGTGAGATCCTGGCAGAGAGGGGGCTATGTGCAAAACCTCATCCATGTGGTCATCAGTCCACAGCAAGCTGTTTATGCCCCCACCCCCAGGCAGTAGCAATCCTGCATGATCCTGACATAATGGCCTGTCTTTTTTTTTGTCCTCACGCATGGATGGTCTTGGCTATCCATCCCCATTCCTATCTCTCATTTTTCTCAACAAGCCCAGGAAGGGCTGGGATCTCCAGGGAAAATGAAGTGGTGTGAATGAGCTTGTCAGCAGCTTAACCAAAGGAGAAGCCAAACCAAAGCTGCCAGCACAGCTAATTTCAGCTTCATTTCACCAGGCAGCTGGTTACTTCAAGTGCAAGAAAATGGAAATGCCCCATGGGGTTCAGCAACCACCCATGGGGTTCAGCAACCAGTCTTTGGTTGACACTAGAAATGCTCAGAGCAGGAGGTCAATGTGTTGTGGGGAAAGGAGGCTTGGACACCATCCTATAGATCCATCTTATGATAAATCCCAAATTTAGAGAATGAAGGTGTTGAGCTGTCTCCAGAATCTGGTCAAGAGCCTCCAGGCAGCAAGAAGAAGCATGAGAAGAAGCGAAGATATTTTTCTATGGACAGTAATGATAACTACAGGGTTATTTGCCAATCAGAGCAGTTGCTCACACCAGTGGCTTAGGTGGCCTTTTTCTTCTCGTTGGTTGCAAAAGGCCTACTCCTTTGGTTGCTTACCAGCTGCCACAATGGTGCATTTTGTACTTCTTACCAGGGCAAATTGGCATGACTGCTATCTATGGTCTACACAATAACCACAAACACTGAAAGGAGCTCAAAATCAAATTTCTGTGAAAGCACTTCAGGGTCAGGCAGGTGGCTCCACTCCTGTGCAATGGGCCAGCACCGGAACACCTCACCCAGTCAGTCCCGACATGGGTTGCCCGCAATCTCTCCTTGCGTCACTACTAACGTGAAGGCCAATTTCCTTAGTGTGGGAACTGAGGAGAGCAACTACTGCTTTTAAAGAAGCAATGAAGTCCCTGGTCTTGTACAACATGGCTGCCAGTGTTTAGATGTCACTGTTGTTCCTTATGGGGTACAACTGTGAGTGTTTGCCGTGAATTTATCTTTCTCTTGCTGGAGATTTACAGGAAAACAGCAGAGTCTGTGCTTACTGAGGAGCAGTGGGAATGTCCTTTGAGCTAAGTGTCTCCAGAGCCGGAGCCAAGAAGCTTGTGTTCCCATGACTGTACTTGTAAGTGTGTGCAGCTGACCGCTACGACATCCCTGTTCTTGTGACCTAGGGTTCAGTCTAGCCAATGAGCCAGCTAACAAGTTTGTGTTAACATAAGCAGAGGCAGTGGCATGGCAGTCAGAAGAAAAGACATCAGAAATTAAACCTGAGAAAAGGAATTAGGGGAAGAGAATTCATTAATTTCATCTTTGCAATGACACATGCTTTCCACTCACTTTTTTTAAATGACATTTTACCTGCTATTAGTTTACTGTGAGCATCTCCAGCACTGCCTTCACTCCCCCGCAGCCAGTTCCCTCAAGAACAAAATTAAATTTAAGCTACTAAAGTCGGACCTTTCTGAAGCAAAAAGAATCTTTAAAAATGGATTTTTTTAAAGGTCATTTTGAACTTTATCTGAGCACACATGGAGACACAGGCCATTCAGCTAAATAATGCCATCTGACCACCTCCTGTCACCATTATGAGGATAAGAACATCATTTGTGTGAGGGGGAGAGGGGAAGACTTTCCACTTGTTCCTTTTATTCCTCCTCTAATTTGGGGGGATTTTAATGGTGTTCATTTTTATGGCTGCTTCTCCACATCTCATTTCTCTTGATAACCTATGGGAAAGGTCATGAATTTGCACTGAAATGGGACATCCTGCCTTTGACCCAAAACAGGATAGGCTGAATTCCTTGCTCCCGTGAGATCAAGCTGCATTTTCCAGGGCTTAACCTACTCCTCATCTGTAACTTGTCCTGCCACATTGGCAGGACATCCCAAAACAGTCTGTCTTCCTCCTTGGATATCTTTTTCTCCTCCAGTAACCCAGATTTACAAATTAAATATAATAAAGCTTATTCCATCATGTATCTAAACGCATGATTAACTTCATGGACAAGAACAATCTAATCGATCTCATGAGCTTCCTTGTGTGTTTATGCTTCCCTGTGTGTGGGTATAGTCTGTGAGACCAAAACCCAGCTCCAGAAGAAGCTCAGAGAAGCACAGTATTTAACCCTGCAGAGTTTCTATCCACCAGAGAAACTTTCACCACTGGCCTGAAGCATCTAGAATTAATTATCTTAACATCTCAACACTATCTTAACAGCAAAGGCTTGCATGGGGAGATGGCTTTGCACTGTCAGCCTCCACTCTGAATAAACAGGGCCTCCTAAAGCCATGAACTCTGTTTCCAGATGCATCAGATCCACCTTCCTGCCATCAGCTGAAGGTAAAAGGGTTTGCACACAGCTTGCTGTGTGATGAGCCATGCTGCAGAGCTCAGTGCTGTGAAAATGCTGCACGTTATTTAGTGTATCCAGCCTCCTCCAATCATGCCTTAAACAAAGCCATATTTATTGAAGAGAGGCTTAAGAAATGTCCCAAGGCATGCTTTGTGTGAGTGGGGACTTTCCTCAAATGAAATTTCAGTGCTCCACCTCTTCCTGCAATGGCATCCGTATCCTAGTTCACAGCTGCCCGGTCTCCTTGAACAAGCTTCCCTTTAACGACGCTCAAATATTTAATTTGCTGAGTGCTGTGGGAATCCCAAAGGTTTGGAAGAACAATCTATTATAAATGACAAAACACGGCCTTATTATAGGTAGCCTGCCTACTCAATGTCATCTGTGTTCTACGCTGCTCCTTTAATGAGGCTCTTTCAGATCCTGTACATAATAGAAAAAGATCCTGATGCTAGCACTTCCCAGGTGCTCTAAAAATTAAAACAGTCAAGTCCTTACAATATAAAAAAGACTGCTTTCTAAAGCCCCAAAACCTCATGTTCAGAGGAAGTGCTTTTAATATGCTGTTATTTAGTTGTACAGGCGTTCGGACGGAGGCTACTCCCAGCCACCCGGTGTAATTCAATAAATGTTCCCCTGAAACCTAACAACACACTGCCCTCTGCTGCATTTTTTTCTGACATATTAAAAGGGGGGGAAAAAACCCTGCCATGCTTTGCAGCCTATCCTCTGGCTCAAATTGAGATAAGCAGATGGTTTGTTAGCACTTATCAATGACTCAGTAACATCCAAGGTACTACATAAAACACTCTAGCCGAAGAGAAGTCGAAATAACAAAATGGATTCCATATGAGGGAGAGCAAAAACAATTGAAAAATCAAGTAGTGAGCACAGAAGTGCTATCAGTTCCACGCCCTTGCCTGGCTGTCCATCCACTCCAAGAAGAGCTTCAAAAGCAATTATTTAAGTTAAATAACCAGTTGCTATTGTGCCTCCTCACATTGTCCCCCCCACTGCCCTCAGCCCATTCACCACAGCCTCCTGTGACAAAACACTTACAAGAACTACATAAACAGAGCCAAGGATATGCAAGATTGGCAAGACCAAAGACCATGGTATCCCCATAGTGCTGATGCTGTGTAACACGCATTACCTGGAGCTGGCTGCAAGCAGCACCACTGCAGGGTAGAATGATGGCCTTGGAAAAAGTAATTTCTGTCATCCTACTCTTCAGTTTGACTGCAGTGCTAGGTGTTGACATTTAAGGGGAGAGGGATTTGTGGATTACTGTAGAAGAGAAGGACAAACACAAGGCAGCCTTGGGAAACTCCAAGCCAACAGCAGCACTTCAGCAATTTTTACTTTGAGCTACCATCACTTCGGATTCAGTTAATTAAAATCAATAAACGCATTTGCTGTGATTTGGATTTTAGACCTTCACTGAACAGCACTAAGGCTTTACTCCACAGATTCACAAATCATAAAGTCAATAATTTAAAATTAGCTAGACAAACTGTGAGTATTGTCTCAGCAATGTAAGGGACCTCTGAACACAGACAGTCCAATGACTGCACAAGCATTAGGACTTTAAAGTAGCACCCTGCTGGTGCTGTGGTTGGAGCACAAAACCATTTCAGATACAGCAAAAAACTATGTTCAGACATGGCCAAAAGTCAGTGTTTGGGAATGTTTTGTTCTGTTTTCTGTGTTAAACTGCTAGAAAAATAGGGACAGCCTGCAAGCTGAATCAAGAGTCAATCAGATCACAGACTCCAAGGAGCTGAGTGTTGAGTCTTGCCACTGAAGCACATAAAAATCACCAGATTGGCTCTAAAATTGTGCCATTAAGAATTCTTTGCATAGTCAGCCTGATCTTTGAGATTGTCAAACCCATGTTTCCAAGCCATTGTTTGCAACAAAAGCTAAAAAGGAAGGTTGAGTTTCTCTCCCCATCACTGTTTTAAGCAAACAAAAACTGAGAGAGGTGTCTTAAAATGCTGGGATTTGGCAATAGTCAGGGTTTGTGTCTGGATTATGCTGTTATCTAGCAGGGCCATGAAAACTATTCCAGCACAAATATGGGTTTACTTGATCCTTCCCCTGAAATTTGAGCTTCTCCAGTCTCTAAACTTTTAGCAAATGCAGGTTCTGTTATGTCTTTTCCCTTCCACAATACCTTCTATTGTGCTTCCTGCATCTTCCTGGGCCCCAGCCAGGCCTGGAAGCATCAAATAACCACAAGAAAGATTGCTGCTTGAGATCACCACCCAGGAGCAGGAAATATTAAGAGCCTCTTGGGCGGGTCTGTTTTTACTGAAGGAACCACCCTTAGCAAATGCGAAACCTTGAACGGATCGAAATTCAGCCATCAGCTTATCCTTGTCAGCATTAGCCACTATTAAGAATTATCTCATTCCACTGAAGCAGTGAAAGTCCTAAAAGGATGGCTTTTTTTTGACATATACAATCAACAACACCATTCTGATCAGCGGAGAGCACCATGTGTGCGAACCAAAGGGCACAAAGGGCAGAGCTCTTAACACTAAGGATTCAAAGATGTCCAGCCAGCTTGTCCACAGAATGGAAGGAAAAACCGAGACAGCGACTACAAACCATGTGGGAATCTGGATGCACAAAAAGATCTCTCTGATGCAGCTACCCCGAGGGTGAAAAAATGGGAGAATCCCTGCTCTCTTCAGCACAGTATTTAATTACCTAAAGGAAAACCCATGTAAATAGACTTTAAGAGACACACTTGATAATAAATCTATGACAAAAGGCAATGTAGAAATCTGTGCTTTTGAATTTATTATCTGACCTCCCTGCTGAGCATTCCTGTGCAGCTGCAGGATAAAATAAATTGGTCTAGCTAAAGAAACTGTAGGAAACATTTGAATATTCCCTATTCTGAAATATTAACCTCTGATGCTTCTGACCATCTCTCTCTCAAGTGCAGAATGGCACAGTCACAGTGGGCAGATCAAGAAATTTCACTGGATGTGAGGAATGCAGAGGGGAGTAGACCCCAGGCCAGGATCCCTGCATGGCAAGTGCAAAGGAGCTGTCTTGCTAAAACTGACTAGAAAAAAAAAAAAAAATCATTAAAATACTATCCTGGGAAATGTGTAACATATGACTACTTAAGGGAACTGGTTTTTGGTTTTGCTTAGAAATACAGCCAAGTTTCCATATTTCTAAAAGATTAAAGACTTTTCTATCCTTTCTCTCTACAGTTCTTTTCTTTTCCTTTTTCTTTTAAGAAGCCCTTGTAAGAAACTTAGCACGGAAAGGTGACTTCGGTGCACAGGAGATGGACACCATGCTGTTCATTAAAGCAGGCAAATAAAGGGCTCGTTCTGTGAAGAAGCTGAGCACCAATTCTTTCTGTCAGCTCTGGGAAAGGTTCTGGCTTGCAGCATTTAGCACAATTGAATGCTGGAGGCCATTATTCTGCAGGTTTATATCTGGACCGAGTCTCTCTGACTTCATTAAAGCTTCACCGGGGCAAAGGGAGACCCTAGTCTGCATGAATCCTTGGAGCCTGGCAGCCTCATTGCTTTCCCCCTTGCTGCAGCCACCTGAGGAAGAAGACCTGGCATTCTCTATACTAGTGTTTATTGTAAAACACATATAACATCATAAACCAACCTTGTGCCCTACACCTATGGGAGGAGACTTTCCCTGAGCCAAAGTGCTGGCAATCTAATTATGATGCATTCTGAAAATCTCATGCTCACCTTTGTACTTTATAATAATGATGTTAATTATTATTATTATTAATGAACAATTAATCATTGTTCAAGGGACACTCATCATACACTTTAGACTGAAAGCATGATGGGTAAGATTAGATTCAGCAGAGCCAAATTTTGAAACATAGGACCACCAACATCACACCCGCAGAAAAGCAGATACACAGCCACCTCTCATTTGCAGGCACAAACTAGCAGATGGTTTGCAAAACCAGGAAAGTGAACTTAAAGAACCCACTCTGTCTATTATGACTTCACAAGCATGAGTTTTGCATGGAAAAAAAACACATGCGCACATCATTAACAGCTGCAGGTCCCAACTGTTCCACTTCAATTATTTCATTTTAACTACCTTGATTCTGATGCCCCTTAAAAAGGAGCACAAAGGTTTCTCACTATTTATTCAAGATCTTGAAGAGAAATAATTCCTGGTGCGTCTTGAACTCCCCCCATTGACTTCTCCATTGCAGTTAACATCCAGGCCTCATTTCAATGCTCCACCACTGCCCAGACAAGCCTTTTGGGGTGAGAGGTTGGATCTTTACAACAACGAAGATGTGATTGCCCTCTGCTGTGTGTATGTTCACTGCATTTTAGCACTACCACTGCTAACAGAAGTTACTGCTATGCCCAGCCCTTCCTGGAGAGTGTTGTTTCTCAGCTAAAGAGCTTATTTTCCTCTTTCGTCAGTGAAGGAAGAACAACCATTCCCCCTCCCTCCCTGGCTGAAGTCTCTTATGATCTGAAAGGCTCTCCCAGTCTCAGACTTGAAGAACAGGGTTATTACACGGTCTGTATTTTGTGCTCCATCAGCACTCCAACAAGCCGATGGTAATATGCTTAATGGTGCCAAAATCTGTGAATATGCCGGCAGGCGTTTGACATCATTTGCCATGAACGCTAATTCATAAATTCTGAGCTGCAGGCAGTCTGCATGTCACCCAAATGACTGGCTATCAAATCAGGTTTTCAGCAGCCTCCAGCATGGCTCAATCTCTCCATTGTTAATGTTGACAAAGGGTGGAACCATGCTCATGGCTAAAGACTTCAGCAGCCTCCTGGCTTATGACTGATTTCTATGGTAATGACTGAAGCTCTGGGTAGATTTGAAGCTCCTTCTGCAAAACAGGAAATGTGGTTCTAAAATGTGGCACCCTCGTTCTTCTCCTGGTGCAGAGGGTAAGCTCCCAGAAGGTCAGTGAAGGCACTGGCATAATGTGAGAAAAAATTAGGCCACTTTCAGGGCTTTTGTCACCTTCTTGATCTTTAAGACACATTCCCTATTCTTTCTTTGCTCTGTTACAGTGTTCTGGATATATTAAAGAGGAAGGAACCTTAGGGAATAACACCTCATAGATAGATCCCCAGTGGAATATAAAGCTGGAGATAGGCCATGCTCTTTTCTTTCCTGTGCTGTGACATAAGGACTGAATCAGGGAACAAGGGGATATGACTGGGAGGAAGCTCTCTGGCTATTCTTCACTGTTAAATTGACTCCCTTTAGCAGCATAAAGGCTCACAGCTATTTGAACGTCCCTGAGGAATGGAAGCAAGCCCAGGTGATACATGATTTTGGTTTTAGACAAAAGGATGGCTAAAACCTTTCACGTTGTTATGTTTAAAATAGTTCCCTGGTTCCTTTCTACTAGCCATTTGTTCCTTCCTCCAAAATCTTTTCTTGCAAACAATTTCATTTAGAAATGCTTCCAACACCTGCTGTCTTCATCAATGTCTTTTTGAGCCTTTTTTATGGCAGAGACTGTCTTACTCCATGTTTTCAAGAATGGTGTGTAGGTTTACACTTTTAAATATGGGATCAGATGCCAAGATGCCAAGAGCCCTCTAGTCCTGTGGAAGAGCTGTGGAAATGATGTCTATTCTATTCTATTCTATTCTATTCTATTCTATTCTATTCTGTTCTGTTCTGTTCTGTTCTGTTCTGTTCTATTCTATTCTTAAATCTCCCCTATGTGTGTTTTACCTCAATGTCTTACCATGGCACATTGTGCTACATCATCAGAGACTACTTTATGTAGCTTAGTTTTTACTAATCCTCAGACTAAGATGAGTAATGCCATAGGAGAGGACTGTCTTAATGAGACTGGTTCTTTTTATTCTATTTGTTCATTTTAGAGAAGGCAGACCAAGGCCTTTCATGTGGAAGGTGGGGAAGTTTACTATCACCCTATAAGCTCTTCCTGTAGATGATGACAGGCCTGCAGAAAGCCACAGTTCAAGTATTCTTAAACCTTATTAAATAGTCTTTCACACTCCTATGTTTAAAACAATTTCCTCGTTCTTTCCACAAGCCACATGCCCCTTTCTCAGAATCTCTTCTTCCCAACCATTTTGTTTAGAAATGTTTACAACACTTCCATTGTTTCAAATGTTTCAACATTGTCTGCTAGTGAGTGTAATGGGTGTCAAAGACTGTACCCCAGAACTCTAGTCAACTCCTTAGATGTACGGAGATCCATCCCCAGCACAACTGAAGAGTAAGATCTTGAGGGCTGAATTTGATCTGGTATTCTAAGAAACAAAGCTGAGCATAAAAGACAGGTTCAGGGCCTATGCTGCTAACAAATTAGAGCTTCCACAAGCCATTGAGGTGCATGGACAGGATACTAATGTGGTGGTCCCTTCCTCTCCAGAACCGAGAAGTCTTCTTCTCTCTTTTTTCTCTGGAAATCAGTCCTTTCCTTTTCTTTCAGCTATCAACAGCAACTGCCAACTGGCAGGGCAGGGCCAGACCTCCCTGCTTTGAGGAAAGCTGTCCTGGTTTTGGCTGGGATAGAGTTAATTTTCTTCATAGTAGCTGGTATGGTGCTGTGTTTTGTATTTTTGATTAAAATAGTGTTGATAACACACCAAAGTTCTAATTGTTGCATAGCAGTGCTTACACTAAGCCAAGGACTTCTCATACCACCCTGCCAGCGAGGAGGCTGGGGGTGCACAAGAAGCTGGGAGGGGACACAGCCAGGACAGCTGGCCCAAAGTGACAAAAGGGATATTCCATACCATATGATGTCATGCTCAGCATACACGCTGATACTGAAATAAGAGGCTGCAAAACTTGGATTTGTTTTTCTCTGTGGGGAGTGTAGAAACACTTAGTCTAGAACTCTTTCATTGTCAACATTAAAATATATGTAATATGCAATTTTTCAAGCTCACTGGGCAGTGAACACCACTGATATATGTGATCAAAAAGGAATTAAGTTGATTCAGTTGTCTTCTACCAGGCCCATTTTCATCACTGGTGGCAGTACAGCTTTTACATGTGATTATTTTTAGCATTAGTAAATAGCAGTGGGGCTGGTCTGTGGCAGGCATGAGAGGGAGCTCTGGACTTTCTTGCTGGCTTTGTGAGAAACTTCCCACTGAACCTTAGTAAATCACTCTCGTCTCTGTGCTTTCATTTCCCCACCAGTTGAAAATGATTCCTGTCACTCAGAAGCTTGCAGGGTTTGATCTAGTAACATCAGTGAAGTTCTTAGATGTTAAACCAGGGTCACCCCTTATGATTGTTTACAGAAAGCTGTTGCTGCAATTGCTGAACACTGGCTTACTCTGCAGGAAGATAAGCAGGTTCTTGAGAACTTGGCAAGCTGCCTGCCATTCCCCAGCCAAAAACACACCAGAACAGGGGAATAGCCTGAAAGGATTCCTCCTGCTCTATTCCCCAATTCAGGCTGTTGCCACCACTCAGGCCAGGACAATGTTCCCTCCAGCTTTCAGTCCTGCAAATTATTATGATTCTTGGGAAGAGAGTAATCAACCAAATCAGAGATGTGTGTAACAATAAGCAGCATCAAATGCTTCTGTATCCCCTTCCTTTAACCCAGTAATACATAAGAAAAGGGAGTTTCTTTCTGCTGTCTCAGCTGACCTGTTTTCAAGCTATAATCCATTTTATTACAGAGGAAGCTCCACCTACACCCCTACTCGTGCGTAGGGAACCAAACAGCAGGTGAAGGCAGACAGGGAAAAGCTGCCTTCCCCCTGTAAATGGCAGCTTCCCCCACAGATTTTGCTCTAATTTAGACTGCATCCAGGGGGGACAGAAGAGGCACCCCTGGGATCTATTCCACAGGGGGACAGCAGGCGACCGCCTCCACCTCGGGCCCGGACGGCTCTGTGAGGTGGGGTGGAGACCAACAACCCCTGAGGAAGCCCCGGTTGCAGCCTGGCCCTTCCAACCACTCCGCAGCCCCTGAGGAGCCGCAGGACGGGCAGCCGCTGTGCGCGGCCATGCGCCCGTCCCGCCCGGCCACACGCACAGCCCGCCCAGCCCTGCGCCTGCGCATGCGCACTCTCGTCACCCTCCCCCTTGGGTTATTCCACATCTCTCGGCGGGGAGGGATGGCTTAAAAATGCAAGTTTATCCCTCTCTACATCATCAGTAGGTAAATGCCAACGCTTCTCACTCTGATGTGAAAGAAATGTATATTATTTTATAACGAGTCACGTTGAAAGGAAGAGCAGAACGCGCTCTTTGGCTTTTCGCCCCCCCCTCTTCCCGGCGGGTGGGTCGGTCCAGCTCGTCTCCTTCCCTGCTCCGGAAGGGGCGTGGCGGGGCGGTGCTGGGGGGGGTCAGTGCGGGCGTTGGGCGCGCGCGCGCAGCTGTTGGCTGAGCGGGGCGCGCGCGGGCGGTTTCACCTCAGCGCCGCTCAGCTCCGCGCCCGGCCCCGCCATGCCGCCGCCGGGCCAGACCCAGCTCCCGGACTGGGACGGCCTGAAGCTCCGCGTGCGGACCCTCATCGCCTCCCACCGCGTCATGATTTTCAGCAAGAGCTATTGTCCCTACTGCCACCAGGTGAGTTGGCGGCGGCGGCGGTGGTGGTGGGAGTCACCTCGGGGCGGCCCCGCCGGGCCACTGCGTCCCCTCGGCGGGTGCCCCCAGAGCCGCTTCCCTCCTCTCGGCCGGGCCGGGGGAGGCGGCTCGCAGCGAGGGGCAGGCAGGCCCGGCGCGGCCCCCGAGCGAGGCGGGAGGCTTCTCCCTTCTCCCCGCGGCCCGCCCCGGCGGGGGCAGGGGAAGGAGGCTGGGAGCAAGTGCTGCGGGGATGCTGCTGCTTGCGAAGGCTCCTTCGGGGCTCGGGCCGTATTTTTGTAGCGCTGTATCCGTCCCGCTTAATCTTAACACCTGGTGGCACCCCTCGGGAGCCCGTTTTATCGGGCTTGAAGTGAGGTGAGATCCGAGCTGGGGTCCTCGGCGATTTTTTCCTTTGCCACGTGAAGGAAGGGCAGGTGAAGGCATGGGAAGCGCTGCACGGCGTGCTCATCCCGCTGCGAAGCTGCGCTCGGATCTGTGGCTTAAAGGTCGGGTGCTGGCTGTGTTGCTCTCCTGTTGAAAGTTTGAGCACCTCGTTTATGTTCAGCTTGGCCAAAGCTGCGTCCTCTGAGAAAAGTAAAAGTTAAACTTTCTGTTGTTTTTGAAATCTGGGGTAGAAGGTTGACTCTAGCAAGGGCGTAAGTTCCAAATTCTAGCCATAAAGCATGTTTTACCAGAAGTTACTGTTGATGAGTTGTGATGATGAGAGGGAACACAGATCTTCCTCACCCTGTTATGTGTGAGTCGCACAGTTAGCTGTAACTGGTGAGCAAAAGTCATTAAAGAAAAGCGGGAGCTTCATTAGAGTTTTATGATACCAACAGAGTATAGTCATAGCCCTCCCAGAATCTGAGTGTTTGTAGGCAGTGTGATTCTTGGATGTTTACAAACAGCATGTTATGAAATGTTATTTAAACCAAACAACACTATGTTCGGTGTGGCCATAATGGAAAAAAAGCAAGTGGGGCTGTGGGACTGAGTTCTGATATTCTTCAGTGGAGCTGACAACCAGGAAAGATGCTCAGAAGCTGTGCTCCTGTGTGTAGGTTAGCCTCAGTTACAGTCCCTCTTGTGAGGGAGGAGGTGTAGTGACCCTGCTGTAGGAAACTTAAGTGAATATATGCTGTCTCACTTGCAATTTAATTGATGTTTTGAGAAAGGAAACTTCTCTGTGTAAGAGGATAGGACAAACCAATCAATTCTTTCTCTCCAAGAATGTTTTGGCAGAAAGTTAGTATAGCATAGTAAGCAGCTATCTCCTTCTAAAATTTGCTTACTTACCAACTTATTCAATGGAAGTTTGAGCAAATGAAATAACGATAGGCTGGGAGTCTTGCTCAAGTGTAGTCCATCTGACAAAAGTAGTATCTTCTCTTGAGGGGAACTGTTTGTTGATGACTCCAGTGCTGTCCTTTGAGGAACAGTTAAAGTTGTGCCTGTCTGTATTGTCCTGTGTGCTTGTAGTGATCATGATTGGTCAACTGTTGACATGCATGGCACTCAGTCCGGTGTTTTTTGAGGTCATAACATGGCATAGTAACTTTTTAAAGCTTGCAACCTATTCGTTCATCTCCTTGGCATTGCACTGGGACTTGACTACCACAAGGAGCTTAAGGGAAAAATAGGCTTGATTGTAGTCCAGTAATTAAATTCCAGATTAATGTTCTTTTCTGAAAGAGTTCAGAGTTTCCTCACTAGGCAGGATTACTTGCTGCAAGGAAGCATTCAGATCTGAGGAATGTTATCTTTATTGTCATGGAACAGAGAAGAACAAGCATCTGGAGTATGGGGGCCCTCTCTCACGGCCCTTTCTAGGAGGGAGAGTTAAAAGACCTTATAAGAATCTTTGCTGAGGAACAGGTGAAAAATTTGGAGGGGGTAGGAGATGAGGGGGAAAAGAGCTGAATTCTCTTGTTGGCAGGTTTCCTTGGTTTACTTTCCTTTTTGGAACAGGAGAGAGGGGTAATATGATGAAGAAAGACAATAGAAGTCTATATAGCGGAGGGATGATTAGAAGAAAGCTTGAGAGAGAGAAAGAAGCCTCAGGAAAGACATCAAGTGGTAAAACAAAGAAATATCTGCAACAGTATGAGTATTAACACTCCCTCCCTGTGAAGACTTAGAAAATAATGGAAGGAATGAGAGAACAATGCAGTGTTCTTGCTAGCTGATCTAGTCTGCAGAATTAATGAAGTGGATATAATTTGAAAGAGTAGTTACAGCTTGGGTACTTAGCCTATAATCACATAATTTTGAGTTCTTAAAGACAGAGCGATATCAATACTGCACAGTGTGTCTGTCTTTCACCATGGATGATTGTTAGCAATGTGCTTTTGGTAGGATTAATTGAAAAGACTGATGGTTAGCACTACTGCACTATGTATTTTTGTTCTAAAAGGGCATAATTTGCGTGGGAACAATTCTTTGTTTCAAATGGCTGTAGCTGTGCTGGAAAAAATTTAAGATTGTGCTTTCCTTCAGAAGAGTACTGCAAGTAAATTCTCTAAATGAATTAAGTAGGAGATTCTGTTTGTTCCGTTTAGCTAGCAGCATGACTAGGCAATTGTGCAGTTCTTTCTGGAACTGCAATTTGTTGTTCAATTGCTTTAGCTGGCAGTAGTGGGAAGGGGGTGGTGGTAGAATGACTTCCTTGTCATAACTGAATCTGACTGTTCTTTAATTTTTTGCCACCCTGAAAAGATTAATGTTAAGTAAGACAGAAATGCATAAAGAAAACATAGGGTTTTTTAGCATGAAAAATTGCCGAGTCTGAACGCTGTGATATGTTAAAATTATTTTACGAGCAACAACTGCAGTCATATAGAAGCTGCCAGTTATTCTATTTACATGTTATGCTATTACTGATAATTGTCTGTATCCACAGGAATGTTGGGTCAATTCATCTGTAGCTATTCAAGAATGCTAGCAGATACGTGAAACAGCAGATGTATGACATACCATATTACTTTACTGTATGAAGCCTACTTCAAATCTGCTTAGCTACTCTAATGACAGAAAGCATCTCCGGGAAGAGTTCCCTGAAGTGTTAGGTGAATTTTTAAGTTTTGGAAAAAAATGTCTAATGTTTAGTAATATCTAGAATTTTTTCTAGTTTCTCTTTGTGAAAACTGGAAAGGCTTAGCAGGGCAACAAGACCATTGCATTGGTCAGAAGGGAAGTAAATGTATTGAGGGACCATACAACCTGGTATCTTGTCTCTGACACTTGTTGGAGAAATGACCTTTTTAGGATTGGTGGGTAAAGAAGAAAATTTCCCAGTATGCCACTGAAGTTTCTAGCAGTGTGGCTCAGGAATTTGTTGACCCGAGTTTGTATTAATTATATTGAGTTAAAAGTTTTCAATGGATAATTCTTTCGCTAGTTGGTCTAGTAGCTCTTTTGATCTCCTTTTAATTGTGGCTCTTACAATGTCAGGGGCTGGTAAGCTCTGCAGTTCATGTATTGTATGGAGGTTTACTTTTCATTTCATAATTTTTTTTAGTAACTTCAGTTGTTGTCGTGTGGTCTGGTGAATTCTTGGTAGTTCTCAAATTGTTTCCTGTTTACTTTCTCTAGATTACTCATGATTAGCGTGTGTTATCTTTCTATTCCTCCTAATCATTTTCTTTTCAAACCTCAAATAATCTAGTCTCTCTTGCCTGTATCGAAGATTTCATAACTCTGATCATATAGTTGTCACTTTGTTTCATCACCATTAACACATGCATCAACTGTTCATACAAGTATAAAATGCAATAGCTACTTCTAATTAGGTTGCTGATATTTGTCTGATTTTTTTTTCCTCTACTCCATATCTTCAGTAGAGAATAAAAGTCACCTAAAAGCATTGTCTTATATCTTTTCTTGAGTGTAATTGTTTCTTGTTCTAAAAATGTTCTTTGTCCTGTCCTCCCCCCTGCTGGCTGCTGTTGCAATGTTTGAGCTGTAGAGCATTTTTTCATATTTTTTAAAAAAGCCACTAATGAAAACTTGCATGTTACACCCTGCTGTCTCGCTGCAAACTAAAACAGCAGCCAGGTAGATAATTTGGTGACTTCTCTTCACATTCTTAGCGTACCGCTTCATAGCAGCAATCCTTTTGAGCTTTGCCATTTAGATCTTTTGTGGCATTCAGCTTGGGAACAGCAGTTGTAGAGCTGGAGCACTTCCACTGCCGTTTCCCTTTCGTTCAGTCCATAGCCATATTCACTCCAGTAAGCAAGCAAGCCTTAGGGTAATGGTGAGTTTAAGACAAAAGTTTTTTGGGCCATGTAGATGGTTAGAGGGCTGGAGCACAAGATACGTGAAGAAGAGGTTGGTTTGTTCTGCCTCGAGAAGAGAAGGTTAAGGAGGGATTTTGTTGCTCTCCTTGGCTACCAAGCAGGTGATTATAGGAAGGCCAACCATACTCTTCTCAGAGTTGTAGAGCGAAAGGACAAGGGGCAATGTGTACATTTTGAAACAAGGGATATTCTAATGAGATAAAATGGGAATTCTTCACTATGAGGATGTTCAAACATTGGACCAGCCCGCAGAGGTTATGGTATCTCTGTCCTTGTAGATATTCAGAACTGGGTTGGACCAGTTTGACCAACATGATCAAACTTTAATTTGACCCTGTTTGATCAGGTCATTGGATCAGATGACCTCCAAAAGTGCGTTCCAACTTCATTTAATTTACAGCTATAAAACTAATGCAATCAGTTATACAAGCAGGGCTTATTTTCGTATGCTACAGTTGCTATATGAGGTGGTAAGAAACTCGCCATGTTGTTAATGCATAATACGAAAGCTGTGTGCTTGAATAAAGCTGAAACTCCAGTAGAAGACAGAAAGCAGTGAAATGCTTGGTCTTTGGCATAGTAACAGCATGGATCACAGCAACATTAAAAACACTTTCTTATCACGTGTTTAACATTTTTAAGCTTGTTAGGTATGACTCAGCTTACTCTTAGTGAAGTGCTATCAATAAATCGGAGGTTCATCAGAAAGCTGGTTGTAAAAGTTTTTTTTCTGAATTAGCAGCAGCTTAGTGTGTTTTGTTGTTCAGACTCAATGCTGGCAAGGAGCACACAGAAATGTAGTGCTTCTTAGAGCTGTTCATCTGTTATGAGGGTTACGATTAAAAGCAGATATTTTACCCAATGCCTTACGATATCTGTTTGCACAGGTAAGTCTGTCAAACTATATTTTTTGAAGGAGTAAATACTGCCGGCTGTAATATTACCTGTGCCATGAGGTATGGCCTTGTCCAACTGGAAGAACAGTTCACAACTTCAATGCTGCCGATTTTACAAATAGATGTTGCTGTAAAAATCTTATTTCTAAAAGGCTGCCTGATTTGAATCTGGTAGTAGCACACTGTCCATCCACAACTATTATTAGAAGAACACCCAGAAGTCTGTTGGGGAGGAAAACAAAAAATCTCAACTAAGTTGTCATTTAGGGTGACTTTGTTTTCTTTTTAGGCTTGTATGTAGAGGTTTTTGCTTGTTGGTTTCCATGCGGGCTCCTGGATACCTGGAGCACGTTTCTGGAACATGTTCTAGTGATACTGTATCTGACGTTTTTCATGGCACTGGGGGAGAAAAGCAGCCTTTTAATGACCAAGTATCTTTAGAGTGCTTCTCCTGCCTAATAGAAAAGAATAGCGATTTAAAAGGTTAAAAATGTAACTCTTACATTCTGATATTAACTCTGTCAATATTTCACAAGTAAGATGTGAATGATTTAGTAAAACAAAGACAAACAAGTTAGAACTACTCCCGCCTTATTCCAGAAGGCTGAGGCAGATGTTGTTAAACAACAAACCAAAAATCAGAGCTGGAAAAAAATATTCTAGTCTTGCCGCCAGCCTCAGCGTAGGAGAAGCAGTAGGTCAAACACTTTTGACGTACTTTGAAGTCACTCACCGATGAAGATTGTCTTCTACTTAGGCAATATGTTTCAGCATCTTGTTATTAGGAAAACCTTTTCCTGAGGTCTAATCTCAATGTCTCGATGCAGTTCAAGCCCATTAGTTATTGCATCCCCCACCACTTTTCTTCCTTATGGCAGTCAATAATTAAGTTAAACTCAGCTCATTGACTCCTTAGTCAGAATAATTGTTCTCCACTTGTTCTAAATCTTTTCTGAAGTACAGTGACCAAAACTGAATGCAGGCAGGGCTGGTAGACCTGAGCTGTCCTAGTGCTGAGTACACTTGGAGAGTTACTCTTTTTGTGTTTTTTTTAATAATGCATTAATTTATTTGCATATGCTCGACACTGTTTTGTTTTGCAAGTTATCCTCTGCTCCCTGCTCTTCTGTCTTTCCTTATCAAGGAATCTGGCTGCTGCGTTCTCTCTCTCTCTCTTCTTGATATTTTTCCATATAGCTGTTATTGTCATGGCTTTTGTTGTCTGTCAGGGAGGGAGAGATCTGCAGCCAAGCCAACTGTAGAAAAGTAGTAGACAAAATAGTAGACAAGAAACTGTCTCTTAAGGTCCGTAAAACTTGTAATAGAAGATTGATCTAATGTGGGATACTTAATCTGAATGCCATTAAATAGTCTAGCTTTAAATGAGGACCATGCAAAATGTAGTAGTAGTCAAAGATGTAGATGTCTTATCAAAGACATCTGTAGGCCCTCAAAGAATTATAAATGAGATTTAAGGTCCTTACATGTTCATATAATTGAGACCTAGAAGTCCTTATGTCCAACGATCAGGTTTTACCCTGAACTGTGCGTGGGATCTTGTGAAAGCTTTGCCTTGGCAGTCTGCCTGTGTACAAAAACATTGTGTCCTTTTCTGTTGTAGGTGAAAGAACTCTTTGGCTCTCTGGGCGTAGAGTACTATGCTTTAGAACTTGATGTAACTGGTAAGTAGCAGAAAGAAAACCTATCAGGTGTTGGCGAAATGTAACTAAAAATCAGTGACTGTGTACGACTTTAAGCTCTCTTGAACTAACTGGAAGATATATAAAGCAATTAAAATCAGTTTTAATGTATACAGAGGTAAAAGAGCAGTTAGGCTTCAATGTGGATTTTAATGGAGGATGTGTTTTTAATAGAACTGAAGGTTTTGATTCTTTCTGTACAAATTGTTAACTGATTGTACAGAGTATGTGAGATCTGATTTCACCCTGAGGAGTTTTGTCTTTCAGGAAAAAGCCTGTAGTAGTTTTCTACTATCTCTATTTTTTTTTTTTGTGGCTTTAGATGAATTGTTAATGTTTGACGTGGTGTAAGAGTGACCTTTATAAGGGAAGTTGGAAAGAATGGTAAATTCTGGTATCTTGACTGATGCCAGTTTCAGTTTTTTCTAAAGCCCAAGCTGCTTTAGTTTCACTACACATGTAGTACTGTGCGCCTTATATTATGTGTACATAATGAGCCTAGTTTTAAGAACAAATAATTTCTAACTATTCTAATTCTCAGTAAACTCTTCATCACGCCACTGGTAAGCTGTTGATTGTGTATCACCATCCATCACATTTTTTTTTTCTGCAAATAGAAACAAAACTTAGTTTCCATTGCTTTTTTTTAAGTGTTTGTGCTTAAGCAGTGTTTGGCAGGAAAAAGTACTTAATTAGTAATCCAAAGGATCTCTCTTTTTTTACTTTTAAAGTTGAGATACTATGAACTAGTCATAGTCCAAGATATGCATCATACAGCTCTCAGTATTTTTCTTTTCTCTGGAATTACTTCTCATTAAGAATACATTTCCCTTGCAATTGCTGTAATCGCTGATGCTAAATAGATATGGTCTTGGAGTAAAAAGATTTTTTGGGCAGCGATTAATGTAAATTCTCATTTCCACATTTACTGCTGGACAGCTATTGAGAGATCCAAACTGAGCCTGTGTATTGGTGCTGGTGATTCATATGTCAGGTCAGGCAATGATGGCCTTAAAACAGGAAGTGTGTCAGGCAGAAAAAGCATGAAGGTAGCTTCATGGTAAGTAGAAGAGCATGTTCACTCTTCTGATCCCCAAATTCTCATAATACAAAGCTGCTACATAATACGAAACTGTGTGCACTTGCATAGAACATACTTCGAAGCTAGACAGTTCTCAAGAAAGAAAAGCTGTCTTTATGATCTTCTGTGATATCTGCAATATATATATGTATGTATTATATGCAAATAGAAAATTCTATTGTATTTATATCTACTATAATATATAAATTATACAAATATATTTTATATTAGTCTAAATAAAATATTATAAAATATAAACATATATATGTAAAGATAAGTATTAAAAAAAAAATGTAGTACCAAGTGTGACACTGTCAGGATGGGACTCTGGAAAGAATCCAGAAAATATGGGTACTAAACTCAATTACTTCAACTATTCCAGCCTATAGGATTTGGGCTTGAATTACCAATTTATCCTCCGTGTTTTAGCATTCCTTTTGTGAAGCAGTTTCTGAAGCCTTGCTTGTGTCCAGCTTGTGTAGATATGTGATGCCTGTGAAAGAATTGTTTTCTTGGCAGGCCCACAGTATATTGCAGTCTACACCTTTAATACTTCAGCTTGTCTTAAAAGGTCCTGTCTTGAAAATAGTTGGATAATGTACCTGTTCCATTTATTTTTAGCTGATGGACCCAGTATTCAGCAAGTATTAGCAGAGCTAACTAATCAGAGGACAGTGCCTAATGTATTTGTGAATGGAAAACATGTAGGTGGCTGTGACTCAACTTACAAGGTAACTTTTCTTTAAAAATCAACTGGGAGTAGACAAGAGTATTGAGTGGGGGGTTGTGTTAGGTCAAGCCATTTTTCTTGTGGTTTTACTGCCTACTTTGTTAGTGAATTAACTTAACTACTGTGTTTGTTACAAGTATGCAAGCATGTTTTTTTTTTCCCTTGAATTTGTCAGCAGACAGGCTCTGGAACTTCCAGACTGTTCTTAGAAAGTTTGGGTAGCACTAAGTCCAAGCTGTAGGATTGAGGAAATAGACCATCAGTAACTTTTTTTGCTGTTTGATTATAAATGCATTTTCTGTGACATAAAGGCTGTTATGCAAATAAAATGTGAAACACATTTGAATCTTTTCCAGGACTGTAATCTTCACAATTGCAGAATTACTTAGGACCCCCATTTCAAAGCAGCCTCAACTAGATCAGGTTGCTTGGAGTCTTTGGCCATACAGATGTAGAAATTCAAGAAATTCAGGAAGCTGTGTCTTCTGTTAAGATATTGAAGGGAAATGTCAGACTGGGTGATCTAGGTCAGAAAAGGCAATGTAATTCAGTCTTTGCTTAGAAATGTGTTTGACTTGATTTTTACAGGCTTATCAGAATGGAACACTGCAGAAACTTCTTGGGGATGTCAAAGATGCAGAAACCTATGATTATGACCTCATTATTATTGGTGGTGGCTCAGGTGGACTTGCTTGTTCCAAGGTATGACATGAAGAACAGGTTGTATATGAAACTTCTTCAAAAATTAGTCTACATATTAACCACAGTAGAATAAAACGGTCTACAGTTTGATGATTATTAGTGTTCAACTTGTTAATGAATCAGTAGTGGTCTAGCAGACTCAAAAGATCACAGTTTGTATGGACCAGTTTCTAGCCAAAGCCTAGTCAGGTCTTGATCTAATAATAGGTTTCAGGTTCCTGGCTGAGGGTGGAACCAAAAGCTTTTCAAGTATCTCCTCTTCATGTGTAGTATACAGGCACTTGAACACTTCCAAACAGTAATCTAGAAAACCTACAGGCTATTCTTGAAGTACTTCTGTTTAGGATCCAGGACTACCAATAATGTAAAATGAAATGCTTTCAGCTGTTATCTCAAGAAACTGGCTCACTCTTTGTTTCTCCTTCTAGCTGCTTTTGCAGAAGTGCTCATAGAGATTGTGTACCTCTTACACAATTAGCTGTTGTTCAGAATGCCTCAGGAATTGAGATGCGGATTCAGTTTTCTCTTCTACATGAGGGATTTGAACCCACACTTCCCACCTCTCAGCTAGCTATCCTAACCGTCAGTTTATGGTTTGGCCATGGTGAGGTTACTCTTGGCAGTCTTGCTGATTGCTGTACAACAGTACAGCTGAGCATGCAACTTTAACTAGATCAATATAAGAAAGGTGGCAAAGGTGATATGGCATTGTACTTTATTCCAGTTTGTGGGAGAAGGTGCAAGTTCTTTCCTTCCACCAGAACTGTGTGTGTATATGTATGTATATTACAATCATCAGTCACAGGTGGTTGATGAGGTATGAACTTCAATGTCCTCAGACTTAAGAGCGCTTTTGTAAGGCTTTTTCCTATTTCCTGAGATATTGCTGTAATAAATAAGCTGTTAAATATAAATCTACCTCTACTCTGCCCCACAACTGCTCCAATTGGCCATTCTTCTTCATTAGGTATTTTCAGAATGCTACAGATCTTTCCTCACAGTGTCTTCTGGGACATGAATCATAAACTTAGTGATGATTACCAACCTGTTCAGAGTGAGAGTGTTCAGGTATTCACAGAATACAAGATAACTGGGTAGTTCTAAACCTTGCTTGATCCAGGATCGCAGCAACTATGCAGGAGTTCTTAAACAGATTTGAAGTACCTAAAGATGTGATTTAAGCCCCTAAAATATCAAACAATGGGTAGATTCAGTGAAGTGCCTGGTCGTTCCTTGTGTATAGTATTATAGGATTATTCAGGTTGGAATGGACATTAGGTGGATGTCTAGTCAAAGCTCCTGCTCCAAGCAGGGTCAACTGTGAGGTCAAACAAGGTTATGTTGTTATGTTAAACTATTTGGGTCTTGAAAATCTTCAAGGATGGAGGTGGCATAGCGTGTCTGGGCATCCTGTTTCACTGCTTGAATGTCCTCACGGTATGAAAGTTGTTTTTCATATCCAATCTGAACCTCTCTTGTTTCAACTTACGGATTTTGTCTTTTGTCCTTCTACCAGTCACCACTGTGATGAGCATGGCTCCAGTGCATGGCTCCTCCTAGGTATTGGAAGGTTGCTGTTATGTACTCCCAAAGCCTTCTTTTCTCCAGGCTGAACAAGCCAAGTTTCCTCATCTTTCTCACAGGACGTGTATTCCAGCCCCCTGAGCATCTTCGTAGTCTTCCACTGAACTGTCTCCAGTTTATTAATGTCATTTGCTTTCATTCATAAACATGCTAGGTCAGTCCTGTCCTCCCAAGAGAAAAGGAGAGCTAACAGCATAAACACTTATTTGGGTGGAGTAGAGGAGGATCACAGGCTGATAAGCTTGTTCATACCTTCTTCAGATCATGACTTGGACTGTATAGGTTGATATGGATGTAGCACTGAGGATGGTGAGCATCCATTAAAAGTTTAGAAGAGTAATAGCCTTTGAGGGATATGAATTTTTGTTTAGTGGAGGAGGTAGAAGAGCCACATACGATAATGAGACTGACTAGCAAAAGAGCCTTCTATTAGTGCTACGTATATCATAACTGTAAAAGAGCTGACAGGCTTTTTTGATAAAGGAGAAGTTCACTAATGCTGACTTCTCTCCCCTTTTTTACAGGAAGCTGCTACCTTGGGAAAGAAAGTAATGGTATTAGATTATGTTGTTCCAACGCCTCTTGGAACCTCCTGGGGTAAGCTTCTGTTGACTTGTATTTTTATGGTGTTTGAGTGCCAGTGATATGTATCTGTTAGATGTTATGGATTTGTATTCTTGGAAATTATGGCAGAATTCCTGTAATTCTGGGACACATAACAAAGGAGTTGCTTTCCTGACATACCTGCTTTTCTAGACAGTTATTTCTGTTTTGTATATTGTTAATTCTCAGTTCTTTGTCAAATGTTGTCCTAATTCTGTTCAGTTTCAAACTGTGGCCAAATCCTGTGTGTGCACAGATTCACATTCCTGGGTTTGTTTTATTATGCCTTTTAGTTCATCTAGTTCTGTTTCGTGGACAACTGATCTAGGCTACCTCTGAAATAATGTGACTGTATGGCCGTGCACGCCTCACCTTTTCATAATTAGACAGCTACTGTCTGACCTAGTTAATGCTATTAGCAATTGAGCATGAGTAAGGAATTTCATTGGTCAAACTTTGAGTCAAGGTATGAATGTGCTATCATAGCTAAAATTTCAAGCAAATACGTATTTCAGATTCCACAGAATGGGTAATACTAAATTCTAGGAACTCTGTGCTTTTTGCCATGCTTACTTGCTGATCCAACTAAAAAACGAATCATTCTGTAAGTAACTATCCTTGATCTATGTTTAAGACATCACACTGTACCCTTCATGGCTTGATGAGTCAAGTAACCTCCTAAACTGAATAGAAACTTGTAAACTTGGTGTGCTTATTGTATTTTAAAATGTCTAACAGCAGAAATTTCATGTTACTTTTGTTATAGCAAGCATCAGCAACTGATATATGGGTAACTATACTAAGCACATAATAGGAGAAGCATAAATACTCTGTTCATGTGGGCAATAACACGGTTCTTTCCATTTTAGGTCTTGGTGGCACGTGTGTAAATGTAGGTTGTATTCCTAAGAAGCTAATGCATCAAGCAGCACTTCTGGGGCAGGCACTCAAAGATTCAAGGAACTATGGCTGGCAGTATGAAGAACAAGGTTAGTAAGAACAGAGGACAGACAAGGCAGTGTACAGATGACTGAGATAGTTAAGGTGGTTTGTGTACTTCATACTTAGTAGATAGAGGCAGAGTTCAGTAGTTTTCATAGGTGAATCAGAAGGATTCCTCCTTCTCGAGTCATACATAGCGTCTGAAATAAATGGATGAACTTCTAGAATGGGCTTATTTCAGATAGTAACAAGTCAGGTAAGTATACCGTAGTAACACATGACTTTAATAGATATCCTCATTACTAATGACAATGATAGCTGCTTAGCATGATGTACAATGAATAAGACTTAAGTTTTTCTTTAAGGGTTCATTGTGCTTTGGTTTCTAAAATAATAAAATTAATGGCTTGTTTCAGTTAAACACAACTGGGAGATCATGGTAGAAGCAATTCAAAACTACATTGGTTCTTTAAACTGGGGTTATCGATTGTCCTTAAGAGAGAAATCCGTGACATACCTAAATTCCTATGGAGAATTCATTGAACCACACAAAATTAAGGTATGTGTTGTGTTTAAAACTTTTTATTTACTTGGGAGGAAACTTGTGTTCTAAAGCTGCCTTTTAAAATCCGTCAAGGAAAAGGCTTCATGCTGATGTTGCCAACTTAAACCTAGGATAAGAAGTCATTTCTGAAATAAGTTGATTCAAATTAATATTGTACTTTATTACATGTCACAGTGTTTGCAAACCTAGTAACTGTTATGTAAGAGTAATGCGGATATCAGTAAACTTAAGTCTTGCATGTATAAAATGAGTAGTCTCGGTTCCTAACTTGATGACTAAGGCCAGCAGCCTGAGCCAAAAACAGACAAAAAAAACATACTACACAGAAAACCTTCAGCTGTAACAATATGCCACTTGTAAACTCTTCAGACTAAAGCACACAAACTGTAGAAATTAACTTTGGATTAAGCTCTTGCATAACACTGCTGATAGGATCTTATGCTGTATCAGCATAAGAATTAAACTGTCAGTTTTGCAAGACAAAGCGTGTGCTGGTAATCCTGCTGGGAGTGATAGCAATGTAGCAAGGTTAACTTAGAAGAATTGCATTTGAAGACAACTGCTTGGTTCAGTGGCTGCAATTGTCTGTTTTCAGTATGAGCTTATTAAGGCTGAATTAAATGTCTTCAAACTAAGAGACTAGAGCTGAGGAGATGATATGCTTTACCTCATCTTACCAACTGTTTTAGTGTCCACGTATACAGGTCATCTGCTTAATAGTGTCATTAGTGTATAAATGAAGTAGACAGAGACTTTCAGTAGTAGGTTGTACTAGATGACATCCTGAGATCCCTTCCAACCTGAACTACCTGATGATTTGATGGGGAGGAAGTTTCACTTTATCTGTTTTGGCAAATAACTAAAGAGCGTGAATGAAGGCTGGATTTTGGAAGAGATGAATTGGCAAGATGAAGTTCCCCCAAGGGCCTCTAGAGTTCAAGAAAATCGCTACATTTAGTTTTAATTCATTTAAAATAGGGTATTAGGCCCTCTTAAAATCAAATCTAGTTGCATGCTTTTTTTTAATATCTATATTAGTCTAAGAAGTAATTCAAGTTATTCTGTGTTTAGTATAGTGTTGGCCTTACCTTGGAAGAAAGAGGTAGGGGAGCACCCTTAATTTGGTATGGTTTTTTTGTAATTTTACTTTCAAGTTAACTACTCATTTAGATTGAATTGGTCACATGGGCAGGATTCAAAAGGTGAAATATTTTAGGTGCTGTAACCTAAGAGGATAGAGGATAGCCTGATAGTCTGTGATTTAAACCTGTTATTCTTCAGTGATCTGCATGGCTTCTCTGAATGTATTAGGCTTTATTTGAAACTAGTGCTTAATTCTGAAGCATAGCCACAATGTTTAGGTGAGGATTATGTAGTTTCTAATTTGTTGTAAAACCTGTTCCTATGCTAAAGACTTTTAACTGTGTCTATATAACAGGCAACTAATAGAAAAGGACAAGTAACCTATCACACGGCAGAGACTTTTGTCCTGGCAACGGGAGAAAGGCCTAGATACCTGGGTATCCCTGGAGATAAAGAATACTGTATTACAAGGTGAGATGAAAAGGCATAATGGACTGAATTTTGTCTGCTCTAGTGCTTGCAAAGACGAGCCTTTGTTGAAAGAGCCTTGTAACTTATACTTCTTTTCTTTTTAGTGATGACCTCTTCTCTCTGCCTTACTGCCCTGGCAAAACGCTAGTAGTGGGTGCTTCCTATGTGGCACTGGAGTGTGCAGGATTTCTTGCTGGTCTAGGTCTAGATGTCACAGTAATGGTGCGTTCCATACTCCTTCGGGGCTTTGACCAAGAAATGGCAGAAAAAATAGGTGCCCACATGGAAACACATGGTGTAACGTTCATCAGAAAGTTTGTACCTACTCAGGCAAGTGGTTTCTTAGCTTCCTTCTCTCTACACAAAATTAACTTAAACAGCACAGGTGGAATGCATGTGCTTTCTGGGAAGGTTTTGGTTTTGTTCAGAAATAAATGTTTTATGAGACTAAGCTTTTTTTTTTTTTTACTGCTGAATAATAGTATGTCAAAGTTTGAAGTGATAATGCAAGTGAGCTCTGCTGCTTAAGGTCATTCTAAGCTTACAAATGTTTATACAGGTTGAAAAGCTGGAGGATGGCACACCTGGAAGACTAAAAGTGACAGCAAAGTCTACTGAGGGACCAGAAACTTTTGAGGGAGAATATAACACTGTAAGCATTTTGGATTTAAAAATAACTGAATATAGCAGCACCATGGATATGTATCAAAATACTTTAAAAGCTTTTCAGGAGAAAAGGAAAGGGAAGTCTTGCTTTGCAAACTGTTCATGTAAGTTACCTGCAGAAAAAAAAAATCTTCATCTCCATTTGTACCGTGTCAGCAGAACAGGTGAAACTTTTCATGCTTGGAATTTGGTTCTGATGATCAATGTTGTTATTTCTATTTTGTTCTGCTACTAATGTTTTGCTGTTTGTTGCATCTCTGAAATAAGTTGCACTTGAAGGAGGCTGAGCAGCTGGTGGCTCCTCTTTCAAAATTTTTTTGAGAAGTCACTTCAGTCATGTATGCTTTAAAGCTTTTTCAGAAAAAGAGAAGTAAAGCATAATCAGCATTACAATTCCAATGTAATTTTATTTTTTAGGTTTTGATAGCTATTGGTCGTGATGCATGTACCAGAAATATTGGTTTAGAGACGATTGGTGTCAAAATCAATGAGAAGTGAGTATTGCTCAACTCCATTAAGCCACTGATTTAGATTTTTTTTAAAACTTTTTAATAATGCCTAATGCTACTGCTGCTTTTTTTTAATCCACATTTTAAACCAGACAATTAAGTGAATCTTTAACATCATTTCTCTCCTGGATTTGAGTGCAATTGCTCAGGAACTTAATTTCTTAAATATTTATTCCATAAAAACTAATCTAATACCTATCTGGCCACTGTGCTCAAGGAATACATTTAATAATTTACTTAATTTGCTTAGAAAATACAGTTTAGTATTCTATTAATTTAAAGGTTTTGTACACACACACCTGCAATAACTTTTAAAGTGTTCCTCTGGTTTTAGTGTACATGTTTCAGCACTTCTAGAAGGCTGTTCCACATAAGTGAGCTTGAACTGTGGTTTGACAGGAATCTCAGTACATCTGTGATTTTTTTTTTTTATGGTAGTTTTGTAAGTCTTTGCTGTAGTCCTGGAAATCATGAAGCAAGTCAATCTGGGGATTTGAAGAAGCAGCAAATTACTCCCTTCCTACAGATTTTTTTTTTGTTTTCTCCTCAGTGTCAGTGCAAAGCTGGTGCAAAGAAAGAGACAGGATTATGTAGAACAGGAGATAGAAGAATTAGCATCAGCTTGCAGCATCTAGCAACTTATTAAACCAACTTATTTAAACAAGTGAGTGATGATGCAGCTTTTTTCCCCATAGGGGAAAATGTAAATTGCAAGCTGTATAATATTAAAATAAAACATCAAAAGTCCAAAGATGTCTGACTAACTTCATTGTCATCAGACTTGTGTTGTTGCTGGAGACAAAAATGGCCCATTAAATACTAATTTCAGCCATGTGTCAGAAGCAAAAGTAACTGATATACCTTGAAGAGCTTGCAACTGAAGTAAAAAAGGCATAAGCATACTTAATGAAATACCCTCAGTCACTAAAATAACATCTCTGTAGCAGAACATCTCCCCTTTGGTTTTTGCTGAGATCTGAGGAAGGTCTTGATAGTGAACTCTTTTCTGTTGTCTGTTTGTTTTAAAGGAATGGTAAAGTACCTGTAAATGATGAAGAACAAACCAACGTGCCTTATGTTTATGCTATTGGAGATATCTTGGATGGAAAGCTTGAACTTACTCCAGTTGCCATTCAGGCAGGGAAACTCCTAGCACGCAGGCTCTATGGTGGTAGTTCCACAAAGGTAAAGCTGTAAGAACACAATTTTAATTTACTTCTATGCTTTTTGCCTCAGAATTGCAGTAACATGAGTTGTCCATATGACTGTGGGCACTGCGAGTGTTTTGTAAGCAAAAGGATGGGTTAATACAATTTTTCCTATGATGTACTGTATAGAACTTGCACAGTCTAAATATAAACTTTGTGGGTTTTTTTTTCAGTGTGACTATATCAATGTACCCACGACAGTGTTTACTCCTTTAGAGTACGGCAGCTGTGGGCTAGCTGAAGAGAGAGCCATAGAAGAATATGGAAAGCAAAACTTGGAGGTGAGAGCACTCAAGACTTGTTTAACTTGTAGCTTGAGAACTTTTTTGCGCACCTAGAAGGTTACCTAGACAGGCCTTTGATCATGGAAGTATTATCTGACTCACAAGTTAATGGATTCCCAGAAATCCAGGACTGGCCTTCATAAGGTTAGAATTGCGCATAGCTATTTGCATGCTGCTGAGAAGCATTTGAATTCAGGAGGCCAAAATTTGGTTTCAAAACTGTGGGTAGCTTGTTTGTTATAGCGAAGTAAATACTCTTATTGCTGAAGTATACCGAACTCTTGGGATTGTTTATTTTCCACTTGTACACTGTACCTGAATTGGGAATGAATTTCTTCCTGACCTTTTCTTAGGACTATAGGAATATCAGCCTTAACTTGTTTGGTTTATGGTAATTTCTGGCTTTTGCACTTCTCTGAAGACATTTTCATTAGAGCTATTTGCATGCCTTGTATTTAACTCCTTATGTACTTCAAATACACTTGGCATTATTTACCTTCTGCTTTAATAGTTTTGCAGAATAGGGTTAAGTGTATAGTATATCCTCTCACTGAAAATAGTTATAAGATGCTGTCTTAAAGCTGTAGCTGTTTTAATTAAAACACGTGCCCCAGTTTAAATACTTAAGTGTTCCTTTACTAACTTTTGGAAGATGGACTGCTTGGGTGGGAGTGGGGGTGGTGGATGCAGAGAGGAAAGCACTGTCTTGTTTAATATGTTATAAATATTTAGTGGGTTAGATGTCAAACCACCAATTTGTAAATACAGAGTAAAAATTAGAATTGTCTGACTGAATTAATTCATCAAACTGTTATGCTCCTTTTCTGTCATCCTCCCAGGTTTATCACAGTTTATTCTGGCCACTTGAATGGACAGTACCAGGCAGAGATAACAATACTTGTTATGCAAAGATTATCTGCACTAAACACAACAATGTAAGTAGCAGACCAGAATGTATGTGCCAAGTGTATTCATGAATATTTTTGTTTGGACCAGCCAAAAGACTAATATCTTACCTGGCGTGCCTTAGGCCAGGTCTATCTGTTCTGTTACATAAGTATTAGTTTTAAGATATTTAATCAATTTGGAAAGAGCTGATTGTTTGTTTTTGTATAAAAGCTGTTTGAGCAAGTGATAGCTTTATAGGTTATGAAACTTCATCCTGAGTTTGTATTCAAGGATAGAGTTGTGAAGAAATTCTCCAGGGTTTTTCCCAAGGGGTGTTGATCTACTATATATCTACAGTCTTGCCTTAGGCTTCTGGACCTTTGTGGTTTTTTGCCTTGTGCTTTTTTGCAACGTGCAGAGGTTTGTATGTTTAGCAGGAACTTGGAAAACATGTTGTTGATCCTAGAACCTCGGTGATGAGAAACTTGTATTTCTAGTGATCAGTGGGTTTTGTTGCAAAACAAGTCCTAGTGCTATCTGGTATTTGTCCCAAAAACTGGGAGAACAGACATACAAAGGAAGAATTTGGAGTTTAAAATGACTTTGGAGAGAAGGAATGATATGACAAAATAGCATGGCTGTTAAGCTAAGAGGAAGTAAGCTTACTCTTCCTTATTAGCCTACCTACACCTTTCTCAAAGGCTGCAGAAAGACACAAAGTTCTGCTGTTAGTGGAGACTCACTGCAAGAAAGCCAAGCGAAAAGAACACAGCAGAAGGGGGGGACTTTCTTTAGGTTTCAGTGCAAAGCTTTTTTTTTTTTTTTCCTAGCATGCTAGGTGGGGGCGGGGGGGAATGTCAAGTAAATAATGTCTTTCAGTTCTTCATATTATAAGGAATTTGTATCCTGTCTTGCAAATTATGGTCAAACCTGGGCTAGGGCTTCTCTGAAGGCATTGGAATGTCCTGGGAAAATGTTTTAAACACGTTTGTATCCCTCTTGATAAATCAATTCATCAGGCAAATTAAAACAGACCACACCCATTTTTATCTCATTTTATATGCCACTGCCATCATTGTAGATCTTGCTACAGAGATAGCTTGCTCAAAATTCAAACCCAGGATATTTTAACTTTCCTTCTTGCTAACTGCCTGGGGGAGGAAGGGAACAGCCAGTGAAGCTGTTCAAATTTTTTAACAGACAACATAAACAGCTCCCCTATCTGACCTAATTTCAATGTAGAAAAAATTCTAGATCTGAATATACTGCTTACCTACAAAACAATATTTTAATTTTGTCAGCTCCTTGTCTTTAGTTTTAGACAGTATCTTTGAGTTAATGCTGTACAATGATTTTAAAACTCATTCACTTTAAAACTTGTTTTGTTCTGATATAATGGACTGAAGTAAGCCATAGAACTGCTTTCTTTGGAGTGGCTTGTTTTTTATTCAAGACTTTGCTATTGACCTGCTTGCATAGCATATAATTTTAAGAGTAGTGGGAGTTATGTATTGGAGCTCTTGTTAAACTCTGCCTACTTTAATAATTCTTGTTTTCTTCTCCCTTAAAGAACCGCGTGATAGGATTTCATGTTCTTGGACCTAATGCTGGTGAAGTTACCCAGGGTTTTGCTGCTGCAATAAAATGTGGTCTCACCAAAGAATTACTTGATGAAACAATTGGTATCCATCCAACTTGTGCAGAGGTAAGGGGGGGCTGAGAGAGCTTGATTTAAAACCTGCTTTTGAAGGTGGTTACCTAGATGCAAGAAAAGAATACTGAAGTGCATTTTATACTGAGATTTATTTAGTACTTGCTTAACTTCTGACTACAAGATATTGACATATGATAGGAAATGTATATTAATTGTGCGCTGTAACTTGTTTTCCACTGTAATAGTTCACAGAATTCTAGTATTGTTACTTCAGAAGAGGAGACCAATAGCCATGTGATACAGAGCAACAGTAAATAAGCTGTTGTTTTGGTATCTTACAGGTGTTCACTACAATGGATATTACAAAATCTTCAGGACAAGACATCACTCAACGGGGCTGCTGAGGTTAAACCTGCTGTTTTACATGTTTTCATGTTGTGCGCTCTTGGTTCTGTGGAAGCCCTAATACATCCAACTGCTTTGGGGCAAAATAAACATTTGCATCAGTACTACTGTATGTGCTGCAGTGGGAGTGGTGCTTCTGTGAGGCTTCCTCAGTAAATAGGGTTGCAAATGGAAACTGTAATACAGCAGGGAAATCTTGAACTGTGAATCCTGACTTTGCTTGGAATCAGCACTAATGTGCTTTTTTGACGTTCTGGCTCGGAACCTTATTGTGAGGTGAGCTGTGACTGATGACTGCCATGCAAGGTTGGGAGATCTCTTTGTCCAGTCAGATGACTGAGCTCCTCCTGAAGGAAATTCTTAAGTTGCACAAATTAAAGCTGACACTTCGAGGCTCCAGTGTCTTGTATAAATGCCTGAGGTAAAAGACAAATATATAGTTGAATGATTCTTGCCAACAGTTTACAATTGACTGATTTATCTTTTTTGATGCGTTTTGTTTTATTTAATTGTATATCCAGTTGAGGCAAGATGTCACAAATTGTATGCAAGTGATGAGCAGTGCAGTTAAAGTACTCGTATCTCACTTCAAGTCTAAAACTTCAAAGTAATCAAGACATTGCTGCTGTTCACATTTGTAGTTGTTTGACCTCAGGTGACGTTGTCTTTAAGATGAAAAATTGAATTGTAGGAATTCTGTGTCAGGGTTGAAGAGCATAAGTGCACGACCTTGTCAATTTGCTCTTGCTGTTTATGACTATATTTAATGCTAATAGTCTCATAGCTGGTTTCAGCTCTAGTGTAAAACATCACAGAACCCGGAAACTGTCTGTACTCTTATGAGGAGTATTGAAGCCTAGAAGAGAAGGATCTTGGAGCAATCTGTCCCACTAATGTAGTAGGTGCCTGCCCATGGTGGTAATTGCATAGAATGTCTCTTTGGAGCATGTGTTGCAGCAGAGAACAATGACTTGATATGCTGTCATGCTTTGTGTAGTGTTGTGTACAGTCAGTACTCTGAAGCTTTCTTCCACCACTGGCATTCTGCTCTGGCTGCTCTGGGGGAATTATGTTTGAATTTGGCTCCTAGTTTTGTCGAAAGAGATGTTTTGAAAGACTGTTTTGAACACTGTATGATAGTAAATAAACAGTTTTTAACTATTTAAGCTATGATGTACCATGGAATTTGAAGTTCAATAAACACCACATACCGCATTGTTGTGTCTGATCATGATTTACATTATTGTATATTTAAGAAATCTTACTATGCTTCAATTACACTGTTTCACATGCAATACTAAAGCTGTAGTCTCTCAAATGGAGAAGCAAGTTGTCTTGCCAAATCTGGGGCTCACTTGAGAAATCTAACACAATTCTACTTCAGTATGCAGATTTCTCTGTTCTGCATGCCTAAAAGTTTGCCTCTCTTAATAGGTCAGGTGTTGTAGTTTGAAGTAAAGGAGATATAATAGTGTAGAAGTGATCTAAATCACTGAGCTGAAGTGGGTGATCCAGAGGTTCATCTGAGCTGTTTTAAAAAGTGAGTGGATATTAGGGTGGACTGCTAGGAACAGGTAATATGTTGTGCAGAATATAAACAGCTGAAATGGAACTTAGTAAACCATAAGGCAGTCAGATGGCTTTATATCACAAGTAACTGGCTGGTAATGGCAAAGTTTAACTTGTGTAGCCATGTTATAGAGGAAGTGAAGAAGGAAACAAATCTTAAGCCAATGAATGGTGATTTCCCGAATTTACTATTAAATAAGCAACTAATTGAGTTTCATTTCATACTCGGATTTGATTTACAGGTTCAAGTTAATTGATCAATAATTACCACTTGCATATCAGTAACAATGTACTAATTGTGGTTGTTCCTTATGTCAAACTTGCCCAGGCTGTCAGCTCTTTCTAAATGATACTTTACATGCATTGAGCACTCTGTACAGTTAGTCTTTTAAGTTTCAAACTCTGCAGTTAAAATATACAACAATTGGTTAACAGCAAAAGCAGTACTTCAAGTGATGCAAACTTGTACATGTTGAACATGTTTGTATTTCGCTAGGCTGGCATGTAAAGTAAAAGGTGCCGTGACAACAAGACATAGTTAAGAGCCAAAATGTTAAACTTGACAGCAGATGTTGGGGGGAGGGAGGGATCTCAGAAGTAAAAAATTAACCAAACCAAATACCCATGTATGTAGAGGTTGTTTTCCCAATTGTTTTTGTTTTCTTCTGTGACTGAGTTAAACAGAATGGCTTCCTGCTTCAGCCTTTTCTAAAGTATCTTTTCTCAAGTATTCCACTCCTGGAGTCCAGCTGTTATGTGACCCTAAATGCTCAAGTTGTCCATTTTGCCAAGTATTGGGGCTATATTGTATTTCATCCTCAAAGTCCTCTTTTGCTCAGCACCATTCAGGCTTGTTGCACCTTGGTAATGCATTATTTAAAAACATAAATGAATTGTAGGCCCTGTATAGCAGCCAAGTGTGAGGAGAATTTCCTGATGTAGATCTGAAAAGGCTTTGAGACAGCTCATGCCTCTTTCGTTATGTTGCAATTTCTGTAGTTCCTGCTGGTCTGCCCTCTGACAAGAAACTTAAGGGGAATGATGTACATTCTAGTGCAATGAGGTGTACATCTGGGTTGTTAGAGCGATAAAAGAGTTGTGAGAATCAGACATCCATTTACACAACCTGATTAAATGGTCCTCTGTAGGCCAGGTAACTGCAGGTAGTAAGCACTTGCACTTTCTCTCTATGCATTTGTTTGCTTTAGTGAAAACAATAGACACTGAAAACTACATGGAGAGCCTTTGATTTTTAAGCTACTTAAGTAACATTTAAATGAATGTCTACCTATGTTTGTATTCAGTTTTCAAACTTGCTTTGGTGGAAACTTAGCTAGTGCAGTTCTACCTGGGTTTAGAATGCTTTAAAGCAGTCTTCCATCTAGCTAATAAGGAAACAGATGCCTTGTTGTGAAACTCATTTGCTCCCAAATCATTTGTAAGTTTGATTAGTACAGACATTCAGACAGTGACACCAAAGGCAAAATGGTATGTTTACATTTCTGCTGTCATAAATGTTCACCAAATTCTAAAGGGATGTTCTGTGTACTTAAAATACTGATAACCTTTTATAGGCTGCAGTTGAAAATGTTCAGTTGCTTACTGAATCTGCTCTTAGCTGAAGTAATTATTTGTCTAGGTCACTGATAATTATGGTATTCTGTGTCTGGACTGTAGCTCTTGAAACAGTGAACAAACGGCAAATCTGTGTTTTCTAACTTATTGGTGACATTCATCCTTTCCAGGTCTAGAATTGGTTATGATTATAGTTATTGAAAACATGGAAAACAATCATCAAATTAGTAGATGGGTTTCCACATAGCATGAATTTTAATTGTATTTTGAGCACTGTAATTGGTCTTAAGTAACACAAGAGCAGCTAGTTGGCATGTGCGAGAATCTTGGAGGCAAGTTGACAGAGACAAGAGCCTGTAATAAGCCTTGAAATGCCAGAATAAGACATCAAATATTTTTCCTATCTAACTCCTACTATTTAAGGTTTCAGATTCATACTATTCCTCTTGGAGTGGCTTTTGACAAAGACTTGAGGTGTTTGCCTTTACTCAAATATTCAGAAAATGAAAACGTGAAACATAAATTTTTTTTTTTGGTCACAAACTGAAGTTCCTATGTGTTTAAATCTTGCACTTGTCAAGTCTCCATTGAATACTGGCAAGGGAAAAATTCCTGGGATGTGTCTTAAGAGATGGGAATGGCAGAGGAAGAAAAGGTCAGGTGTTTTAATTAAAAATAAACAGTGGATCCAATGAAGCAAGCTACTTTTTTTTTTTTTTTGTGGGTTTGCAGAACTATATAACCTATTCTCAAGGTTGTAATCCAAGTAAATGGAGAGGCAATTTAAGAACTCCTTAAATGACCTTTTTTAATTGACAGTACACAGCGAATATTGAGTGTGGGATTAGACATCTTCACCTCCATTAAAGTATATGAGCTCACAGGTTGGAGATGACTTGCTCAATTTCCAGTGCTGCCTCTAAAAATAGCAACCATTCTTTAAGATAATTTCTTTGCATAGGAAAAACGGGAGCAATCCTGTGCTCGGAAATGTTGTTGCGGCAAGATGTTTGGGAGGCACCACCGATTGCTTATTAACTGGAAGGCAGGATGGAAAATACTGTTTATTTTGCAGAGCCTATGTGACTGGTCTGTTGCTTACTTGTGCTTCCTTTTGTACCAGAAAATATGACAAATTCACATTTGTGCGTGCATTGTGATGTTCTGCAAGGGGAGAAAAGATCAGATTACCAAAACAAGCTGCGTATGTGCCTGTAGCAGATGTATCTGAATAGGGAAGAAAAGAATGACTATCCTATCCAGAGATTCAACTCTAGCGGGGGTATTTTCTGTTTGCATGAGCTGTAGTATTTTCAGCTAGCTTTTCTTTAAATAACTTGCCACTCTGTTTACAGTAAAAAAAATTTGGGGGAAAAAAATTTAAAGTTTACCTGCAATTTCTAAACAGAAAAAGATGTCTTGGGGGTGGGGGACCTAACTTTTGGAAGATTTCATTTGTAATAAAGCAAGTTTGTAATCAGTTCAGCAGCCTTGTTGTTTTGTCCACAAATAGCACAAATGCTATTTCTATACAGTTAACTTTGTTAAAATGACTTAAAGTAGTCTCCTCTTTTTTTCTGAATAGGAAAAAGGAGGGCGTTTTCCTCTATTTCCAATGTCCAATAAGGAATTCAGTCCAAAGAAATTGTCTCCTTTCCCCATGTGCTGGACTAATAATCCCCAGCTGTGTTTGATTTGACCTGTTTGTTTCTGCTGGTCTGAGTAGTGTGCCTGCTAACTGTAGGCATGCGTAAATTATACCTAAATTGACTGAGAACCCAGGTTTTGTGAGCCCAAGAGTTTCTGGGCACAAAACTCCCTTTAAGTAGTACTTAATGTTGTTGCTGTTTGCTTTTAACTGAAGCTGAGAGTTGTGGGTAAATCCTGGCATGTTTCACCACCTTCTTGCCTTGTAAAAATGTGACTCCTGGAAACCTGGCACTGACTTCCTTATGCAATCTTCCTTCTGACGTGCTCTGACTTGGGCTTGCATGGTTTGTGGGCGGAGAGTGATTTACAGCCCTGATGGGGTCTGAGCTGTTGTGGATGGTTATTGACTGGAAGTCATGGGCTGGCATTGTGCTGTGGTAGGGAGGGAGCCCATGCTGGCAAAGGTTGGGCAGAAAAGGAAGAAATCGGGGTTGGTAAGGAGAGAGAGATTGGTTTTGTCAAGGATTTTTCACCAGTCTCTCTTCTCCCTTCCTCTTCTGCCCCACCTTAAGCAGGAAGTAAAGCCATGGTAGAGCCTCTACCACCCTGTGGTAAAGCCCTGTGCTGGGGCTATGTCAGCCAGGTTTGTTGCCAGGTAGTGCGTCTGTTCTGTCCATCCAATCTCTTCTGGGTGTAGGTAGTGAGACCAGCAAGCAAGTGGACTGGAAACAAAGATTTTACTATGCACTGTTCCACTCTTCTGCAGGCAGAACTTCCTTCAGCCTGATTAACTCTGTTTTTTCCACCTGTCTGTCCTGACAAAGATTATCTACCCTGTGAGATACGAGATCTTCCTAGTCTCTATTTCCAAAATGAGTGCCCATACCTTCTCTGGAACAAGCACCTCCAAAACTGCACTAATTCTCTTCTCATTCCTCTGTCACTTTGTATGTTTTCAGTTACAGCTGTCATCTCCTGATTGTATTTCTACTGCTCTTAAATATTAATTTTTTTCAACCTTTGACAGTCCCTTTCCTCCTCTCAGCTGTGGGATGAGTTTTAAAGGATTGTTCCTCTAGAAGGTGATTAAAGGTGCTCCTTGATTGCCAGACTGATGTCTCCATAACATTCAAGGTTTTTGCTAGGCCAGGGAGGTGAAGAAATCTTGGGAACAAGCCAACTGCCTCCCACATTGGATGAAGCATCACTGAAACAGGCCCTTCCCTTCGAGCTTCTTTAGTAAAGGAGTTGAGTTGCTGAATTAGGGAGCCTAAGATTCTGCTGTTGAGATGTTGCATGTAATTTAGTTCAGTCTCTTCAAGAAATTAAGTTCACCTTACTGATCCTGACCTCAGTCAACAGGAAATGCGCATCTTTAAAGTGTTTGTGTCTTCTACTTGGGTGTGCTTATGGGGCAGTGACAGCAAAGGTTAGAACTTCTTTGTCTTGCATCTGTGGTGTGACTGTTGGTTACTTAACTTCTATGAGGATAAGCATATATTGCAAGAGCATTGAGAGGATTGTTTGCTGTTTGCACAGCATTTTAAAGTTATAAAATGGGATGTGTTAAGAGCAATGTCATTGACAGGATCTGTTTGCAGGTTGTCTTCTGGCTGATCACCAGCAGTTGCATTAGGTCTTGTTAGGGTACCCTGCAGGAAACTGAATTCAAAGACTTCCTTTTTTTGTATTATTAAAATTCTTATAATCCAGGAGAATATAAAACACATGCATAAGCATGTATATGCCTACTGTTCAAGACAGTCCTTCAAAGGAGTTTGTACCCTAATACCTAGGTTGAGTTTCTGGTGCATTTATGTGGATATACACGTGTCAGGATTTATATAGAGAAAGATGTATAACCACATCAAATTATGGAACTGGGAGAGGATGTCATTCAAGACAAGGGAATGGGTGCAGAATGCCTTTCTACATTCAACTTTTGACAGATTTTCTGTGGCTGTTGGCAAGTCTTATTTTGTCTTCCTTAAGGAAGACAGATTTTCAGTTGTCTCAGATATGGACAACTTCAGTTTGTATCTCAGGTGCCTCTTGCTTATTACTGAAGTATAGGTCACAGAGCTTTTGCAAATGTCTTTGATGTACTATCTCCAGATCTTTTTTTACCAGAGATAAACTGTGACAAACTAGTGAGTAAGCAAAAAGGGAAAAGAGGCACCAGCTAGAGAAAGTCTGTTCTCAACAGTTTTACATTTACTGGTTAGCTGCTTTTGAAGACAAAACTCAGATCAATTGCTAGTGAAGTTAACTAAAAGAACTAGCAAGGAAGGAACAAAGTTATGAAAAAAGATTTGTGAATTAAGGCCATAATAGATTCCCACTTTCTTTCAGGGCTGCTACAAACTTAGTGTAGCATGATGGAAATTCATTGTGTTTGAGGCATATAGGAAACAAGCAATTTTACATAATGGTGCGTGAACCTATTTCGTTATGATTATCTCTTAAATATAGCACTTACATTTAATAATCACTTCAGCATGCAAACACTGGCTAAACCTGTAATGGAGTAATTTGTTCTCTACATGCAAGCTGAAGTTTGGTTATGTGTTCTGACCTTGTTCTCTGTGACAATATTACAGGTGCTGTGATTCAATTCCTTCAGAAAAGGGAAAATGTTATTTCTCTGATCTCTCTGGTTGTTCTGGGACCTGAGCCTAATAATTATGATTTTTACTTAACCCTATTTTAGTACTTCTGACAGGTGACTGGGGAGACCTAAAGACTCTGGGCTGTTTGTGGGATCCATTACCAACAGAGGAACAGGAAGAATAATGTTGTAGATAAATATTTGCAGATAAACTTCTGAACTGAAAACCTTCTGCGTGGAGTTTTGCTAGTGCGTCAGATTAATGTTAAATATTTGGGGTTTGACTGCTTAATTCTGTTTTATAGAAGCAACGATGAACATCTCGGGAGACCGTACTGAAATCGGGGTATGTGTTTACACAGTGTGTTGACTTTGTTCCAGGGAGGAAGCAGGGTTTTCAAGAAAGTACAGATAGCATTCATGTTGTGGTGAAGTTTTGGATGCTAAATAGTTTTTGACTACTTTTAAGAGTGGAAAGCCTGGTTCAAAGAGTTTCAGAGGCTCAATAATAGATTATCTGATTAGAGGTAACAAATGATGGGCTCCAAGGTCATCTGTTTCTTTCTGTTGATCTCAGTATGAAAGAGGAGAGATTAACAGGAGGGGGATACTGATGCTCTTTCATGCAGCTAGCATATACCTCCATCCAAAATGAAAATGGAATAGATATAATAAGACAATTTACTACATAAACAAGTGCTGGGAGATTAATAAAGAATAGTATATCTTTTTCACCTTTTCTAGTATAATAATCCTGGTCATAAAACTTGCTCTGCTATTGACTGACACTTGTTTTCTTGTATTCTATGATTTTATGCAAATCTTTAACCCTGAAATAAGCAATTAGTCCTTTCATTGCTGACCTACAGCAAGTTTTGTTCACTGTCTAGCCTTTGGACTCTGGTTAGGAAGTCTACTAGGCAAAGCTGACAGATAACAGGACGTAAAAAAAATAGCAAGCTTTGGTCAGAAAGGAGGTTAATAGCAATACATAAATGAATTTAAAAAATGTCATTTGGGGGGGAATACAGTGAAGTCTTTGGAATATGTGGAACAGAAGGTAGAGAGGATTAGTTGTACAAATATAGGACTCATGCTCATTTATAAACAGTTGTGATTTGGGATTTAGCTGAGCAGTTCCCGTTCAAGTCATCTGCTGCTTTTTGCTGTAGTCCATGAAAACAGACCATTGAGCACAGGCAATTTAAAGGAACAGTTTGGTAAGGCACATGCAAAATGGAAATGGACGCTGTGCTGAGGACTATTTAAGAAGTTTTGGTTTAGCATCTGTTGAAGACCTTACTTCTCTTACCACACCATTTAAATGGGCTTGAATTCTTGTGTGCTTTCAATAAAGAAAACACTGTGTCTCTGAGGAGCAAATCTGAGGGCCTAAGTAAAGGGAGAGCTGAGGGAGGAACTAAAATTAGACATGAGATTATGTAAAAACTTAATTCGTGTAACTCTCCTTTACTGGTGTTGCAGTAAAGGGGAGGGAGCGTACTCGGAAGACACTTAGGTTTGCACTTTTGTCTTAAGTCGCTTTTTTAATACAAAGTGCAAATAAGCAGTTAATGCTTTTGAGGTGAGATTTTATGTCTTGGCACTTAGCCTGTTGTCCTGCTACTGTCCACTAAGTAGTATTAGTAGGGCAGAGCAGTTGCATTTAGTACCACAGCTTCTGTGCATTGCTCCAGTATTTCAAGAGCTGGTACTTGTTGAACCATCTTTGCAATTAATTGCAGTGGTTGAACCATCTTTGCAATTAATTCTAGTGGCGTGTGATAGCAAGCATAGATTGCTCCTAAAAATTGTGGAAGATTTGAGCTTTGCATTATTTTATTCCAGTAAAGTAGGAAAGATTACTTTATTTGTCAGACACTGAGAAACTGATACATCTCAAAATTTAAAAAGTTCTAAAGATAAGATGAGCTCCTGAGTACAGTTTGAGCATACTTTCCTTAAGTGTTTGTTTTTTCCTGTTCTGCAAAAAACAATGGGTTTCAGCATATGTTTTTTACCACTAATGTATTTTTAGTGATTTTTGTGCATAACAAAATGAGATAAAAAGCATTGACATCTTTAAACCCAACATAAGAAAACTGGATTAGTTGCTCACACTTGTGCATTGCCATATTTGTTATATTGCTCTACTTGGGGTCATTTGGGGGGGGGG
>VXAA01000406.1:1331492-1348644 GCA_013399115.1 Anseranas semipalmata
GGGGGGGGGGTTGGTTAGTTGTTTTTTTTGTTTGTTTTGTTTTTGAGATTTAATAGCTCAAGCAAATAGAAGTAGAGAGCGGAAACCAAAAGGCAAAAGAACTGATTGAAATCCAGTTGTCCCCTGATGCCCTTTGTGTCAGGAAATGAACGATACATCTGCAGTAGAGAGAGGCCATCTTCATCTCTGACTGTGATCAGCATTGTTGCCCTTTTCACAGTGTTACTGAAGACTGCATCGTGGATTTGCATATTGCTGCTGCCTCTGATGGAGGCGACTTGGTGTGCTAAGCTATGGAGTGCACATCTTGCTGCTTTTTAATTGCTTCTGTGCTGGAAGTAGATGGTTAATACTCTGAAGACCAAAAATATTTTTTCAGCTAGTCCTAAAAATAGTAACGTATAGTTAAAAACATAATGATTTTCAAAGTGAAATATTAAAATGTCAAGATAATTCTTAGAGTAAATTGTTTTTTCATTTTTGTGGTTTCTGAAGTCATCCTTTATTAGAGTAATGATACTTTAAATGTATTCATTAAATATTACAACATGAAAGATTATAACCTTTAATTTGAGGAGTTCTTACCTGCCGGGGAAAAAAAACTAAATGATAGTCTAATGCTCTTTATCGCTAATTCGTGTTACACTAAAATTGGGATGCCGGTGGAGTAAGCACAGATTATTGCACAGAACCTTACTTCATCCTCAGTTGTTGCTTTGTTTTTCTTGTTTTCTTGGGTGAGATCAAATAGCCATTAAAAATCATCTTTCTTCCCAAGCTGTTTCTTTTCAGAGATTCAGCAGTCAATGCAGAGAGTAGAACTGTTTGAAAGGTCTACAACTCATCTCTCAGAACTGCAGAACCTATCCTGAAGGAATGTCCTGCTCTCGGTCAGTGTGTTGCACTTGCATTTAAAACTTTGTAGAATTAGTGCAGAATAAGTAATCAATGCTTCTGATATGAAGCCACAGGACATTGGGAGGGCAGGGGGGTGTTCATAAATTAGTCTAACTTGATTGCAAGATCATGACACAGGGTGCTGTTTTTTAGATCTTAGTCTCACTCAAAGGAAGGCAGGTGTTTACTGTCTTCCCAGTTTCCAAACCATGCATTGTCAAACCATATGTTTGCATGTACTGAAATGAATCATATGTACAAACCAAAATGCATAGGCAAACTTACAATGGTATTTTTCAGTGACTATTACAACAGTAATAAGCCTGAATCGACTTATGCCATAGTCCCAAACAAATACATAAAGGACTATGTGAAAACACTTCTGAAAGTAATGAGGAAAAATCCTGAAAAATCCTGATGGAGTACAGATTTAGACTCCTTATGGAGAATATAACTTAGTCTATTTTTCCATTGTGAATTAATAATTGTTGCTGTCTGTTCTGTTTCTGATCTTATGATAAAGGCTTTACCTATTTGCATCTTTGCCAAAACAGAGGCCAATAAACGGAATAAAAGGGGGGAAACTTGGATTACTTCGCTGGTAAAGAGCAGTGTGTTTTGTCAGATGACTCATCTAATGCTTCTCACAATATCGTTCTTTAAACTTTGGTGGAACATATTTAGTTCATCATGTTGAAAAAATAAGGGTAACACAAGATGAAGGAAGGGTCTGCTTTTCTCATCCATAGTCTGGGTGCAAATAAGGCAGCAAAAGTGAATGAGAAGCATGAAGAAATTGTTTTCTGCACCACTCTGTGTGGTGTGCTTGTCTAGGCCAACTGCATTTGATCTACTGAGTATGATTGATTTACATGTAACTGTCTCTGTATGATCCTGCGGTGAAAACAAATCTAAACTTTCATTGTAGCAATGAAGTATAATTGCTACTGTAATGCTGCAAACAGGAAACATCTATCAGCTATGTTAGGCTATTTTGAATTCTTGGTGGGAGGTGGGATATTTAACAATTAGTATTTCTTAAATAACAAATTTGTCTGATAAAGACAAGTTTCTAGTGAGTGTTGTTCCAAGTCTTTTTGGAATTGTATCTTTACAGAATCATGTTCTTACTTGAGGAGTTCTCTTCACGAATTAAACTTTTCATTGGATTCAGTTCACCCACCACTTTTTTATACTTTTTGTCATAGTTTGTGGCCATAGGATTAGGTTTAGTAAGGTATATAATATGGAGTATGAAGAGATCTGCTTACTCAAAATCATAGTCACCCATATTGATGCTTATTGTATTCAATCTGGTTGTAACCTAATTAGAAGAGAAATTAGAGGCATGAAGGTAAGAGAGCATCTTGCATCTTAAGATATATATAAAGATCTTAAGATATTATAAACAGCTATTTCCTTGGGCTGTTTATGCAGAATATGGGAGAGTTTGAGAATTGATAAAAGGGTGGAGATTCATTGTACTTTCATACATTTTCCAGTTTTGTCTGACTGTCCTAAAAGCCATAAACCAATTATGATTTCAGACCAGCCAGATGTGGGAGAGTAGTCCCTGTCTATCCCATATTACACTGATAGTCTCAAACAACACATGAAACAGACAATACTCAATCTAAAGATCTTTTTTGATACATAAAAATGTCCAGGTTTAAAATCTATTAAAATATGACTGAGTTAGTTTTATGTCTTTGGGAAGTGAATGTTAACAAATATTCAGGGAATTCAAGGACTTGCCTTGGAAATTCCTGAGATGTTACTCTTTGAAGCATAGGGTGAGTGTTTAAAATAGTTTTATGGCTTTCTGAGACTCATGGATTGGACTCTTGATGATTCGGGTATTTGGTTTCAAAGGCCAAGTCATAATTCTCAGACACTTTTACGCACCACAGCTATTCTTTATGTTGTCATTTCAGCATGTAGCAGTGTACTCTGAGTCACTTGCTGGAATTTGGGAAGATGGGATAAATCACTGACAGAGATAGAAGCAAGTTCTATTGTCATTGTAAAAGGGGATCAATATGACTTTTAAAATGCTCTTTTACATATTCCACTGTAGTGTACATGCTAATTGTAACACAGTAGGAGTACAACCATCAACTGATAGGTCTCTATCAAAACCTCTTCAAGCATCTTGGAAATTAAAAATAAATAACATTAAAAAAAATCACAGTAATCCAAAAGTTTTTACTGAAGTGTGAACTGCTCCATATTAACCTTGTAGCTTTGGTATTAACTTTTAGCATTTCATGATGGTCTCAGCAGAGGGGCAGGTGTTGGAATTGATGCTCATCAGTCATTTTGTCTTTCCTTTCATTTTCAGAAACAAAGCTCCTGTGAGTCTATAAATACTTCAAACCAAAAGGATGTATGTTATTAACTTATGAATGTGGTTGATGCTAGAACATATCCTTCAACTCTGGTTACTAAGCAAGTCAGATTCTTCTCCCTTATATATTAACATTTGGCCTTGCAAAAGTTTTTATGAAAGGACCTCCAGGATTCATTTCCTGGGACAATAGCAAGTTACTAAGCTTAGGCAATGAAGATATTTGGCTGTTCAACAGTTGAACTTGGCGTGCCCTAACTCAAGTGTGTTTGTATCTTTCCATTATTATCTCAACTACTTATAATAAGGTGTCAATATTTTTAATTGCCTGTCATCTCCCAAGAACCTCTCCCATAAACTTATGCCTCTCAGATATCTGAGGGGAAGTGTTCCTGGTAAACTTACACTTCGGGTAGCCCAGACTTTCTCCGCTAATAAGCAGGAACATTTGGTTGTTACTGTCGAAAACAACACTAAGGACTGAAAAAATGTCGAGAATCTGATTGTGTTGTGATTATTAACAGGAAAAAGGAAGATTTTTCATTGTTTAAAAAACAAAAAAATGCTATGGTCTTGGGCATTTTAAAACTTCTTTACAGGTTTAAAAAGCCTTCTGGCTAAAAGCCAACTTCACCTTCTAATTTTTTTGTCATTACAACAATTAGTTCTTTATCCTGTTGATGTCTGTTCTCTATTGGTGTTCTCAGCAAAATAATTAGAGATGGAAGTATTCTTTATCTTCCTGGTGAATTAATCATAATGTATGATTTGATGTTATTTTCATTTAAAATGATAAAATCCCAGAATAAAAAGAGTTCTTTCTTGCATGTGTCATGGACATATCAAGGCTGTCACACATCTCCTTTTCCACCCAAATACTTCATTTTTGTTCGTATTGGAATGGGGTCAGTGAGATTACAAGAATGGACACAATGCAGATGTTTTACGGGTATTGGTGAGGAGATGAAATATTAGGTTGGATTCAAGGAACTGGAGATGATTCCTTGAGGACAGTGTTTTATAGAATGAACTTGTGAATTTCAGCTTTAAAGGATAAATGTTTGAGGTGCCAGGTACTCCCTGCTCAGTAACAATTTAAAAGTGCTAACACAAGGTCCTCTTTTCAACTCTCACAGATTTGGTGCTGAAGTTGGGAGACACCCCTACTTGATAATTCTATCTTCACAAGATGGGGAACATCTTGAACCTATTTCTGCTTTTCTTTTTTATTGGACTCTGAACCCACTAAGTGTTTGGTATCATACTATCACTAAGGTGAAAGGGTGAAGGTCCCTTTCAAGAAGAATCTTACAACAGTCCATCATCTCTGCTTATGCTTTGAAGGTTAACTTTTGGGCTTGTTGACAGTATCCTCTGGTCTGAGAGTTAGAATCTTTCACTTCTGAGATAGAAGAAAAAATACTTCGTTTGTCCAGATAAAACAGCAGTTTTCAAGTGTACTATTTTTCTCAAACTGCTACTGTTTCAAATGTGGGAAATAATTTTTGTGTGTGTGTGTGTGTGTGGAAGAAGGACTTATTCTAGGGCTCATTTTCACTGTGTATGCACAGCAAACAGTATTGTGCTAAACAGAGATAACTGAAAGAAACCCTAAATGTTTTGTATGATACATAATGTTAGAATCTGTGGTCTTATAAGAGTACTAGAGTAGCTACATGGCAGAGACTTGAGGTTTGTCCTACATCTGAATTCTAGCAATAGTGTTCATTGGTTGGAATAGACATGCAATACCAAAATTGCGTGCTACCACTCATTTAATCATTACCTCTGCGTTACTTACACAAAAGTTGAGTATAAAGAGGGCCCTGTCCTATTACAAGATCTTCCCAATCATTTGTGAATATTTGTACCAGAGCTAAGATACACAATGGACTTTTAACTAAGAACAACAACAAAATGAAGTATAGAGGCTTGTATCTTATTTGCAGTGCATTTTGTTTGCATTTAAGAAGAAAAGAAAAGAAAAGCTTCTCCGTCTCTGAAGCATATGTAACTCATGAAATACGAAAATTGCTTTGAAGCTTTGCCCTTGTACAGAGCTGTACTGCATAATTGGCTTTCTCAAGGAACCTCTGCATCATATGCTTTGTTATAGTCTGTTATAAGTGATTTAATAGGACATGTCATTTTTAATTACTTTGGAAGAGCATTCATAAGTCTAAAAATGCAAGTCATGTCCTCTTGGCATTACAGTTTCTAAAAGCATTTTTATGTAACCTGCAGGAACTAGCACAGTATTTTTTTCATCCTCTAAACTCATGATAGTTGTACATTTGTGATCTGCAGGATGAGTTCAGTACACGAGTCAAGGTAAATTAGTCTTAACTGAGCTCTCTGAAAGAAATTGCTGCCAGGTTCTGAGCCTAAATGGTCTAAAATTAGCTCATCCAGCTCTACAATACATCACTGTCTTAGGAGGGCTCTAGTTCTCTCCACCCTCTTAATATCATCTAATGCAGTATAATCTCTAACTAACAAGATGAGGAAAATGCCATGTCACTGTAATCACCCCATCCATACCACAGCTGCGTCTGATTCCAGTGGCCATCTGTAGCAAATAATTGGTCCTTGTTTTTCTTCCTGAACTTGAGTTCTCAGCAAATGATTAGAATTTAAAAATGACACAAGAACTTGTTTATAGGAAAAGGTGATTTGCTTTGAAAAATTGTCATGTGCAATTTAACTGCAGTCTATTGTAACTGATGTTAGCTACCTTTGATTCTTGATCATTATTTTCTTTGCTGGGTCTGTGCTCTGTCCCTGTGCAATGAAAGAATACTTTGGATTCATCTGCTAAAGGAGTATTTGCTGTGCTGCTGTTCTAGCTGCAGCCTCTGTGTTTGAACAATTTTATCCAGTTCTGGGTTTGTCAGCAATCCAGTCTGCATTATGCAGGCTGAAAATCCAGCAGAGTAGTAGTGCTAGGAGCTGACAACAGGTTTCTGGATTTAATGGGAATTACAAAACACTGAAACATCTTGTTCCAGAAAGGAGACTAACAGGTGCGGTTTGGTAGAGCTCTGAAGTTTTAGAGGAATAGTAGACTTGTCAAAGAAATGCAATGCCTGGGAAAGGTCTCAACCAACAAAGCTGGCTCTTGTTGCTTGTAGGAAGCACGCCACCGACCAGCTAGATTTGGTCTTCTGTCATCCACAATATTTTTATCAATGTTTAAAAGTTCTGGATATTTTCCAAGACTTAAAAATATACAAAGTGTGTGCTGCTACTCATGTAAGTGTGACAGTTGGAGCAAGCTTGTAGCATGCAGTGAATCTGGATGACTTCACTTATAAATAATGTGCGCCCATTCTTCAGAAGAGCACTAGTCAAATGGAAGCTTGCTAGGACAGACTTAGGTAATTCCTCTCCCTTAATGAAACTTCAAGTTATAATTTTCCCTTGCTTTTTTTTTTCCTGTATTTATGGGTAAAATTAAAGCACTTCCTCTGCAGCCAGACAAGATATGATAGCTCTCTTTGTGTCCTTGCTCCAGCCCACCATCAACCTTCTCTACAATTACTCCAGTGGAACAATTCCCTTCTGCTTCCGTGGGACATCAGACCCTATCCAGCAAGGTACTGGTGTTACTTTTGCCTTTTCAGACTGCACCTTGTTCAAAACACTGCTTGTTCCAGCTCCTGCCCTTATTTCCTGACGAGTCCTGTTCAGCAGTCTTTTTTTCTGAATTTCTTGATGGAAGAAAAAATTAGGAAGATTGATTTCTAGCTGAAACCAGATGAGATGATGGTGTGGGTGTGTATATATATGAATGTAGGTAATAAGATGTGTCTATTATTGGTGCCTTACAGATTTCAGAGAATGGTTTCTGGTTACAATGTCAGGATCGGTCCTCTTGCTTTTACAGGGGAAAAAAATGAAATAAAAAAAGCACTAATAAAAAATAAAAATAAAAATAAAATAAGATAAAATAATAAAGTAAAAAGCTACAGAAAACAAAACAGGAGTCTTCTGGAGTTCATTTAGTGCAACTTCATCTAAGGTAGGCACAACTATCCTGAAAATGATCATGCTTGATGTCTGGTTAGACTAGTCTTGACATCTGATGGTGACAGAAAATTTATAGTCTTTCTGTTCCAGTGCTTGAAAAGCCCCTGCTTCTGCCATTGTTTTTATTTATGTATTTAATATGAGAAAGAGGTTAGAAAAAGCTTCTCATGAGAAAGAAGAGAGAAGTTTGAAGACATGAGAAGTATGTGGCAGAACTGGGGAAAGGATTGGAATTTCCCAGCTCTTTGGCTATTACCTGCAAGGCTTAGACCAGACTTGCAAGAGCCACTTTATCCTACCTGGAACAGGTAAGTATAAATGTAAAGTCAAAGGGGGTGAATTAGTGCCTGAACAGGAATGTCAGAGTTGCCGGCTCTGTGCTGCTGCTGCTTGCTTTTACTGTAAGCCCTTATACTTTGTTACCCAAACCTGCTTATGACAAATGAGGTGTTGAGAGTCTTACCTTGATCGAGTGCTTTAGCATCCCTTTGTTATGAACCTCGTGTTGTAGAAGAAGCTATTCTGTAAAAGCAATGACTTGACTATAAAGAAAGCTGTGCTGTCATAGCTTTATGTTCCCCTTCCTAACACTAATAAAAAAAATACCCAGGCTTTTATGTGTTTAGTATAAGCTTTCACCTTGCTAATACTAATACTGCTTATTCTGCTGGACTAAATAAGAAGCTACAAATACTGAATTGTAACCTCTCTGAAGATGAGAGAAACTGAAAAGAAGAAAATTTTCATAAAAGAATAAGAGTCAGACAACTCATTTCCATTTTAATGGGATTTTAGCTGCGTTCTGAATGTTCGTCAAGTTTAAATCCAGCACTTAAAAAGCTCATATTATAAGTAGTGTTGCATTTCCAGTGGAAGCATATGTGTTTTGTTTCCTGAAGTTCCCCATCTGCCAGGTAGCACCCTGATAGTTGATTTGTGCATGCAAAGAGGGTTGATTTTGTAATTGTTTATTTACATAGATTGCTATGGGATTTTGAAGCCTCACTAATAGGTTAGAGCCCCTCTGTATTGTAAAGAGAGTTTGTTTATGGTTATGTCAAGATTCATCAAATGGCAAATAAATAAATAAAAATGTATGGGAATCATGCTAATCAGAGAGATGTATTTGCATAAGCTGTAGTCACAGGCAACCTGTAGTCTTATCTGGTGCAAATACTTGAGCAAACACTTCTTAGTGTTATTTTCATTTTATTTCAAGCTTCGGATTATTATATCTCACAATCAAGTCATGAGGAAGAAAATAGGATAGCTTGAGGTTAACCGAAAAAAAGAAAAAGCAATCCTTCTCCACAGATCCCTTAAAATGTTGTCTCTTCTAATTAACAAAGGAAATACTATTTCAGATGATGACTGAATTTTAAAACAGGTAGAATTACCAGATAGATTTTCTGTTTAATAAAATAATTCCAATCATGTGAAATTGGGGCTCCTGTATAATATAATACAGTGACTCTAAGATACTTCCATTTGCTTTGCAGTGGAGTCGATTACCAAAAGCTTTTCTAATGCATCTCTAGGGAATTGCCAAGTGATGCAGACAATTTCACTACCTCACTTGTACCTCAGAAAGGAAAAATATGAAAGGACTACAGTTAAGATATAAAAGGTAGACCAAATTGTTACAGCAATCATACAGTATGGATTACTGTTTCTGCTGTATCTTTGTCATATTAAATTTTCATGTCTTTTCAACAAAAAAAGCTTACTGCATTGCTGATCTAGTTCTGTCCAGAAAAGCATTACTTCTACAGGTGTGCTCAATGAGCTGCAAAACTTCACTACCAGTTTCTTTCTCTGAAAGTCCTCGTACTTGTTACCCAAACCTGTTTAGTATGAATGAAGTGTTGAGTCTCACATCAGCTGAGTGCTTTAGCGTCCCTTTGTCATGAACCTCATATTATAGAAGAAGCTATTCTGTGAAAGCAGTGACTTGCCAATGAAGGAAGCTGTGCTGTTGTAGCTTTATGCTCCCATTCCTGGTAGCTATGTCAGTGCACCAGTTAATAGATGGTGTTCATCCATAGTGCCAAAGATTATTTTGGATTAGCTCTCCGTTGATGCTTGCCTCTGGTGACTGGGTGCCTTGGTGTGCAAACAATTTGAAGCACACAGGAAAACTAAGGATGGGAAGGTGGTCTTCTCTGTTGTTTGTGCCTGAGTCTGTGTGTGATGCCTACCCTCTGGTTAAGGTATCAAACCTGAAGACCAGGAGCTGGAGCACTGTCTTTCAAAGTCCAGTTTTCATTTCACAAGCTGTTGCTCTGATCCTTTGGCAAGGCACACTCAGGAGTGCAATGGAGCAGGTGAAGAAGAGGCTGATGTGTTATGTGTTATCTGACACTTCCTACTGCGTCTTTCATTCCCAAGGAACAAAAGGCGGTCCACAAATGCACAAACTTCTTTTAATTAACCATCAGAATTAAAGAAAACTCCATCTCTTCCCAGAGGCTGTTGCCAAAGCAAACCAGGACAGTTAGGCCTACTCTCTCTGCTTCTGATATGAGTTTGTGGGATGCAGAATCCCAGTCAAATCCCTTTTCCACTGATTCAGAGCAGGGATTGGAACCAGGAACTTGCAGGAAAAAAAACTCTGATTGCTGCATTTGTCAGTAGTGTACCCCGTGGATTTCTCTAAATCTTCCCAGGTAGAATTATTTCAGTTTGTAGGTTATTTACAAAGTTATCAGACCAGAATGGGGAATAAAATGGATTTTAGGCTAGACATTACGAATTGGGAAGTCTGACTCCATTCTTCTTGTCCTGGCTAGCTTTGTAATGTTAGTCTTTTCATTTCCATTTAAAACCCTGAAAAACATAATACAAGTTTTTTTTCTCAATTCAACTATAGTAACGAAGCCTGCTTAGGTGGCTGTCCCAAATCTTTGCTGAATATGGAGTTCTTGACTTCCGTTTTAATGGAAGATAGGCAGGATGGGGTGACTCATAGAGTTCTGATGGCTAAGTGTCCTTAGTGAATGAATCTTAGTAAACTATTACCCTTCTGTGGTCAAGAAATTACAATCTAATGTGCATCTAGGGAAGGTTAAAGAGGAAAGAAATAAAGCAGCTTTTCAAACAGAAGAAATCTAAGCTGAATACTGGTAACTTTGCCTTAGGAGTGAAGTGGCATAAAATGAAAGTTAGTTTGAAGTAGCGTTTTAGAAGTTTTCTTCTGCCTTTTTAGGTAAATTAAGAACAAAGTGTTGTCAAAGTGTGGCTCTGTTATGATGCACAATTAGTTTTTAGTTCTCAGTAACTATTTTAACTGTTAGTTTTATTCAGAAAAAATCAGCCCAGCAGTTTGTCATGGATTGTTGTCTGGCCAGTATAGCTTGCAGTGCATTGGGCCCTATTGAAAATCCTGCTGGACAAATTCTGCACTGTACTTTTATCAAGGCAGTTCTCTCTCCAATTCACACTCTGCCCTCAGTAACAACTCTGCAACACCAGCAGTCTTTGAAGGTATGTGAAGGTGTATTAGAGGACAACAGAGTTCGGCTCTGCATCCGAAAGCCGCTTAAGAACTATAGTGATAGGATGTGAGGAATTACAAAATACAAACCGAGTTCTGTGAGAGCTGTACTGCTGTTTATAAGAAAAGGTTAATAAATCATCTGTTTTCACTAAAAAGACTATGTAGGAGTGGAGTGCAAGTACAGGGCAGATCTATTTCATTTTTTGACATTTCTTTTTCGTAGTTGTTTGTTTTAAAATATACTGCACACGCCTCTGCCTATGAATTTCATCTTCAGAGACACCATTGATTTAAGTATTTTCTCACAGAAAATGATGAAGGAACTACCTGTGTAGCGATAGGAAAAAAACAGAATCATTCTTCTTTCTTATACACATGCTCTCATATCACGCACTCATACACCCAGAGGTGTAATAATCCCTACTTCGTTGCCAGAGCTAGTGTGAGACTAGTGGTGGCCCCAGGCAGAGATTAAGGGGCAGGTGCATTGAATGACTCATTGTGTTATTTAACTTAGCTTTGTGGGGTCTCTGTGGAGCCCTAAGTAATTGTTATCTGACCCATCCCTCCGCGGGAGCCAGTATTAAATCCAGAATCAATAAAGCAAGTTACTCCATAGCTTTGAATGAATAATGCAGTAGTTTTGCAGCACTGTGTAGCTACTGAAGACCAACAGTTTATGATTCGGTGGATGAACAGATATCCATGCTGTGCGTGTTGTTCTCACGTGCTTGGCTGTGTGCGTGGTTGAAGTTCGTGTAAGTTTGCTACATCTTCATGATGAGAGAGGTGTTGGGAAGGTTATTACTTTGCTGACTTATCCTCAGCTCTGAATGAATGGGTGTGACTCTGTTGGGATCCTAAAGGTACTGGGAGTCACATTGTGCAACCTGTGGGATCACTGCATATCAAAAACTGTTTTTATAGTATTCAAACCAAGAACTCAGACTGAACAGTGCTGATTTCTCCAGGCATCAGCAAATGTGTTCTTTTTTGTACTGAGTAATCCCAAGCTTTATTGTTGTAGCAATCTGAGATGTGAGGATGAAGATATGAGTTATAGTCACAATTACGGATACTCCATTTCCCTGAAAAGTTTATGGAGAGGGAAAATTACAGCATCATAGCAAGAACATGGATATGCAGGAAATGAAGTGACTGCCGAGAAGTTACACTGAAGTTTGTGGCAGAGCATAAAATTAAAACACTGAGGTGGAACTAAGAAGATTTTAACCAGAGAGAGGTGAACATTTTTCAACTAAATTAGCAGCCAGTAAGAGATGCAGACTTGTCAAAACTTATATGTTTCCTAGGAGCATACCAGCTATGTTGAAATTTATATCAGAAAAGATTCTGAAGTCCAGAATGGATTTCTCTTTTTTTATTTTGTGCTTGGAAACACACAAGCCCAGCAGTCAAGATTTCATCTAGGCTGTGTGAAGCACAGCTTCACATTTCTGCTCTTTCTTATTCAGAGTGGGGGCTTGAATCTGAGTTTCCCTCAACCCAAATAGTTGGGCATCTTGGCCTTTCACTGTTTCCAGGCACTGACCTCATCAGCTTTTCTTTTTCAAGGAACAAGCAAGTATGAAAGAGCATAAATGGGTGAAAATTCTCCCTGTTTCACAGATACTTTTTGTTAACAACTTACACTCCTTTAAATGAAAGTTTCATTGCCCCTGCTGCTTGTATTGGGAGAAAAATACCTATGCTTTGATGGCTAAAAATAATCTGTAATTAGGGCTAAACTTAATCATGGCCAAATTAAATTCATTTGTTCTTTTGAGAAGATTTTCTTTTACATTTTTCTTTCCCTGGTGTGCTAACCATGGCAATGTTGTTGTGTATTATTATTATAGGTAATAATATGTAACAACACTTCATTCAAGACATGAGAAGACAGCAGTGTGAAACCAGAAAAAACACATCAAGCCAAATAATGTTTCAGGCATTTACCCAGCCCTCTGTTTTCCTTCTGTGCTTTCTTGTGTGTTGCACGGGTTTTGTTTGGTGGTTTTGTTTGTTTTTTAAGCACTGAGTGTGCCAGGGCTTGCATTTTGTCTCCCGAGTCTGTTCCTACTCCTGCTACACAAAGAGGTCTGCCTGGCCATCTCATCTGGGGATTTTCTTGCTGCTAGTCCCCTCTTGAATCTCTTGGGTCATGTCCAGCTAGGGTGGACTGGGTGGGAACTGATGGGGAAAAATACCTAAAAAAAAAAAAGATTACTGAACTTCCTCCATTTGTGCTTTATCTTGTTTCTCCAGGACTGTACAGAAACTGTGGCCTTCTCTACTGACTAACATGAGAGGGAAAGAACCACTTTTCCCTGAGACAACATTCAATTATTTCACTCAAAAACAAACAACAAATGCATTTACAGGAATTCTGCAAAATGGAAAATCTTAAGCTGTTAGACAACACCAACCTCTAAAATTGATTACCTGAAGAATTCTTCTGTAGGTTTTTCTGAACATTTCCCATTTACCAGATGGTCAGCAGCCATCCTGCAAGGGTTTCTAGGTTCATGATTTTTGGATGAAGGCAAAGCTGGCTTCAGGAAAAAGCAACTATGGCATTTGCCTGAGGTAGTGGTAAGCAATGGATTTTCTTGCTTAATGTTTTCTAGGCAGATTGGAGCTCGCTCTAATTGGAGCCACATAGTCCTGCGACAGAGCCTAAGCTGACAGCTCTACCCTCCAAGCCCACGTTCTTCATTTGGATTCAATACCACACTGACCATAACTGTCTAGTTCCTTCCAGCTTGTCCTCAAAAGGGCCAGGGACATGTAACACCGCAAGGTAGCCACCACGAAGGGGAATGAACTACACCTCCATCTTTCAGGGACTCTCAGCTGCCTGAAAATACTCAGACTTTAATTGCAGCAGGACTTAATGTACATCCAGGCCTCTGAGAATGCTACTTTAACAACATTCCCATCCTCACAAGGGCTTGAAAAGCTACAGGTTTTTTGGGGCAGCTGCCAAATGCAGGTAATGAATGGTTGTTTAGTGCTTTGGAAATGTACAAAGCAAAAAAATGCTAAACACCAGTTACATTCTGCTATCCAAGTCACAAGACTGCCTAGAGAACTCTCAGTGATAAATGTCCACAATTATAGTATATAAATACCAACAGGAATTATTTAGGGTGGAACAAGGCAGGGCCACCTAGGAGTAATTAGATAGACTTAAGGAGAGGAGAAAACTTCCTTGAGAGAGAACTTTTGAAACAGACACATTTGATGGGAGAAATACCGGCTATATAGGAATAAGCCGTATATAAGTATCTTGTATAAGCCTGTGACAGGATAAATTTACTAACCCTAGTATGGAAAGTATACACAACAATTCTTACAGCCATGGCATCCAAGGGCCAGATTCTAAACTGCTTCTCATTGCTTGCAAAATTGGAAATGCAGGCGTTTTTCATATTTTTGCTCTTAGTACTTAATGTAAGTCACTTTAGCATCTGCAAGAAGTTTAGTGATGCATAAGATGGGGAAAGGTTCAATATGCGTGAGTAGGCCCAGCTGGGTTTCCAAGCCAGACTTTCTCCATGCTCAATAACATCGAAGGTTTGTTGACAAGCAAGTACATTACACTAATTTCTTTCATTTGTCCTCCTTATTGTTTTATTAATAATTCCTGGATAATCTGTTGTATCAAACTAATTTTACTATCATTTTTGCTAGATTAGTGATAGTACTAATAAATCAGCTAAGGACATTGAAACACTGGAGGTTTTATCTCCACCTGGTGATTGGATGTACAGTGTATGTACAGTAGTAGTATGGGCTGTAGAAAAAATATAGCAACATTTGAACAGAAGGCATCCCTTATCTTCATGAGTTCCCTTAATTAGCTTGGCATAGAATTAAATTGCCTTCCCTGCAGGAAAAGTTTTCTGTTCATTATTCTTTATTTTCTGAATACTACTGAAGTCTTACTGTTTATATAAAATTTGTTTTTGTTGTTGCTGTTGTTTGTTTGTTTTCTCCCCAAAGAGCCTCGAAGTGTTTAAACTTAATGTAGGATGAGAGACAGGTCAGTGAGTTAGGAGATTATCCCTGGGGAGAGAAGAAAATGTTTCTGGTCTGTGACAACACAAATTCTGTAGCATATTTTGTTAGAAAACAGAAAAGCTAGGGAAGAAGGTGACTGAAGGTTAAAAAGAGAAGTGAACAAAGGGATCACAATGGGAATGGAAATGGAGAAGCAAGCTGATATGTAAGGCCACAGAAACAAGGTGCAGGAGCTAAAATTGAAAGAGAGGGAAGCAGAAAGTCAGTGGGAAGAAAGTTGGACACACCAACATACATGCTCCTTGACAAGACAATAAATTGGGCACTGACAAAGGGATACAAGAGAGTCTCAGACCCTCAGTGCAGGATTAAACAGAGAAGTGACCAAAGCACTGAAGGTGTATAACCACAGGACCTGCAGAGGAGGGAGACAGAACTTGTGTTGAAGTGGAAGTAGTCATGATAGCAATTCAGCTGGCTGTCTTTTATGCAGCCACTCCAGAGCCACCTGTACGTTCTTTGAATGTGATTGACAATTGCTGTGATTATTTGCTCTTTTGTTCTTGCTGATTTTGAAACTTAATCAAAATTACTTTCAATATAATCAGTTTGCAAAAGTTCAATTCTTAAGAATTTTTTCCCAGCAGTTTTACAATCTGAACAATCTTTAATAATGAGAGCCAGCTGAAAAAAAATACAATTTTATATTCAGACAATGCAATTTTATCAAAAATGAATCACCTTAAGTGAATACATTGATTTAGATTAAATTTGATGGGAAAATATTAAAATGAATAATTTTACCTTCTTTCTTTCTGGCTATATTGAAATGTTTTATATTGGCATTTTATTCCTTTCATTTTAGCTTTTATGATATTTACATTATTTCTATATTCTTATACCATTGCATATAAGAGTTTCAGTGATTTTAACTCAGTATGTTTTTTATTTGCCCTGAAAAAATGTCAAAATGTTGGAATTTCCCATGGGATGAGAATTCCACTTTATATTTACAATACAATATGGAAATAAATACAGTGCTCCAGAGTAAGTCTGACCTTAGTATTTCTCAGCTCTGGAATGCCAGTCAATCTAATATATGGTTGTGGATTGTGTAATAAGCTTTCTGAATGATTTATGCCAATCATCTTTTCATTATTCCTTCACCAATATTGGCAGTGGTAATTCCTAGTACATTAATGCAGTTTTGTCCATCCATCTAGATACAACTTACATGAAATAAACTACAAATGAGTCTCCTTGGAGCATGCTTTCCAGTTCTAAGAATTGTTCATATACCTCATCTTTTTTGCTGAATTAGGCTGCAATGATGGACAATGATTTGAATAATATTTAGTATTATTGTCAGTATTTATTTTACAGAATGTTCTGCAGTGGCAGTGAGTTTCAGTCCTTGTGGCGATAATGGCAACTCTCCTTATGTGCTTGCTCATAAAATATGAACTGAAGGCAATTGGTGAGAGTGAGACTTCCTGTAAAACACCAGAATGGCAGATAAAAATATTAGTAGGAGATTATTTTTTATTAAGTGCATAACCAATCTTTAGGTAAGGAAAGATGGCTTCAGCTTGTATTGAAGAGGTAATTAACATATTATCTGAAAGTTAACCTATTCAAGTGGAGCTTCTGTGGGTGTAAGAAAATGAATACATTCTATGTTTGTTCATTAGAAATATGCCCATATTAAAATTTATTGACCTAACACTTTACTGGTATCATAACAACAGACATCTTGTCTGTTGGAGATAAACTGATGCAAAGTCCTCTCTGTAACTTTATAACAAAGATAAACTTAATGTTTAACAAATTTAAATTTGGCTGTCTAAATTCTGGTAAAATTATCCCAATTTAGAGATGTAGATTTTGGTCTCTTCTCTCAAAACATTGACAAGGAGGTCAGATAATACCCTCAAATTTCCTTGTGCATTGTTATTCCTGCTGGGTTCTCCTGTCTACCTGTTCTCCTCCTTACAGGATATGCTTGGAAACAAACAGCATAACAAATATAAGCAGGCTTATACAAAGGAGAGATGGTAACCAAAGCTCCTGTAACATGCTATATTATGCTGTCTAAACCTAGAGCAACACACAGGGTAAATTGTTATATCAACAGAATCTGCTGGTGGTCTGAAAAACAGGTTTTTATACTTAGTTTCTAAATTATGGATTTAAGGTGCGTTTGCTGATGCCTGCTGGGAGGCCTGTGCCTGGCGAAAGTTTCCAGAGCATCTTGTACATCCTACTCCCCCAGAAATACTGCATAAAACCTGTTTGTAGGAAGCCCAAGAGGTAAATGCCAATTTATGCATTTGAAATTGTCAGAGACCATGCAAAAAAAA
>VXAA01000406.1:1348712-1361082 GCA_013399115.1 Anseranas semipalmata
TTTTCCCTTTTCCTTTTTTTTTTTTTTCTGATGTTTCATCTAATGTAGAGTCAAAACCAAGAATGTTAAATTAATCTGTTTTTCTCTGATCTGAGTAATCTTAGCCTATATCTGTTTGCAGGGTAGCTTGCCTGCCTTCTGGGACAAAAACAGTTATTACTCTGAAAAAAAAAAAAAATGTTTCAGGCATCTTCTGGACACAGGTTTTGTGTTTTAAATTTTGTTTCAGATGTTAAAACCCAGAAATCTCTTCTACTGAGCAAGGCCACCACAGGAACTCCTTTTGCTTTGAACAGCTCCAATGTCCTTTCTCCTCCTCACTGTTCCCCACTGAGCGTCTGCTGGAACGAGCTGGTTCATGGTCATGGCTGGGTCAGGGTGAGTCTGTTCTCCTTTAGAGGCTGGCCATATTGTGAAAACCTGCTCCTGAAAATGTATTTACTAATTAAATACATTTTACATTTGGTTTTGTGCTGCCTGACAGACTGATTTCATAGTAGAAATACTGCAGGAAACTGGCTGGGAAAAGGTTTTGTTTTCAGCTTTTAATATCTTAGTATTTATTTGTGCATTTATTTTTCTAAGCAGAGAATGGTAATATATGTCGCTGTTTTTCAAGTAAAATATTCACAAATATTTTCAAGAAACTAAAATTTAAAAAAGCATCATGTTTCAATACAGGCACATTTGCTTCTCTCAGGTCACCTGCCAAACTCAACCATCCTTTACATGACATGTCCCTTGTACAGGTGATCCCTACTGGAACTCGGGTTTCTAGAAGCCTGTTTGGGCTCTGTAGACAGAGACTTGACTAGTCATTTCATCGATGTTTTTTTTCTCAAGAAGAGTTTAAACCCCATTCCCTGCTGTTCTGCGTCCCTAATTGCAGCAAAGTAGTGTTGCCAATGTCATTGTAATGTGGCCGATAGTGGCAGCATTCTAAATGACAAAACCCCGAGCAAGGCAAAAAGGAAAAGCCCCTGCCCTCTAGAATGTCCTGTATTAACAGATAAATGCATGTAGGATATATAACCAGCTAGACGGATTTTGCAGAGTCATCATTCATGGCTTTTACAGAAAGGGTCTGGCTTGTAGGGCTGACTGAATAAAAGGCAAGGCGGGGGTGCAGAATGGTGTGAATAGACAAAATGGCAGGAATTGGGAGGCAGAGCATATGGATAAATGTAATGAAAGATACCTAGTACACAGGTAGGGCAGAGACATAAGAGCTAGACTTGCTGCTGAAGATGGGAGGAGGGGAGAAAATTGTGGCTATGACTGCTGTTGAGCTGGTGTTCAGGCCAGCGGGGGGGCTAACTGCGCTTTTGGCAGGGAGTGGCTGCTGTGGGGTTGCTGGGGAAGTAGTCAGAAACGGAAACAGCCAAGGGACAGGCAAATGTTTTAGCCACAAAATTTTGAAGGAAAATTAGGTACTTTTTAGAAACTGCCGTGGAGAAAATCAAAACGAAGTGTGTGTCAGCAGCAGTGCAAATGCGCCAAAAGCACGAATCAGAAGTCTTGAGACTGCGCTGAGATTGTGAGCCAAGGTGACAGGATAAATGCTTTATTTTTCTCATGCAAGCTGCCAGAAATAGTAATTATGCTTAATTTATGGTTTTCATTTGAAGATATATTCCATAGTTCTCAAAAGGCACTCCTATATCCAAAAGCACATTCCAAAATCTCCCATGCCCTCCGGTAGAAATAATTGTCCTCATCTGTAGCTTATAAAAACATGTTTGGGCTCCTCTAGTATCTGCCTTTGGTACACAACTTTAGCAAATGCACATTACTATGTTGCTTGTTTTCCAGTGAGGTGAGTTACAATTGCAACACGGGATGAACCTCTTGCATTGATATAACAGATTTTCTGCAAGTCATCATGAGGCAACAGGAAGCGTCTGCATCAACGATCCTCGTTGTTTAAGGCTTCATGGTATTCAACTGGGTTTTTTATAGCCTTGGACTAAAGTTCACAGGAAGGATGAATTTAAAAGACTTTAGCTTTGTTAGATCTGCCACAGTTCGCCAGTCACTCTGCCACAATTTTCCACTGCGTACTCCTTTTAGTTCTGCATGGCCTAAATTTAATTGACTAAGATGAGAAGCATTATTAAGGATCTGTCATTGCAGCCACTCTTCATATTTTTCACTAGCTTGAATGAGCAGTTGCTAGGGTTGTTTCTGACCTGATTTACGATGATGTAAACCAGCAATGAATTCACAGAAAAGAAAACAGATGTAGCTGGTGAGAAAGCAGAACTGGGCTCAATGTTGCTCCAGTAGCTCTCATTTACAAGTGAGTGGAGGAGTAAAGTCCATTGTTTAAAAAAATAAATAAATTTCAAGTATGCAGGAGCAGAGGTACGTCACATAAACTGTTCAGCTGATATAACAGCATAATTCATCTTTTGATTTCACTGACTCTATTAAGATAAAATTGGAAGAAAGATAAGTCCAGGTTTTACAGCCTAGTTTCATTATAATATCTAATCATTTCAGCAGAAACAAAGGGCTAAAGATCAAAATGAACACATATGTATTTAACATAGCAAGCTGCGAGAATCAGTAATGTTAGTTTGGTGTATTGAAATATTATACTTCTAGTAGTCTCATTTTAGTAAACTCATTTAAATTACTTTATGATATCTGGATTTGTCTGTGCATTGATTTATCAAGTATGTCTTGTTTACGAAATTCCCCTTACTGATAACAAACAATTATTACTTCAGGTAATTGATTTAAAACATGGTGTAGCTCATTGTCAGCTGATACTGTGCCAAGAGTTATAATACACATTAATACAGACCAGAAGTTTACGTGCCTTATTACTGCTCCACCAGATCCATATCTGGAGTAAGACGATGGCATCCACCAGGATTGTTACAGGAACTCATCTGTAATACAAGTGCACAGTACATCGCAGGCAGGACTGGGTTTTTTGTTCATGATTTATCTTAACAGACGACTTTGAGAGAACAGAAGGCACTGTGATCTTAGCAGGAGTGTGCAAGGAGAAGTTGAGACTGTGATCCTGCCTCTGTTAGAGTTGATTGCAGTGTGATAGATTGGGTCTCTCTAATCTGGGGCAAACTCAAAACTTCCTGGGAGTCTTCCTGCAAAATGCTAGTATGAGCTTGAATTAGGGAGTCTTGTAAGCATAGGCAGTCCTTCTAGGCAGTAAGATGGGAAGTAAGAGGGACCAAGACACCTTAAAACAAAGCCCTGATCAGCTCAGAAATGTCCAGCTTCCTGTCAACACCAGCAGCCATATTACTTTGGAGCCCTTAAAACAATTGCTTGGCCTGGAGACAGGGGCTGTAAACATTGTTGTTATCCTAGCTGAAGAAACCAAAGTGAAGTCACTGGAGAAAGGTGACAACAAACATGGTACTTGTTAGCAGACAAGGGAATAATTGTCCTCTGCCCTCACAAACTGAAAGTGGTGGGGAGTGATTTACTGCTGACGAAAAGAGACAGTTGTGGTATGACAGGCATGTTGCTTTTCCAAATCAGATATTCAATATTATTATACTTATATATTATTAAATGAATCACTAGAAGTAAAGAGTTTTCTTCCTTAACTACTTTGTTTCTTCCTTAGTTAGTTCATTAGCTTTTACCTGACTGAGATCAGCAAAAAGCTTAGTTGTTTTTATAGGATTGTTTCATCTAGAATCATGAAAATCTCTAATTTTCCCTCAGAATTTGGGTTTGTTTGCATAGTGCATGCATCATATCTTCCTATTGGGTTGTTTTTTTTTTCTGGTTACAATATTTCCATTTCACAGAGAAGATCCACATTTGGATTTACTAATTAGGATTTTCAAAATTCAGACCAAATTCTGAAGGCAAGACTCAGACTTGTCTTTGGGCAGAATTTACATCTTAGGCTTCTGACCTTGGTGTTTTCAGAAGGACAAATCAATTCTCAAACGTTACCTGCAATAAAAAATTGCAGTTCAATTTAGCTTTCCTGGCCTTTAAAGATGTGGGTTTTACTATATTTTGTGCTAATGATTAGTTGTTTTTTTCATAAGAGTGCTTGCAGAAGACAAAGTTTAGCTACTAAACATGCAAACGTGTTCACAAGGAACTTTGTGCCAGAGATGTTTATGGGTAGCTGTTCTGCTACTGATTGAGTAAATTATGGTGATTGTTCTATCTTCCTATTCTCGGCTTTCGTCAGCCAGTGATGGAGCAGAGAAAAACTGGTTGAGAGAGAGGTCACTGGCCTAACATCTAAAGTTGGAAACCTTAAAACAAATGTCCCTCCAAAGACTTTTCCCAGAACAGAAATCTACCTAATGCAGCTTTCATTGTCTAATAGCCAATTGGAAGAAATTTAAGTTGATTCCTGAGTAATTCGTAAGGTGTTTTTTTGTTTTGTTTTGTTTTTAAATATATATTGATGTGGCAAAAATAGTATTTGGGAGGATTTTTTTGTGTGAAAATTTTTTTGAGTTCTTTTGATTGCAAGAAATTAGTGAAAAATTGTGCAAAGTTTTGCTGAAATGTTCTTCTCCAGTCTCTCATCTTTATCTTGAAATACAGATTCCATTTGCTATGTATTTCAAATCAAAAGTAAGATTTTTTTCTACCAAACATGGCTTTATTACAATGGAAGCTAGAAGTAGCTGTTCTGTGTTTTTCATGATGAAGCAATCAGAGAAATGAAAACTGTCACCCAGCAGAATTAAGAGCATGAGAAGGAAATTGCTTAATTGCACAATGGATTACCAAATTTTTTGACAGGATGAGAGGCAATGAGCATAAGCTGAAATATAGGAGGTTCTGCCTGAACATCAGGAAAAGTTTTTTTACAGTGAAGTTGACAGAGCACTGGCACAGGCTGCCCAGAGAGGTTGTGGGATCTGCCTCCCTGGGGTCTCCAAAAGCCACCTGGACATTGTCCCAGGCAACCTGCTTCAGGTGGCCCTGCTTCAGCAGGGGGTTGGACCAGGTTACCTCCAGAGGTCCCTTCTAACCACAAACATTCTGTGATTTCAGGCTTAGTTATCTTATGTATTCTCAACTCTCACAATAGTGTGCTTTAATCTCTTCCTCTTTTTTTTCCTTTTCCTTCTCTGTTGGACTCTCCCCCCCCCCTTTGAAAGAAATAATACCTGTGACATAGAAGATTTTAAACATGGGGTAGTCCCACTTCTAGATTTTGAGTAATAGGGGGGAAATATCAAAGGCATAGCTGTGTTACCTTCCTCTTTTCCTATTGGAAAAGTTCATCATTGATTTCAAAGGCTAAAGACGTGGGTAGTGTGGCCTAGTGCTGACCCCAGCATCACCTAACCTCCTCACCTGTCCACAGTAACTAACTCACCTTTCCCTCCTTAGGTTAAGTGTCATGCTTAGGTGTTGCTTTAGGAGCCTACATGTGGCTTGAGTACTGGGGCAAAGCTTTTTTTTTTTTTTCATTTGCTCTGCTCCTCAGGACAAAGACTGAGAGTTCAAATTTAGTTCTAATGTTTCTTCCCTGCGACAGAGACAGAAATAAAGCATATTCCAGAGCAGTTCAGTCAGCCAACTGGGAGAATAGCACAGGTTACATCAGCTTGTGTAATATACTGTAAACACAGGCTTTCCCTCCCTCCCTCCCTCAAAAAGAAATGAGTCTTAGAATCTGTATTGCCAGACATGAAAATATCCTGCAAGGAACTGGAATATTAGGTCTGCATTCCCTAAAGTATTAAATAAATTTGGGTCAAATTCAACAGGACAAATCTGAATCCCTTGGGGAACATCTAATTAGATTTTTATACTTTTGTAAAGCATTTTTATTTCTGCAAAGGTACATGGCTACTATTACATCTCTCAGCAATAGTGTTTACAGAATATAAATGTTCAATTTCCATGTGATGTGGAAACTTAATGCAAATGCCAAAATTTTTGAGCTATTTAGACTGCACAGCAGGCCAAACAGAAAGACTTCATTTCTGTGATTGACCTACAGAGTACTTTTTGATAAAGAAAAATTGGTGTGCTGATGCTTATTCTGTCAAAAGAAAAAGAACAAATGGAAAACAAAGCTGAAAACCCTTGTAGTAAACATGCAGATAAATGCCTCCCAGGCCTGCCTTAAGCTTCCACTTTTGCTACCTTGTGATGTGATGGGGCAGTCTGTACATCCAGTCTGCTAAGAGATTTTCATTCAAGCATCAGTTGCTGTGGTAACAGCATGAAGAGCAGATCAAATGGATGCCAGGACCAGGCAGGTTTCTCTAAGAACTCCACATATGTGAACGATTGGTGGTGACCCAATTCGAAAAGGTTATCAAAATAGATTTGCACTGCAGCTGACTTAATGTTGCCTTCTCCAGGGGTCTGGACTTTGCTTCTGGTCCCCAGGGGTTCTCATGAATTGGCAGCCCTGGGGTTTCAGCAGAAGCTCATGGACTTCCCCTAAAGGAAATGCTCGAGTATTAACAGAAGTGATAGTTTCATACTCACGTTTAAGCTGCCTTCTCATTGTCAAGGGCTGGGCTGAGCAGAGCCTTGGGCTCTGTCAAAATGTTGAGTAATTATCACATGATAATCACACACTGGAGTTTCTCCCATGCTTAGTCTGATTTCTGCACCGAAGTTACTCACAACTCACTTAAATTCCACCCACATGTACTTTAACCAATATAACTGATTATATTCAATTTTTCATACTCAGAGTTATGTTATATACAAGGTTCATCATCAAATTTTTTATCTTTACTGAGGTCCTTTGTTTGGTTCTTCTGCTTCTAAAATTGGGTGACTCGATTCTTATGAATGGTTGAGTTGAAATCATAATAATGATCTGGTGCTTCCTGTTTAGCAAAATTCTGAGTTTCCCTTACTGACTTGGAATGCTTGGTTTTCTGTTTGTTTTTGTTTCCCTGAGAAATGTGTGAAGGGAGTGTGTGTCGTGGTTTAGATACAATTACGTGGGTTGGGCCACTCAGCGTTCCAACTTTATCTGGGAAGGGGGATGGAAGGCAACTCCTTAAACATTCCTTGCTTCCCTTCCTCTCTACCTCCAGAATACATTCCAACATGCTGACATGTTTAATCTTGATCCAATCGGAGTATATTGAGGGGTTTTAGAGAAATAATGCCATGTCGAAGGTTTTGGAGCATTTGGGAATACTGTTAGAGCATGGGCTTGCCTGTTCTATACAGTCGATGCATACCCTTGCCCCCTGGCCTGGCTGCAGTGTGTTGGTAGCCTCACAGCTGTGAACCTGGGTGGATAAGGAGGTGTGGATATTGACTTAAAGGGTTTGAGGTCTCCTTTTTAAATATACATTTTATATTTTACAAAAATACATCTTAAGTCCATTCACAGAACTGAGGGAAGTTCTATTTTCCACTTTAAATTGCTGCATATTTGATACTTCGGCATACTGTGTTAGGCAATTTATGCCTGCCTGTGCCTACACGGACATGCCATGTAGGTGTCAAGTTGTCTGGTCTTCAAGCCTGTTGTTACATGGAGTGTCCGTCCAGCCCATGCAAATAGCAGGTCATTTTGGACTCTTAATATTGTTTTATGTCTAGTCAGCAAGCACAGCTCTGAAAATGCCACTATTAGGAGATGGAGAATAAGTCTCCACATCAATTATATCCTGTCAGCCAACCATTTAAAGCAGTTAGAGCTGAGAACATGCTGGCTAAATTTACATGGAACGCGTTCTTTCTTCTTCTCCCTTGCTTGCATATTGTATTGAGGCTGCAGATATACCACGAGCATAACATAGGCATCAGAGGACACATTGCGCCTCTAGGAAGTGATCTGGGCTGTTTGTGGAGGGCAGGCTCCCAGGTTCTCTGGACACGCTAAATAGATTTGCCTGCCCATGTTGCTGAAATGAACCACAATCTGCTGTTTTGCAGCGGAGACAGGCTGCACACATCCACAAAGAGGAGTTTCAGAAGTGATTAGTTTCTGCATTTTTAGCTTTGTGCTTTGAATATGTAGATGAAGAGAAAATACTTGGCAATAGATGGAAAGCTGGAGGGGAGCAGACCAAAAGAAACAGAGTTCAGAAAAATCCCTGGAAGTGGATGGGGAGACTGGGGCATTCATGGGACAAGTTCAGTGGATGAGCTGGTAGAATAGTCCATTTACGTACTTATGGATTTGGGACATGATTTCATGTGAATGCACAAGGTCTTGGAGACATTCTTGAACAGGACTCCGAGTCTTTTAGCATCCACATGTTTTGATGGAAATTGTAAGGTTTCAGCTTAAGTTTAGTATTTTTGAAGGGCCAGAGCTCAGCCTGTGAAACTTGAGTTTTAGGCAAACTGTTGACTTTGTGTTGGCTCAGGATGCCACATATCTAAGTTTGTCAGAAGGCTCAGCTGTCTGTGTACGTGGAGCCACGGTGTTTTAAGTCCCCATGGTAAAATGCTACCTCATACTGAACTGAGACTGGCTTTGCTTTTCGAAGATTAATTTAGCTGCTGTTTGCTGAAGTTGTTCACTGCCTCGCAAATGGAATAAAATTACCAGGTGATGGATTCTTCCTGTGGCAATGTGGCAAAAAATTACTCCCTGGAGAGGAATCCATGCACAGTGTCAGCATCACTTAAAACTCTATTCATGACCTATTTTGGGGAGCTGATGGGACTTAAGTCCCCCGGGTCTCATCTAGTCTAGGATGAGTTGTACTCGCAGGCAATTACTAAATCAGCATTAAGATTGTTTCATAGATTGTCCTGATTCCTTGATCTTCCAGTGCAAGCTCTTCAATAAAGCTCTGGGCTATTTAGGAGAATTTGCTGGCTGAGAGCCTTCTTGATAACATCCCTGTGTTTGCTTCCTGACTGCTCTTGAAGGTATCTTAGAAGATTTTAAAAATGATCTCTGTATTTTATCTGTGCAGTAAAGCTTTAAGTTTCTCACTAGCTTGTACAGATATTCCTTGAATATTGGCAATGGCTGGAAAATGAGTGCGTAGAAACCTTCCCATTGTAAGCTGGTGGATCTTCCCTTCTCTTAGCTGATTTTTGTCTGTTTCCATCATCTGAAAAATATACTGCACCACGCTGTCAGTGAGCAGCATTCAAGCAAAATGTATTCATTGTAGAAAAATGGGACAGTCTGAATCTCAATGAGCCAGCTTTTTGATCTCTTAATGCTGGCCTATAAGAACCCATATTCACAATGATACAGAGGACCTGTGAATTGGAATAACTACCCAACTTGTATCTAAATAAATACATACATAGGGATTATTCTGTGCAAAAGGCAATGAGCAAGTCTGGTAATTTAGATCCAAATATGAGTCTGAAAAAAATTCTTCTAATTCTAATATCTACCTAAATGTTTTCTTGTTTCAGGTTTGTCTTGTATTTTGAAAGTATTTTTGTTTTTCCTTTGCACTATCCCCTGAAGCAGTTGCTGTTCATACATAACAGCACTGGGATATTCAGTACAGGAAGCCTAGAACCAACCAACCTCTGCTCACTTTTGCACTGAATGAGCTGCTGAAAAGAGAAAATAGAACCAGAATTTGGAGGAAAACTAAAGCAGGAATGGGGAAGGGGTTCTTAGTCTGGAATGTTGATTCAGAACTCTGCAAGCATATTCACATGAAGGTAAGGGAGGTTTTAGCCTTAATAATGTCCCCTTTTACTATGTTCATAAAGTATTACTCTCTTGATGTCTTTACTGCATTCATTCATCTTTGAAAACCCATCTTAAAATAAATGGAGAAAAAGCCGATATTGCTGGGGTCACTTACATTGATTCCCAGCTGGAAGGTTTCTCTGGATAGCAATGTAATGTCTGAACAGCCATGATGAGGCAGACCAGAGGTCCATATAGCCTCTTATATTGTCCAATACAGAGGAAATTAAAAGAACAGGGAAAGCAAACCAGGCAGTTCTCTACTACAACTTTATAGCATCCTGTGCACTGTAGTATTGCTGCTACTTGAGCTTGAACTGGGACCTCAGGTGGATTTTTCTGTCCTCAGTTTGCCTAATTGCTTTTTGAAGCTGTAAGAAATGTGGGTGAACTTGTACTGCTGTGAAATACAAGGAATTGAATTCTGAATGAGCTGCTGCATTCAGAAACAGGAGAATCAGTTCAGAGCAAAGAAGAATTGATCCCCACAGCTAAGCCTGCCACCATGTGCTAAATGTACTGAAGAGCAATACTTTGCTGCATATGTCTGGAGTTGTGCAGTAGGCAGTGGAAAGAAAGAAGAAAGGAATCTTGTGTGAAATCCAAAGCCAGGGTGCAAGTTTTGCAAGAACAGCTATTATTCTGGTCGAAGACTGCCAGATTTCACATCCTGCTTTACTAAATAACGTTGCTTCTGAAGCAGAGATTGCTGCCCATTACAGAAAAATGAACCTTTCATGTTACACACAAAAAAAATGGCATCTATCAATTAGACTGTGCAAGCAAGCTGGCTTTTGAATAGGAATTTTCTTAGTGATGCAGGTTGTGTTTCTGAAGAGAATTTCCTTATAAATACTAGACACACTAGCACTGGTTTATTTATTTTCCATTTTCCTTCCAGCTAGCTTGCTGGTACTCTGCTCCATGTATATTCCACATATTTAACACACAAAACTAAATGGGAAAAGTAAATTATGCTTTCTTTGTGGAAGTTCTCTGCTTAGTTTTGTATTTGACATAGGCTTTGTTTTTCTTGTGTGTCCTTTTTTTTTTTTTTTTTTAATCCATATTTGAAGTTTTCCATTGAAACTTAAATTTTGATGAAGAGAAACTTCCATGGAAAAAAATGTCTTTTGATCAACTACACTTATGAGGTTTCACTTGTCACAGATCTTTTATTCAGCTTCTCATCTTTTTTTTCTAAGGATTATGGGAGAAAATTCTTATACACATTTTTATAGTACCAGACACTAATAACTAAGATCCAGCAAAATAAAAGATTCAGAATACTTTTTTTCAGAAGGATGCTGTGGATGAAAGCAGTACACAAGATGAAATATGCATGTTTCCTGGAGAGTAGATGGCTTGTAAACTTTGAGTTTTACCTTTGCATTTTTAGTACGATTTTCTTTGCCTATTCTGATATAAAAAGGCATAACACAACCTTATATTCGTTAGATTGTTTAGTAGAGCTGCAGTTCTCTCTTGTGTACCATTTATGTCTCAGCTAAATGCATCATATTTGAATTTCACTCATTGATGGAAAAATAATTTTTTCCAGTGAGCCTTTCACTTCCATGAACCACATTTTTTTTTTTTTAGGGGAAACATTTTCTTCCCAAAACCGTTATTGCTGTTCTCTGATATCTTGCCATTATGCTTTTTAAAGAACTCTGTAAAAGATTTAACTTCACCAAGGTTTTTATGGGAGGATTAGCAGTTTTCCAAATGGAGGAAGTTAGGTTGAATGGTTGTTTCTTTACCATCCCAAAATAGTATTGCACATGAAGATGTGTTGAACTACTTGGGTTGTTCTTAGGAAATGTCCCGTTTTGAAACCATGGAGAAGGTGAGAACTGCAGAAATCCAAAGCCTAAGGAAGATATCCCAACAGATGGACATCCACTGTTCTCCCAGCACCTCAGAGGTTTTGCTGAAGATGGTGGGCTTCCTGATTTAGTGTGGAGTCCCGTGGATGCAGGAATGAGGTGAAGCAGAAAATAAAAAGGTTAGTTGTTGCCTGGTTTGTTTATATTCGTTGTTTTACTGTGCTTTGTTTTAGGCGGCTGTTAAGCGCACGTACTAAAGTACATCAGGGAAGGGTCTGATATGGCACAGAAAATCACAGACTGTTCTCATGCTCTGAATATTGAGAGAAGGATTTAGCAGGCATACCCTGGTGAAGCTCTACTGTCTTCACTGGATCCCAAGTGGCTTGTGCCATTTATATGTTTGCTACAACCAAGCTCTTTTTTCACGCTGGAGACATGCTCTGAAACCAGAGCTCTAACTGAAGTCAGTGCTGGCTATGCATCCTCTGCCTTTTTAGAAATGAATCTAAGGAGAAATTATTATGTTGTCTCCCCATTGCACTAGAGAACTTTCATCCACCTTTAGATCCAGAATTCCACTTTCAATAGCATGGAAACTATTTTAGTCTCACTTCACAAATTGGACTTCAGTGCCTAAGTCACATCAGCTCTGAGAAGACTGTGGTACATACAATAATTTGTGTTCAGATGTGTGTTGAGACTTCTTAACAGTTGTGAGTGGCATGACTATGCTGAGCAAGCCCATTTACAGTTTCTGGCCAAGACTAGCTCTAGAAATGTGTGTGGCAGAGGCCTTAGTGTTCTCTCCTGCAAAAACACCCAAATATGGGAAAAGAATGAATGTGGTCATCTGGAAGAGAATACTGATGAAGGATCACCTTCTTTAAGGAGAAACAAAGGAACCAAACAAAAATAC
>VXAA01000406.1:1363430-1395241 GCA_013399115.1 Anseranas semipalmata
AAAAAAAAAAACTTGACTTTGGTACATTTTCCTACTTATTTATGTTTGACTTTGCAACAGGCAGACCCAACACAGATTCGGATTTTCAAGGATGCCTGAGGGGTAGGTATACCCCTCAGATTCTGTTTGCTCTCTTTTATAATAATAATAACAATTAGTAATTTAAATATGATCCTGTAAATATATACTTTAGAGCTATATCCCTAGCTGTTAAGCAGGATGTTGCTACACTTACTGTCAGATCATTGTACAATATATGCTTTAACTTGTCTTCTTTAATTACAGCTTAGAAGATCATATCCAGGAAGTTTACTAAACCAGGAAATACTGGTCCCAGAAAGACACAAATGCCCAAACAAGTAAGAGTTCCCTAAATGACGCAGCTACTTTCTGTTGTAAATGGAGGTGTTTTTCCATGAAAGTGTTCTCAGTTTGCCAGCATCACTCTTGTGTAAGAGGTGAAAAAGCCCCTGCTGCTCTTAGACTACAGCTGGGCAATGAAAGAATGATATTGTGAAAGAAAAACCATGAGTGACGAAAGAATAGAGAAACTCACCTTAAGCTGCTTTACTAGGATGTGTCTCTTGGAATATAGCCACGTCGGAAAGGACTTTGAAAGCTTTGATGCTTTGCCCCTTAAAAAGAATAGTGTTTGTATATGATATTTTTTTGATATCTCAAAAGCAAGTCCTACAGATTTCCTGAAATTGTCTGTACCAATAGAGTACAGAAAAGGAGGGACTCCTGAGAAAAGCTTGTGATAAGCAGAAGGTTCCTGTGATCCCCGGGGACTGTTCTATTCTTAGATAGGTATTTTCCAGAGTTATCTACCTATAAGATATAACTTACATGGAATTACACATTTGTCACTGTGCTGAGACTGTAATGACCCACAGCAGGGTAAATTATGCTGTACCCTCACACAGTTGTTTCCTTGAAATATATTTATTTTTCTGTGCACGCAGGCTAGGATCACAGGATGGTTAAAGACATCAGGAACATCTTGTGAGCGCATTTGGCTATTCCTGCAGGCAAGGTCAGCTATTTCTGTCAAGTTTGCACACATAAAAGTAGGCTTGCAAATTCATTTTCTCAGTGCAATTTGTAAGAAAACTGATAAATCAGCTCTTGATAGATACTTTAAAGGTGAATGAGAAAACTTTTGTAGTCAACTGAACTTCAGTGCCTGTCTACACTGACTGTTCTCAAATCTATGGAAGTTGTAGGCCTGGGAACGTGGGCACTGACTGGTATGTGGTGATGGCCAAGTTTGAGTGCTTGCCTTCGTATTGGCTCACTTGTGTTCCTTGTCCTCTTTCCCTGCCACAAGTATTTACCTTGCTCTTCCTTGTTTTCATTTCTACAGGTAATTCCTTGCCACCTCTTTCCACTATTGAGTATTTTCCCTGTTGTCCTCTTATCACAATGAATAATCTAGCAATAGTAATGCAGTTATAGAGCACTTTAGCAATGTAGCTTCCTGAAAGGATCAAGTACACAAACCTAGGATGGAACCTCTGGTTTCACAGCAGGAATATTTGAGCTTTGACTCCCCTTGTGCTAGTGAGCACTGACCACAGTGTGATGTTGTGGCACCTTGGAAATCAGCTTGTAAAAAATGTAAAGTTAAACAGGCTCACAGATTCATTAAATTTAGTAACAATACACATCATTCTGCATTGCAAATCTCCACTGTGGGTGCATAGGATGCTGTTGTTAATATGTTTTTAGCCAATTTTATTTCACCAGCCAAGAAAGACCAGTATTTTGACAAGTCGTAACAATTGACACTGCATACTTAAAGGTACTAATTTTCCTGACGACCAAGCCTTCGACAGATGATTTTCATGCAGTGCTGTTCAGCAGCCAGAAGGTGGGGCACAGACTTTGCTGTTTTGCGTTGGTATGCTAATAGTTGCACAGTCTGATGCTGAGCACTAATCTTGAGATTTGTTAGATTCAGTGGAGATAAAGCAGCAGCAGATTGCAGATCAAAGTTTCAAAAGTAAAATACGAGAAAATCTGAGTATTTTTTAAGATCACGTGCAAAACTGAAGCTAACAGGCCTGGAGCTAGCAAAGGCTTGCACACACAAGTTGCATAGGTAAGAAACAGGGGAATATAGAAGAGCAGGGAACTGAACAGAAGCCAATGTCATGTGGCTGTCATCTGCCTCTGTTCCTGAAACTGTTTGGGGCAGCAATTAACTGGGGACACTAGGGTGTACAGATTTCAGCATTAAATACATGTATTTTTTGTATTAGGCAAAATCCCAAAACAAAACAAAACAAAAAAAACTGCATTTGAATATAAGGCAAAACTTCTCATTCATTTACAGTCAGGTAAATTAAGATCAAAACCAGGAAAGTCCTCCAATAGAGTTACTGTGAGTTTCTTCTGCTGTAGTTGTGAGCAAAGTTGTCTCCCGTCTCTGGCCAAGCTGTGAAAGCCTCGGTTGGAGCTTCCTCCCATTCAGGAGTCACTGTGGTGCGTGGCAGCCTGCAGGAGGTTTTAGTTCTAGGGTGACAAACAGATAAATGTGACTTATCGTGACACAGTAACAACAACTCTGCTTTGGTACCCAGGAAGAATTTGTTCCTCCCCTAAGCTGGTCCCTGGCTTTGGTGCAGACAGCGCACACCTCTGTTCAGGAGCACATAGTAAAAGCAGCATTCAGATTTTTGGAAAATTCCACACTGCCCGTAAATATCTGCTCTGAGAGAGTGTTGTTATTGATTTACTAAGTATGCCACTATGTTAGCATATTTATCCACTCCAAATTAACTGAAATTGTTTATTGTGTCATTTATAAAATTGCATCCTCTGGATGTACTGCCCCAAATACCCTGTCCCTTTACCAGAGGTAAAACTCTGTGTTAACACACCTCGTTAGCATCATGTCCTAAATAGCAATGGACTCAGGCTCTTCCCTTGAGAAATAAACTGGAGAGTCAAAGGCCTTTCACTAACTACATGATGGCACTGGCTCCTAAATATTTGTGTCTGGCATACGTTCCATGCTGCATCTGAGCTGCGCTTGGCTGCTGGGATGAAAGGTAATAACGAGACTGCTACAATAGCCAAGGGCTTTATCAGTCAGAGGTGTCATGAAAAAGCCTTTTCCCTACCCTCATCTCCCACACCTGAGAATATATAGATACATTGCACAACTCATCTTAAAACCTGCTGGTAATTTACACAATAATAGGGCCTGCCAGAATTAGGCCCTGTTAAAAATTACTCATGCCCTAGAAACAGCCATCTTCCTCTCCCCCCACGTTTTCCAGGTGAAGAAGAGAATTGACATCCCATTTTCAGTTACCAGTGCCGTGATGCTACTCCTGACATTGCTGCTGGTGCTATAAAAGCAGGTCAGTCTCCCTCAGGTCTGAGAGCCTAGTCTGTGGGAAGAGTAAGTAAAAGCACTCCTCTAAGTCAGGTAAGGTCCTTCCTTCTCAGCTCACTTTTAATTATAATTGCTACCATCTTCCTCTCTTTTGTGAGGGCTGCAAATCCAGTTGGGGATCTGGCAAGCTGATCTCTGACAATATCAAATGTTCTAAGAACTCTTAATCGAAGGCAGCCCATGAAAGCACCCTGGGGAGCGCTTTATTCTCTGTGTTTAAAAGGACATGAAAGTACAATAGTTCTTTTTATACTGGTACAAAGCAGCCAATTGATCTTGTCAGTTTAATAAATAATACAATTGCTTCCATCAGACACTGTTAATAGACTCCTGTCTGGACTAATGTTGTACAGAATGGTACAAGTACAGAAATGCTATCTGCCTGTGTCTGCCCTGGATTAACCACCTCCCCCTTTATCACCTAAAGGCAAAGCTTCCAGCAATAGTCCCTGAAGGGCATCAGGTCTCCTGATCTTCATCTCTTTCTTCATTTTAATGTCTGCTCTTGGAAGAGACAAGCTAATTTCCTGATGCATCTGTTGTCTGGCTGGTTCCTAGCATTTGTACAGATTCAAAGAAGCTTGAGAATGTAAAATAGGCAGCAGGTTTGCTTTTTTTCCTTCTTCTTTTTTTCTTCTTCTTTAAGTCATTCACTGTCTAAGTGGTCTCAAGATGCTAAATTTGGATCACACTTTCCAAACATTGCAGAAGTGCAGGAAGCTCAGATGCAGCTTCTTGCCTGGGGCATTATGAATATAAGGACCAGATATCGGTAAAATTGAAACGAAGGTTTGGACTGAAGAGGCTCACAGCTCCGGGGTTTGGGTTGTTTCTGGTTTGATGCCAACATAATCAAGTCATTCTGAATGGTCCCTGAGTTTTTGAATTATCTGCACGGCTTTTTAGGTGAACATCAGACACAGACACACCAGTGTTCATTCAGAAAGTGCTGGTAACATTAGCAGAGGGGATTTAAAAATTTTCATTGTCTTGGCTTTGGTTTGTTTTCCTTTTTCTTTTCTCTGCCATGAGATGAGGTGGTTCTGAGTTTTGCAGCTGAGGTACATGATAGGCAGGAAGAGGATGTAATTGTCATTGGGAATAAGTTTCTGGGGTTTTCAGGACCAGAGTGGTATGCTTTGAAAACACGGTACATTTTACAGCCGTTATGGGTTCTACATGTTTACATCTATCCCATCTATCCACATAAGTACACCCACCTATCTCCCTAAATATATGATATATTCTTATATATGTATGTTTATATATATATATATATATATATAATTTTAAGTATGTTATATATGTGCATACATATGTACAAGTCTAGTCTTTCCTGTCAGAATGCCACAGGTTGTCTCCTTGGATCATGAGAGACTGGATGTACCTCTCTGAGCTCTCCTGCTCAGCTTGACAAAGGAGATAGTGGGGTGAGTAAAAAGCTGACTGATCCTCTTCCTCCTGTTTGCAAGAAAAACACCTCCGATCTTAATGCTGGAATCAATTATTCCACAGTTAATAAAATTTTATTTATCTGTAATAGCCTGAATGAATAAAACAATTATTCAATTGTTTTGTATCAAGTAAATCAAGTAAAATAGATGCTAACAGGTTATTTAGATTTACTATGCCTTCTATTTACTATGTTTTCTCTTCTGTAAAAGTTAGGTAAGTAACAGGATAAATGAATAATTGATGTTGAGCTGCTGAGATATTTCACATACTGGGACAACATGTGAAGGCAAGAGATTTATATCTAGGCAGAGAGATGTTCTGCTTGAGCAATGTGGTCCTACAGCACCAGGAGTAGTCAGTAGACCTGGGACTCTTTTCGATCAATGGGGAAAACAATTTCTGGGAATTTAATGCTTCAACCCCAAAGCCTTTTTTCCTGGATCCCTGTGCAATCAAGTCTGTGCTTGCAAAAATGTCGCTTTTGACTTGTTGCTGCATTGCTTGCAGAGAAAATACGCTGCTGCCCTCCTACTTAAAGAACTCAAATGCTTTTTATTTTAAATTCAAAAACTAATTGAAATCCAGATTCTTTAACTAGCTTTAGATATAACTTCAGAAAGAAAAATCAGTCCTTTAAATAACAAAATGTTCATACTGAAAAACAGTTTGTTTTACTCCCACACCCATTTTGAATTGAGGCTACTGTCTTTGAAGGATAAGACCCAATAGTGCCTCTAAAGCCACAATCGGTATTTGAAAGGCAGCTCTGTGCTCCTCTTTGAGTGCTATCGATACTTTCAGCTGTGTCATGAAAGACCTAGAACTCTGATCTCAGGTTTTGGCAAGTCAAGTCATTCAATTCAATTTCAGAACTGTGCAGCTGTGAAGCTTTACAATGTTTGATGCTTAAAAAGGTAGGGATTATTTCTGTTCTCTGTGATTTGTGAGCAACTGCTGCTTCTGTTAGCAAACCCAGGAAGAAACCTGTCTGTCTGATGTGCATGGACTGTTACTGATACCTGCACAAACACCTGAGCAGCTGTTACGCATCTGGCTGGTATCCATGAGATCAAAGCGCTCTCTGATGCTCTGCTGCCCTTTGAAAACCTTTTAATTGGCCGTGAGCCACGTGTTAGGACCTGGGACTGAGCTTTGCCTCCTTGGGTCGCTGGGTGAATCCAGCTTAGGTCTGTAGGAGACTGGTTGGTATTCTCAGCCTCCTTTCTAATGGGAAGAGGGCAGCAGCATCACTATTCCCATCGCTCTGGTTCTCTTACCTGCTGAGGGTCGTGGTATAGACACTGAGTTTGCAGCTTTTGTTCTTTCTCAGAGGGGGGTTCCACAAGCTTGGCTGAAGCACATCAGCATGGACTGTTTGGTGGGGATACTGCAGGTGTCCTCTCCAGAGAAGGTTTGGGGAAGATCTGGCTGGCCTTCTTGATCTTACGAGTCATGGGTCAAACTCTTCATTTCCAGCACTGTGAAACTGTTTCATAAGCTCATATTTGGGGGCTTCTTCCCATGGGATTTTCATATACATTCTTTTATTTTCATTAGAAATTGGAGGCCATTTGGTTTAGCTGCCTGTCAAAACAAGCAGAGACTGGGAGAGCTGGGATGTTAACACAGGCTTTGTTCTGCAATCAAAGCTGGCTCTTCTGGACACTGTGCCCTCTCTGTGAAGCAATACAGCATTACAAGCATCTCTGTGTCAGATTGCTGTGCAGCATGCATCTTGCTGCAAAGACAGCAAAGCTGAGCTGCTGGTTGCTGCAGCAAGGGAGAAGTACAGTGCGGACTTTGTTTGTGGGATAGGGCAGAGCATTGGCCCCAGTTGTTTCCACTTTCTAGTAAAGGAAAAGCATCTGGCATTGTAGAAAGGGGTAGACCAGGTATTCTGTGCAGGAAAAATAGTCTATCTGCATGCTAACCACAGGACCGCCTGCTGCTAACCAAAGCATGGCATTGTGCACTGTTATTGAGCAGGTCTCCGAGCCATGACAAGGATGCTGTTCTGAGGGCATTGATTGCCTGTATGGTGCAAAGAGCTGCTTAGGTACTTCACAGATAGATCTGATAGACCCAGGTGCCTTCCACGGTGATCTCAGCCTGGGCAGATGCTGGATAGAGGCGTGGCAGGCAGACAGGGGTGGTCAGGGCAACCTGAGCTAAGGGTGGGTGTCAGGATACTGACAGCACTCTGCCCATTATGGGTGTGTGGAGGGAGGTGAGACGTGGGCAGGTGTGCCCTATGGAAGGCAGAAACCAAAGTCACTTCTGAGCAGAGCGTTCGGCTAAGGCTCTATTTGCGCTGTGCTGCTCTCCTGCTGTTTGCAGCTAAGTCTAAAGGCAGCAAGGATATCAGTGCCTTGCAAGATTAAACTCTTTGATTCCAATCTCTTTAGCTAGAAAGCATGTTGTTTCATCTAATGCTTGTCTCTGTTTTAGGCTATGGTGCCTGCTGTGAAAAGGTATGCATAATGAAATGATTAAATCATGCGTTTTCAAATAATCAAAGTCCTGCTGTTTCAGCTATGCTGAAATCCTGTTCCTCTTACGAGACATCCAGCCAGATTCAGAATTTCTTTTGGATTTTATATTTCTTAGAAGGACTCTGAATATAAAAGAGAATCTGGCTAAGGCCAGTTCTGCTCTATTCTATGCCCAGGGCCAGATCTGATCACATTCACATTCTTCTTGTGTCGCCACAGACAGAAAATAACTTTGCAGTCTGATTTTATGCTCTAAAGAAAATCATTCACACTGTGACAGCACTTCAAAATATTTCAATCCTTATTCTGTATATGCTGCTGGCTATGACTGCAGTGCAGAAAAAATGCTTCACTGAATCAGTAGTTATGGGAAGGGGTAAAGTTTCCAAATCACTCCTTTCCATCTTGATTTTGTAGCTAATCCCTCATCACTTCTGTGTCTCCAGTTTGAGATTTCTCCCCTGTAACTCTGCACTACTTCAAGCTGTGGCATTGCTGATACACTTAGTTGCTCAACAGTGCTTAAAAACTGTGCACGATAAGGTCAGGTGGTGCTACATAGGCTGCTACGTATAGAATCACCACCTGACTATGGGAAATCTCACTGAGGAAATGTACCCCGGCACAGATGTGCACAGCTCATTTCCTGCTCCCCAAAGAGCAGGTAATCTCCAGGTATGGAGATTTCCTATTTCCTAGGGGTGGCTGGAGCAAGGAGGATCTCCTTGAGCCCAAATGCTGCTGAAGTGCAACCAGATCATAGCATTAGAGGGATGGCCAGGAGGGGATGTGTGATAGGAGTATGTATGGGCATGATGAAGTGCAAACAGAAGGAACAAAGAGCATCTGCAGTGAAGGAAGTGAATCAGAAAGACCTTTATTGACAGAGAATCTCACCCATCCAGCAAGGTAAGGTCTCCTAAAATAATGCTCTCAGGGCTGATGGACATAAAATGAAACTTCCCGTAGTTTTTGTTTGTTTGTTTGTTTGAGGGATGGGCATGTATGTGTATGTTGCCATGTTCTGCTCACTGGGGTTGTTCTCAAACAGGAATGATGTTGTCAAGATGAGCTCTTTGACCTCCTGAGGTCATGGAAGTGACAGGGAACAAATGGAGGGGAATACACTTATTTTAATGAAGGGACTGCATTTACAGGAGAGGTGGCACAGCAAGTACAAGTGAGCTGCACCATGAGACATTCTTCTAGGTTGATTCTTGCAGATCCAAAATACAGCCTCAAGGAGAAGAATGTTGAGCATGTCCCTCCCTCCTCAGTGTGCCACAGTTAGGAAATTGAGTAACAATTGCAGTCTATCTAAGAAGGCAGAGAAATTTAATTGAATAGTAAAATATCAGATCTGCATTTCAAATGGAGGAATTATCTTTTTGGGCCAAGAAAAGTGTTTAATTTTGACAAAAGGAGATAAGAACTCATCTGTTTACCATAATGGAAACTGTCGCAACTAGTCTCATTTTTATTAAGACAGTGTTGCTCCGAGACACTTCAGATCGCATGTGCAGTTTTCCATCCTGAAACCAAAGCACCTCAGACCGAATGACACCTGCAGTTTCAGAGAGGCACAGTTCTGTACTGCAGTGAAAGGGCCAGTGAGCATACGGCTGCACCACTGGGATGCCATCCTTGTTCTGCAGATTGAATATTGAAGACAATGTGGCAATAGGATAGAAAAAATTACTCCAGCAGAAAGCATTAATCACAGACATTGAAAATGGTAAACCTGGGAAGCTATAAGCAAGCAACAGATGGAGATGGAAGAAAAAGAAATAATCTGGTTCTGCATTAAGACAGAGTCAGTTTAGACAACTGCTTTCATTTGCAGTGCAGAACAAACCCAGCATGTAAAAAGCAAAGAGCAATTTCTTCTCTCCACATGAACAAAGCTGGATGGTTATGCTGGTTGCCTTCAGCTTTAAAATGCCGCTGCAGAACACAGCTTGATGTTGTTCTCTTTTACTCTGCTGAGTGCAGCTCTTTGGGACAGGATGTGATGCTGCCGTGGAAAAACCCTCCTTGACAGAGGAGCTTGACAGCTGTTCTCAGACCTCTCACGTTGAGCGTAAACTTTTCCCAACTAGCTTTTGCCTTGCAGCTCGCATAGATGAGGCCTATATCCCATACTCTTTCTTCATCTGTCATGAAGAATGTAGAGATAGACATCTGTGATTCACCCACTGGTTTGATCCTGCACTTGGAGCTACACTTTAAGAGAAATGTTCCTGCACTGGAGAGGAGGATATCACCCAGCTGGGCATCCAGAGAGGCTCTCTTGGAAAGCACATTCCCAGCTGCAGCCTTTGTCACAACCCCTCCATCACTTTGTGACCTGACCAATCCCTCCTGTGTCCCATGGCATGCTGCAAGAGAAGAGCATGGAGAGATGTGAACTCAGGACTTGCACCCCTTGATGGGCAACTACTTGATGTATGTGGAGGAATTGGTACCTAGAGTTAATGTCACCAGTGCCCATGTCAGATCTCACCCTTGCAGACGTCCACCTCATTTGCTTGGCTGCTTTACCTCTTCCTTAAACCCAAAACTTCGACCATCAGACAAGAGGGAGAGAAGAGCTGCATGTGGTTTAGAGTCTTCAGCGCAATCTATTTGAAAAATGTCTATTAATAAAAGGTGTAAAGCCTTTAACAGTTGAGAGTAGAACGACTTTGTGTAAATAACATTATACCGGTCCATATTGATTTTTCCTGTCTGAGCAATTCCCAGATCAAATGTGCTCCTTTTACAAGTCAAAAGGTGATTTTTCTAACTGCAGTCACTCCAAACTCTGAAGAGCTAAAACCCAAATTTTTCTTTCTCTCCTTCATCACTGCACAGTAAAGCCATACTTGTGTGCAGCGTTTATCCTTCCAAGCATCCCAAGTGCTCTGATGTACTGTGCCCCCCTGCCACCGCTGCCTGACCTACAGACTCATCTTCCAGACAGACAGGAGTGCATCAAGTCCGTTCTCTTCTGACCAGGCTTGCTCTGCTTGAACCAGACAGTGACAGACTTGTGTGTTCAACATTGACAAGAAACACAGAGCACAGTGGAGCAAGAGATGAAAACATCCAAACCCTTAAGAAGAGGCTTGGGATCAGGTGAGCCCGCAGTTCAATTGTTACCCGCGTTCTTTATGCATTGCTGAGCATTTGGCTTTAATTCCACCTCTTCCTTCTCGAGGCACACCAAGCACACCCTGCTGCTGCCAAGTGATTAGTGGCTGACCCTGCTTGTTCGAGACCTGCTGGCAAAGCTGACGGCAGCAATGCTTCCAGCTCTGTGCGGAGGGGGAGGCAGAGGGGAGTCCTGGAGTGGACCCCGCAACCTCTTTGCAGCAGTGTTGCCTCAGGTAGCATTGTGCAGCCAAGATGATGCATTTTTTAGGAAATGAATGAATTTAACATTTATTCATGAGTGCAATCTCTGAGGACTCTTAACATCTTTTTCGCTAACAACAACAAGACTGACATTCTAAAATAGAGAAAAGATATTAAATACCAAAGGAACATCCTATTGGGGGAGAGGAAATCAAGTTGATTTAACTCCAGAATTCAAAATTGAATACTTAGAATATTTCTTTCTGTACTACTGATATAATCTTTTATTATTATTTTTCCAAGCAAAAATGAACCTTCCATTTTCTTTTCTTTTAAGTTTCTTCAATTTCTTGGTCATGAAGGGCAAGTGAACAGCACTGACTTTCCTTCTAGGACTTCTCTGAAGAAACAAAGCAATGAAGAGGTGATGGAGACCAGACCTGGACTAACAAAGCTCTGATAAGGTATAACATGTTGCCTGAAGCTATGTCAGAGCCCAGCCCACCAGGACAGACTAATTAGGGGCATGGATGATACCTCTGTATTTTTGGTTTTTATCTGGCCTTAACCTCATGTCCCCGTACTGGAGCAGTGGCACACAGCACTCTGGGGGTCCCAGGCTGCCATTGGCAGCAGAGTCCTGAGTAGACTTATCCCAAAACCCTTCAGTGAGAAGGAAAATAATTTAAAGCAATTCCTCTGAAGACATACAGCTTAACAGCACTGTATGCTTTTTGTGTGTGGCACAAACCTTTCTGTGCCCTCAAGGTTCCTTTGAGTTTTCTCCTGTTCCAGATTTTCCATCCTTTCTGTACCCACATTTCTCCTTTGAGCCCCTTCCTTTGCAGCAGGAGCCAGGGGTTTTGCACCCAGTTTTCCCTGATTCTTGTCAGTAGGAGAGATGTCCTAGTTACAAGGTTAGATCTGAAAGCCAGACATCTTACACCTGAAGAAAAAAGGTTGCTACTTGGTTATTTCCCCTGTCTCGTTTTGTGCATTGTGCCCTTCGTATTCAAGCAACGCACCTGATCTTTCTCAGACAATTTCTCTCTTATTATTTTCTCTTATAGTCTCCCACAGCAACGTCCCCAAAGTTATCTAATAAACATGGATGTTATGACATCCTTGCACAATAACTCTAAATACCATCACAGGAAACATCGCCTAATAAACGATACAATTACTGCAAAGATGAAAACCAGTGCTCCTGAACACACACAGTGAGTTGTTCTTTGTCTTGTCGAACAAATTATTTTCATTTTTTTCCTTGAGTGCTTTGTTTTGTCTTGCTTTGCTTTTCAAGCTGCCTCTTATTTTTTCTCTTTGCTTGTGATCACATGCAAGAAATGTATATCTCCAGGCACAGAAATACATAGTGCAGTCATTCTGAGCTGCCAGTGGAATGCAGGTCCACCCAGTTAATTTTTTTCCCATCGTACTGGGTGGAGTGGCTCCACAGATACGCTCATGTACACACCCTTTCTTTTTTTGGTACTCTTAATTATTTTAAGCTACTCTTCAGGTTGGTAGCATAGCTTATTACCATGGAAAATGGGCAGTTTCTCTCCTTCTGTGGTGACTAGTAAGTTATGAAAAGCTTTTTAGCTTGATTTATTCTGACTTCTACCAAGTCTTGCTGATTTATCTATTATGCTCTAAAATAAGGCCAATTAAACCCAGCAGTTAAACCAGACAGACGAATGGGCATGCAATTTCCTATCAAAAGGTATTTTTGAAACAAAAAAAGACATGTTTGAAGCCAGTAAACGCTATCTCTCGCTTTGAACTGCGGGCAGCGCTGCACGATTACCATTGACTCTGTTGTTGCAGGAACATCTCGTTACCGCTCCGCTTGGCTTCGTTACCACCTTCAGCCGAAGCAGTGCGGTACAAAGGAGACGGCCGTTCTGCCAAGTGCTCCAAGGACGGGCTCGCTGAACGCCCTATTTTAATAATGTCTTGTTCACATGAGCAGAGCCAGCAGCAGCCAAAGCAGAGAGCAGTTGTTGGCCAACCAAAACACAGCTGTTGTAGCTCATTTTGAAGTCTACCAGCCTTTCCGCTGTCCCTTTTCAGAGATTAAGCTTAATCTCCTGTATGTGAGGCTTATGTCACCTTATTCGAGAACGGTTGCACTGACAGCCTTTGAGCTTTTTCCTCTTTACCTCATCCTTTGTGGTCATGGCAGGGAAACAGCTTTAATAGAAATGTAGCCAGGCAAAAAGCAACGCTGTGCAAAACCTGTGTGGTTCTGCCACGCAGCCACCAGCCAGGCCAAGGCGTGCAGGCACCCGGGAGCTCACAAGCCTTCTGAGAACATGGAGGCTGATATTTGGATGTTCTGTCAAAATCAGGTAAAAGCGACCATTTTGTGTGATTGGAACAAATGGGCACATATGCTAAACAGAGGCTGTGTTTTAAATTGAGTTTTACTCCATTTTTTTTTTAGCTTTATCTGAAATCCAGATGAGATTAAAATGTGGGAGAGGAGGCAGTTGTCTGGTCTGCAGGGATCAAAATTACAGCAAAATTTGCTGCTGAGTTGCAGCAAAGTGAAGCAGCCAAGTTTGACCAGCTTCCCTGCCCGCTTCTGTCTGTGGCCTCATCTGTGCTGTGTGATGGCCAAAGCAGAGTTATAAGTAACTCTGCTCCACTGGCAAGAAACTCCTTGTGTTGGTTTATCCAGAAGGGCTTCTGCACCAAAGATAGCCTCTGGTGTGGGGGTTACATTTCAGGTCTGCTTTTAGAAGACAGCTGTTCCAAGAGAAGTTGAAAGTCTGTCTTCAGGTCTGTGATTACTGTAAAAGCCTGGATTGGAGCTTTTTTTACTGCTTGCCTGTCACAGCACTTTTCTAATGACCACTGGTTGCTGCCTCAGTTGAATAGGTTTCCTAGATTAACCAGGAAAAAGAAAAAAACTCTCCACCCTTGGTTCTTTTTCATTTTATAATTATCTGCTGTTTCTCCAGAGCTGTTCTTTTATCCTTATGTTTTGCTCTTGCCTGGATGTGCCCAGTACCTTGCAATTAAAATGAAGCAGCTCTATATAGTTCACAATCTAAGATCACATGCTGCAAACCCTTGCTCATTAGAGCAATCCCACCGGAGCAAATAAGGATGTTTCACATCAGGTCTGCTTGCTTTGTGAAGTTTAGGAGGTTCTGACCTCAACTTATGTGTTTTAAAATGTCAGCAAAATGTTCTCTGACTCACCATTAATAGTATAATTGCTAATGTGATGAATCTCCAAAAAAAAAATAGATCCAAATGTGTTTATATAACAATCAGAAAACTTGCATTCCCAAAGGGAAGGAACAGTTGTACTTTCAACATTGCTTGTGTTTTGGCCTGGAGGTGTCCTACGTGCTGTGCCAAAAAGTAATAATGCAAGGGACATGGTCAACATAAAACTGAATTTATTGAAAATTCTTTACCTGTGCTACTTGGCAATGCAACAAGGTATTCAAAGAAGGGAAGAGTTTTTAAAATAAGTTTGTTTTGCACCACTTGGGCTCTTTGTTTTTTCTGTAGTGCTCAGTTGTAAGTATAAAATTCAGCTTTTCTGGTTTCACTTCTGGTTTGTGTTCGATCACTCAGTGCTTCTGTGCTCTATGTGCTCTGAATTTAAAAGACATCTGCTTCACTTCAGCTGTATCCCCCACTGTCAGATTCTGCTTCCTCCTGTTATATGCATGCTAAAGTATTGCTGGCACGAATATGCAAGGAAAGTAAATGGAAAGCCAGAGACGCAGATAATTGCTGATCCTTTTAAAGTGTCCAAACCTCTCATGAGATCTTTGATGCAGAGGCTGTTAAGCAAGACAGACTAAGATTTGACTGCTCTTTTTGCAAGCAACAGGAGCAAGCATCTGCAATTACTTTATGAAAACAACCACTGGTGAGAGTTACAAATCAATACATGCAATGTGCCTGGTATATTTTATTTTAATTAAACCATGCTTCACATAGCATTCAGAGCTTCTCAGCTGCCTTGTTAGATCCCTGGCATCAGGGCAAGAGGGCAAAGGAGCAAGCCGCCTCCTCTGCATCTGGCATCATGCTTCAAGTGACCCTGTAAATTTTGCTGCTCTATTTTTTGGTGTTTTCCCTGAATGGGTAGTGTTGCAAGTAATTTACTAGAAATCACAACTCATTTGGTAGCCGACTAGTTGCAAGTACAAATTACAAGAGATCTGCCTTTAAATATATTAAAAAAATTAAAAAATAAAAATAAAAATAAAAATAAGTAATGCTGACTGTCTCCAAGCTGGCCAGGCAGGGCTGGAGCTGTGTTAGCAGGCAGTTTGTACTGGGCAGATGTGCCCTGTGCAGATGCAGGCACCCTTCCCAGCTGCATGGGGAGGGGGCTTGACTCTGACCCTTGTGTTTGTGTGTGCAGGGCTCTGACCCACGCAGCCCTGCAGCGCCTGGCCTGCAGCCAGCTTGCATCTGGCCAGCTAAAAGTTCAGCTGGAGGAGTTGACATCCATCTGCACCCATGGCCCGCCGCTGCTCAGGGTGCAGTTTGAGGTTAAAGCTAAAACAATCTTTTTTCTAGGAACAACGCCTTGGGCAAGGCCTGTCTGATCCGGAAGATTTGATGTTCCCAAGAAAAAAAAAAAAAAAAAAAAACTTCTTTGTTTCAAAGCCGTGGCTTTCCCCTACTTATAGGGGTTATAACAAAATGATCTTGTGATCTTACATGGTCAGTCACAGCTGTAGGCTTGCCATAGCCCACTCTGTCAGTGAACTCCTTGTCACAAGTCCAGAGAAGGGGGAAAAGAGCCAAAAAGCAAAATGCCAGCGCAATGTGTAGGGTCAGCTCGAATAGCAGATACGCACTTGAGAAAGCTGTGGCCTGCTGGTAAGTGTTGCTCAGGCTGGAGCAGAGGATCTACAGATGAAATCAGCCGCTGCCACAGAGTCATCCATTTCCCTATAACTGCAGCAGGGAGGAGACAACAAAACAACCAAAGTGCACACTTCCTAAGATTTAAATGAGCATTGTGAAATAAATGCTAGAAATATTTAGGCTATGCAAATGTTCAGCCTGGTCACAAGCCAACTGCAGGCGCCGTGCGTGAGAGAAGCCCATCCGCGCGACGTGGCTGGCCGTCAGCAGGTTTTTAATCAGCAGAGCAATGGCCTCTGGGGAAATGTCACGTGCTGATGATTTACTGCTGTGATTCCAGCCAGGCACCTTCTGGTGGGGTGGGACTGACCGGCTGGCACTCACTGCGCGGGGCGTTCAGAGGAGTTCGTGAGACCACGGCATTTATGAGCAGGCGGCTCCCGGGCTGCTGGCACTGCTGGGGGGACGAATGCTCCCACCCCAGGGCTGGGTGCTTTGCTGTAGCTGCGTTACGCCTGTTTGGATGGGGTTTTATAATCTCTTTCAGGCTTGGTTTGTAAGTCTTCTGGGTAATGAGTTTGATGTTTTTTTTCTTTTAGGGCTCAGTAATTGCTTGGCTTCTTTCCAGTTGATGCTCCCCTTGCACAAAGAGGGAAGTGTGCTCTTCTTTACTGGGGCTTTTATATATGTGCCTTCTCTTAAATTGAATGAAGAGAGGGTTTGTCTACATTGCCTTTTGGAGGGGTGGTGGGGTGGGGCTATGATGCCCACAAGGGTCAAGGGTGGAATTAGACAAACTTGCAGACACGCGCAGGGGATAGTTTCAGGAGTACGTGCCGCCTTCGTGGCTCTGAGCAGACTTGGCAGCTCGGTGTGCTGTCGGTGCAGCTGCCGGGGCTCGGTCCCTCCAGATGCACGCAGGCGCTCGGCAGGATGTGAGAGCACGCTCTGCTCTTGGCTGCTCTTTAAAGAGCAGCATAAACTCTCTGCAGATAGAGGTTGTCTTTGTACTAGAAATGGCATTGTTCCCTCTGTCAGTCAGCAGCACCCTGAACAGGTTTGGGTGTGAATACCCTGATATAACAGCTTGAGCTGGACCTGCACCGGACCAGCCTCCTGCTGCAGTGGGCATCCTTGGGAAAGCACAGTCTGGGGGTTAGAGCATTGCCAGCACGTGGAGAAAGCTCGGTGCATCTCTGCAAAAGCCTCCTGCTCTCATGGAGAAGGTGTGCTCCCCAGGAAGAACATCACGTTTTCTGGAAATTCAGCCAGTTTGTCTGCAACATTTAACTTCTGCTGCAGAATGCCTGTGTGCTACAATGGAGAACAAAACCCCTGGGGAAGGTGGTTTGGTTCAAACTGTGTGTGTGTCAAGGAGAACCTGCTAAAACGATAAAAACCCAGACTATGTACATATACTCATGTTTTGCTGCATTGATAATATAATATTTATTGGGTAAGATGAAGGAAAATAACAGGTTTCCCCTTTACTCTGGAAGAGAATCTCAAGTGAACTTACACTGAGATGTGTAAATACAGGAACTTGAACTGAACAGAAAAAATTGGATTAGTTGTTAAAGGTATTTTAGAGGAGATAACTTGGCAGGAGTCTAGCTTAATTAACATTAACACACAGAAAGCATAAGAGGCTGTAAGTTAACCATCGTTAGCTTCCATCTCCTTTCACCCTATGGAAAAAGATTTTCCTCCCATTCTTCTGTTTTCTGGCCCTTTTGAATGCAATCATCAAAAGTAACTCAGCTTTTCAATTCAGTGAAACCTTTTAATCCTGTCTGTGTATGAAACACTTCATACCGCAGTGTGGCACTTCATGGTAAATTAAATTAACTCTTCTGTATACTCCTGAACTGTGAGAGACCCTCAATAAATAAAACGAATCTGTACATAAGGAGAGTTTAGTAGAAGGCTGAATGTTTTCCAGTCTGCTCAGAAACATGTAGATCTGTGTTTCCATCACTTGCCCATGTACCTGTGTAGGTTCAGCCAGATGCATGACTTCTCTGGATATCACAGAGTCCTGCAACTCTTTCTCTCCTTTTCCTTCAGAGCAAAACCTGCTGTCTTCTGAAACCTCCTGGAGACTGTGACTGCTGCCTGCCTGGCTGCTTCCAGGCAGTCATGCATCTCTTCCCATCCTTGCACAGCGTTGTGGGAGGACCGCTCACCCTCTCCAGGCTTTCTTGCAGGTCAGTCAAACAGCCAGAAAAACCCTCCAGGTCCATGGTACTCACATGGGACAGGTGTCCGGTACAAGCCAAGATCAGGCTGTTCCTGATTCTGATGGTAGTGTGCAAGCTTGCAGCACAGGGGTTTCCCCATGGGTTTCACTTTGGAGGGATCATCTGTCATTGCACTGGGTGCTTTTTGGAGTCGGCTTGTAAAACCATTTGTCTTCCTGCAACATGGGACCAGGGCTGCCCTCACGGGCTGTGGGGTGTGCAGACATCCACAGAAGCCAACACCCCACCTCCAAAAAGTTCATCATCAGAGACTGACCTCCAGCACTGAACACGTGGCTCTGCTCCACCTCTGATCTTCTCAGGAGGTAGGAGGAGATTGGTTTCATAAGTAAGCCTGGATGTCCTACAGAGAAGTTCTCTAGATGGAATTAATAGGAGCATAGATTATTTTTTTGGAGTAAGCTGCTAGGAAACAAGTTGCCTTAATCCTCTGTTTTGCTCTGCCACTGACTCATTGTGCAGTCACATGCAAGTCACTTCACCTCAATGCAAGGATCAGCAAAAGCATGCCTCCAGGAGAAAAGTCTCTCATGCCTTTCTAGTAATGGTTCTGTTTACTTTGTACTTTGTCCCTGTTCAGTTGTTGTGAGGTCATGGCTTCTGTGTTTGGAAGAGGATCGTGTGAATTAGAAGTCCATGTTGCAACAGCCAAATGTTCAACGCAGGACTGAAAATGGTAGCAAATGTGTAATTTGTTAAAGAGGTAGTTAAGTGGAAAGGAACCCGCAGCTGGTGGCAGGGCACAGAGCTCCATGTTCTCACCTCATCAGCATTTCTAAGTGTTTATGGGGCTCCTATGAAGCTTTCAAGATTCATTGTACACTTGGCTGTGTTCTATTTGCCATAAAGAGCCATGGATGTGTTGTGTTCCCCATGGCATCAACTTGTCTGGCAATGTGGCCCCCTCTGAATTGTGTCTTTTTACAGTTATATCACTAAAACCCTTTTGGAGCTTGCCAGGAAGCATCAAATAGCCCCTTTCCAGAGCAGAAGTGTGGAGAGAAAGCTGCTGACACCCATGGGCCAATGGACTTTCCTCCAGCCTGTGCTGGCTTTGGGTAGTCCTGCTGAACATGTGAGCAGAGCTCTGAATTCACATCTGCTTCCCTTTTGGTTTTACATAGGACTTGTGCAATATGGTAAACTGGGAACAGAGCTTGTCAGTGAACGCAGTTTTGGGGGACTGCTGTTGTTTTGTCGAGGTATTTGGAGGGGGGACATAATTTTGCACATTTTTTTGATGTCATTGAATACAAGTCTGATCCCAAAGGGTATGGCCCTGCAAGAGCGTTCATCCCAGTGAGTCCTCAGGGTTCTTCATGTTTGAAATTACTTTGACAATTCACCTGTCTTGGTTAGGTAATAGCTATAATATTCCTCTAGAGCCTGGCTGGGGAATTTAAATTCAAAACCCAGGATGCTGTCATTATACTAATCTCTTTTTACACAACTGTCAATCCGACTTGTAGGCTGGTGCACCCACTGTGCGTTCCTTCTGCATGCTACTGCTTTCCATCATCTCCTTCTCTCACCTCAGGCCCCTACGCAGCTCTGCCTACATTTTATACAAACCTTACCTACACCTTCATCCTTAAGTTTTTAATGCAGAGATGCCACAGCACCTGTTTACTCAACCAGCCGTGTCCCCTGATGTTTCCACTTCTGGCTTCTGTGTTGGAATGGGTAATAAAAATGTTGCTCATTTCATCTTTATTCAATTCACTTATTAGGCTTTTGAAAAGCGTTGGAAAATGAGATGCTGTCTATTTGAGAGGGTCTCAGAATTCATGGGCTCAGTTAACTGCATGGATCAGAAACCACCTGGAGGGCATTTTTTTTTTTTTTTAGTTTGTGAAAATTTAAATTCAGCAACCAATGTTTCCACTGCAAGAGAGGGTGAAATTACCACCTCCTGCCTCCAAGGAAAAAGCTGCTTTCCCCGACTTCCTTGTGATGCTTTAGGTGCTAGTGATTATCAGCTTTCTTTTCTACCTTTGTCATCGCAATGCAGAATTTTGTGTGTACGGTAAGTGATGCAGGTACACCACCTATTGTTAAAATAGACCAGCACTTCCAGCAACAATAACTCATTTCAACTGCTTACACTTTTGCCAAATTGCTGCTATTTGGGTTGAAACTTCCTAACCAGAGAGTTCTGCTTCATGCTGATTAATTTGCTTTAAATTTCAGCCAAAATGTTTCAGCTATTCAATGACCAAGATGAAGGAAATGTGTTACTGAATGTTGTTCTTACTACTTACTGGCCTATGGTGGAGGTTATTCTCCTTTTTGTAGTAGAAATTCTGCCACCTACATGCATTGAATTAAAACTTGTCATGTCTGGGATGTGCCTTCTGGTGTCAGGCAGGGCTGTGATGTATGAGAGCCTGTATGAAACAACTGGTGAAAGAACAGCCCAGTTCCTTGCCTCTTGTTACAGTCTGTCTCTTGGATAACTTGCTTTCCCTGCTCCTGTCCCCTGTCCCACCATCCAAGCCAGGTAGCTCACTGTGGTCTCCTCCCTCCCCCTCTTTACCAAATCCACTTGAGGGCTCATTTTCTCTTTCCCTCTGTGTGGCAGGGCTGAATCCTTGCAAATCCATCCTTGGCCCCTGAACTGGGTGACGTGATAAGAGAGCATCTCATGTTGTCCGACAGACCATTTTGCTCTCCCTGAAGTCAGTGAACAGCCTGGACAATCACATTTTGAACATCTCCCAGCTGTTAGAAACCCTTCCAGAGTCAGCCACCAAAACTTGTAGACACCATTGCCTTTCCCACTTTCTCAATATCTTCCCTTGCTACCAGGTTCATTTTTGTGTAGAAGTATTGTTCTGGCATCGGCCTCCACCCAGGTGTATGTAGGGTTCCTGGGAACTGGGGTAATGCAGATGCTGACTTGGTACCAAGTCCTGTACTGTCAGAAATTGCATCTTCTGCTCTGGACAAGGTTTACACCCTCTTTTCCTGGAAATGTTTGTGCTAAATGGGTTTCTTCAGGTAACAGGCTGCTGATGGATTTTGCAGCCAATATTCTTGAGGGCAGGCAAGTGGAAGGGCTTTTTTGACAAGAAGAAAAACAGATCTCTGAGGCTAGGTAAGGAAAGATTTCCCCCCCTTATTTTGCACTTAATGTGATTTAAAGTTGGCAAGAAAGGCTAGATACTGGAGAGCAGAAGTATTCGCATTTGTCACTGAAACTGAAGGGAGATTTCTCTGAGTGCAGCCCAGAAAGTCAGGTGCATTTGCTTTCACTGCCATTGGACCTTTCACCAAAGTACTGTTTTTAAAGCATTTGGTTCCCCAGCAGGACTTCCCTCTCTGGTTTCCATGAGATTAATTGTTTCAAAAGCTAGAGTGGATGGAAAGTTTTGTTGGCCAAGTCTGTACAGAAATACGACCACTTCTCTTCACAGGAAAAATTGATGCTTTTAGCACTGCCATGTGTTTCTGTATGGTCTAATATTTCACTCAGCAGTTACATATTCTTACTTTAGTCAGCCATTATTTAACACATTAGTGAAGCACGTGAAAGTGGTTTCATGTAGCTATTGATTGATTCCTTTTCCTTTACTATTTCTTAAGATGTCAACATGGAGTTGCAGATTAGACTTCTTTGAACTCAGGACAGGTATTGGGGATACTATGCTCAAAACGAGGATATTTTGCTTTGGGTAATTCATTGCCATTCCTAGCCTTGGTCACAAAGGGTAGGATTTAGGATTAGGCTTCTCTCTAATGTGCACTTGTCCTGATGGACTGCAGAATACATTTTGGAGACTTCAGCTGAGAATGGTTTTCTTTTCTTGGCTACTGCACACTCCAATTAAGCTTTCATTGGAAAATGTTAACTAGAAAAGTATATCTTCTTTAGCTACATCTGTAGCAACCACATAACTATAAATTCCTGGGCAGTCAAACAGTGGCTCACGAGATCCATGGAGTCGTGCCCATTTTGTCAAGCTTTGGAAACCTTGAGAGGAGGTCCTGGAATGCCAGCACTAGCCTTGACTGCATGGTCGGCTGCTTTAGCAGCATGAACCTCCCTCAGGCTCCACAGGAATAGTTTGGTTGGCCACAGACCAACTACCAGGGGAAATAACGCTAAGAGAGCAGAATAGGAGAGGACAGTAAAACCATATATACTGCACTGCAGCGTGGATGAGGATTATCTGGCAGAATAACACAGCTTTACTACATTTTTCCCCAATTCCTGATCTTTTCTTTTCATGGAGCAAGAGTTTATACTCTAGGCCAGCCATATTGCTAGATAATGTATAACCATGCTTCCCTCTCACTGATTATTTTGCTGCTCAGTTACAGCCACTTTGCAGGGCAGCACAAAGCTTTTCCACATGGGCGGCAGGCATCCTTAAAAAGCAACACGAGCCTGGTGCTTTCAGCCCAGAGGGATTTGATCCCCGTTCAGCACAGGGCTCTGGGGCACAGCAGCAGCCCCTGGACCTAACCAACTTCGTGGTGCAATGGGGAGCTCTCAGCAGGGGGCCTCAGCCCCCCATGCACCACGCAAGCTTGGATGAGGGCCATGTTGCAGTACTGTGTGGATTTATATTTCGTTCAGAGCATGTTCTTCTCTGCCACCCCTGCAATTTGAGCAGCAGCCTTTCATTTCCTTATTAGCTATTAGGCATTCCTAGTCTTGCTCTGACAAAACTGGAAGGATGGGGATGGGGATGGGTTTACTCTCCCATCTCATATTTGGAGATGCCTCTGAAGGAATAGAGGACTGCAGCACTGATTTGTTGGGCAGGGGCATTTCAGGGCATAAGCCACCGAGAGGCTGGCTGAAGCACTTTGTTGGAGTTCCTCCCCTCCATTAGCTCCAGGATGCCGAATGGAAGTAAAACAGAGCAAGCTTCAGTGCAGCTCTCATTGCTTCAGGTTTTAAACATTGCAACATACGCCTGAGCTATCCTGTACTGCATCCTTCTGGTGTTTTCTGAGAAAAAAGCATGTCTCCATTGAAAGAGATCATCCTGTTTTGTTTAAATCCATTTCTGAAGTTTGCAAATCAATTTCCCTTTCAGACTGCCTAGTTCACTGAATCAAGCCTCTATACAGTAGCGTATTCAGTTTCTGCTATAACCTGCTACTGCTGCTTTTAGCTGTAGCTTTAACCACAGAAATCACAGCAAAAAAATCGCCACTATTTGCTTAATTTTTTTTCTAATATTTTTCTTCAATGACACTGGCTGCACTGTTAGTTGGAAGGAAGGTCTGGAGAAGGCATTTGACTGTGCTTCCTTCCTTAGCTAAGTGAGGCACTTGAATGCTCTCTGGTTTTGCTGAAATCACAGAAGTGCTGAGAACATCTGTAGAAAAGAATTAGCTTTTTCTCTCTCTCTCTCCCCCTCAGTGACAGCAAATTTCAGAGAAGGTCAGGCTTATGGGTGTTTCTGTGGATTATTTTAGCTGCACTGAAAAGCATAGAGCCCCTTGCAACCAGCTGGAAATACAGCAACTGCTTAACAAGTACAAGGCATTAGCTGCCATAACATGTAGACCTGGTAGCAGCCAACTGTTCTTTAACATTTTCAGCAGTGCTAACATTACGAGCAAGGTGCTCCAACAAGAAGTTGGGCCACGGCCTGAGCAATGCAGAGCATCAGTAGCTCAGCCAGCCGGACTATCTGTGCTTAAATGAGCGGTTATCTCGTAGGTGGTACCGGCACCGCCTCAGGGATCGCCCAGAGTAGGCTGGACAGCATATTCTCACTGGGATGCATCTAAAGCATTTGGAAACTAAGGCTGGGACTTGTTGGATGATGTTTCTGGGAACACAATGCACAAACTCATGAGTCCTCACTCCATCGTCAATATCTGCAAGAAGAGGCTAAGGCTTTGCCTGCAAACCTTTGATCTAAGTTGTCTGGGCTGCGGTCTGCAGAGGTACTTGGGCTGTTTCCTCTGAATTAATTGTGGTACTAATGAGAGCTCCAGCTCAAATACGGTGCCCTGTCCCCTCCTATCTATAACAGACTGTGCCAACACTGGACCAAAGTCCTTGTTTGAAAGATTTCTTCATAAAAGAGAGGAACCAGGCAGCTGGGCTTTCTCTGCGATGGCTCAGAGACTTGGAATGTGCTTTCTCCACTCCATAATTACAACTAACCTGATTTGGTAACTCTCCAGGACTAAACTTCTTGCAAAAGACACCTCTGGATAGAGTTTCTGGAGGAGGCAGACACCGTGCCTCCTAGACATGCCTCCTAGACATCATGGGTAGGTGACTGTCTGATTTTAGCAGCACTAGGTTTATTAAAGCAGACATAATTCAATTAGGGCACCCAGCGGATTGGAGAAGAGCCTTTATTATTTTTAGTCTAAATAAAAATAGTATCTCAGACTTCTTAGAATAGTGAAAACAGAGACATGGAAGATTGCTGGACAAAGAATATTTATATGATTTTTAAGGCAGGGTTTCCATGAAATTGAAGCTGTTTAGATTGGAATTGACCAGCCCTGTCATGCCTAGGTGTATGCAATTAGTCCTCTGTGCTTAAAATTGCAGGAACAAATGTGGGCTTGACTTTGTGGCAGTATATGCAGGGTACAGCCTCTCAAACAGTGTTTAGACTATGATGATTATTTTAACCTTACCCCCTTTAGTAAACAAGAAACTCTGCTTTTAGTCATGAGAGAACATTTCAGTGGTACTTAAGGGATTTAGGAACCTAAAGACTCATCTAAATGTAGTCAATGAGGGCAGTACCTAAGTCACACAGGCTTCATCGAAATCATTGCTCCATTCTGTTGTCTTCTTCCGTTCTCCTTTTCCTCCAGGGCTGGTCTGCTTTATTGTAGGGAGTCTCGGCAATGTCAGTATTTCTGGATGGTCTGGTTATGCTGTCAGAGCTATGGGGTGATAAGGGGAGAAGGGACAGACTCAGCAAGCTCTGGAAGGAGGCAGGCAGCACGCTGTAGCTGAGCATTGTTATACTGCATACTAAAATGCATGGCACTGGATGACTGGAAGGATGGCTCAGTCTACAGCAGTTCTCAGGCACAAAATAAGTCCCATTCTTCCATCCCAGAGAGCAGCAGATGCTGTCTGCAGGTCCATGAAAAGACCTGCCCAAGCTTCCCTGCTGTGAGAAGGACAAGGACATGCAGGACTTACATCCCTGCCTATAACACAAGGTTTTAAGGAGAAAGGGAACTTTCTCAGCATGCTCATTCTGTGGTTGAGGAGACTTTTATAGCACTGCTCTGACCAGTGATGGCAATTTATGTTGTTATTTACAGGGTCAGACTGGCTTTGGCCTGCATGTGTTGCTTTTTCTTTTTCTTTTTCTCCTCCATTTATTTGGAGACACTTCAGATGGATGTGTGCACAGCAGCAACGTGAACGCTGCAGGACGCTCGCCGTGCCCCGCCGGGCTGCCGAGCTGCTGCGTGCGTCTGCAAGCGTGTCTCCCAGGGCACGTCCGCTCGCTGCGCTCCCAGGGACAGACGTGTCTTTGCTCAGATCTAGGGCACTGGGGAATGAAACGCCCCAGGTCGCGATTGTGTGCCCATTGTCGCCGTGCTAAGAAAAGGGGCTTTCTGGACAAGATTCTTAAACCAGCATCCCTCTCTCTCTCTCTCTCTTTCTCATTATATTTTGGCTGCTGGCTGGTTGGAAATCGAAGATCACAAGGCCAGATCATTTGGACCTGGAGTTCTGGTCATGAACAAGTCCATGTAAATAAAGTCATCAAAGCCCAGAAAACAGGACTTTCCATGGAAATTTCTGAGCAGTCTTTGCTATCCGTTCTCCTCCTAAGACACCAAGCTTGTCTGTGCTATTGAGTCACATGCTTCCAAGCAAATAAAGCCCAGCTTAGCATAACCTGTTTTATAACTTTTGTGAAGGTGTAAAACATGCTGTTAACAAATTTCCTTTTATCAAATGTATGTATATAGACTTCCTGGACTTGGCCCCTCAGTTGGGATAAAAATGAATAGTCTCTGAGAAAATGCTTACAGCAGCCAAAGACCCAGCCTTTGCGTTGCAGGCTTCAAACTGGCAATTCTGGGCTTGCAAATGCATCAGCAAAGGCTCCGTGCCTGTGTGGGCAAACACTCCCTCCTCTTAGGTATCACCAGCTTCAGCCAAGTGGTGTAAAGAGCAGAGTGCTCAGGTCACTGTGAAATATGGACAGATCTCCTGATGGCATTTTCAAGCCCCTCTTTTCCCATTTTGGGGATCTTCTGAGTACAAACCATGCCCAGGCTGCAAGGAGAGAATTTCATATTCTGACAGGCTAGGACTGTGTTAGCAAGGTCAGCATGTTGCGCAGGTATCATGCCCATCTCACCTGCTACTACTGGCGAGGTCCAAAAGGACCTGCATGCACAGAGAGGCTTAACAGATCGAGGACTGCTGAGAACTGGCCTCCCAAACACCCTAACAAGGTCCCAACAAATTACTGTGAGGTTTGGTGTCACCCAGTAATGCAGACTTCCCACCTTGCGCCTCCCCATTTGCAGATGCAGAGCTTTTGAAACAAACTTTGGACAGATGTTAGTACTTCTCTTGGTGCACAACTGGAAGGCATTGGGATGTTACACTGGGGAGTGCAGTGAAAGGGAGCTCAGTGAGCTCACTGGTGTGTTCATGTGGCTTTTACTGTTTTTAGAAGATGTTCATCAGTGTAACAGAAGCTGGCAGCTCCTCTATGGCTTGTTCCTTGGCTTCAGTACCGTGGGTATCTTGTTCGTGATGCTATGATACTTGAAACAAAGAGATTTGTGTGCATGCTCCGCTTTCCGAGAAGCTAACAGCAGCTCCCAGAGGCAGGCTGCCTGGCTGCTGTTTACATGGATGCCCTCCAGCACTAATGTCACCAGACTATCAAGTCAAAACACGCTGGTGCGCACGTGGCATCTTTATTTACCAGTCTGAGCCCAGCCATTTCCACTGGGGAGGCACCGCACTGACAGAAGAGCTCATTTTCTGGCAGCCGATGAGACGATCCTGCTCACATGCACCAGTCCCTCTTCTACATGTCTCTAAAGCAGCTTTTGTGGCCACCTGATGAAATTTGGTGGTTTGCTCCTGCTCTGCAGTGTCAGGTGGACTTGAACAGTGGCATGAACTGAATCTTCCAAACCTCAGAGGGGACATGGGGCACCTGGTGCCACATGGCAATCGCAGGAAGCACGGAGCTGGGAACAGAGAGCTCTCCCTTTGGTTATCCATCAATTTGTTCACTGATATCTGTTGTCTTCTCACGCACTGTGATGTTTGGTTAGAAATTATCACTTTCTCCTTTGCTCAATATGAGTACACAAACAGAAAAAACCATGCGGGTGTCCCAAATGGGAAGGCTGGTCCAGCCGAGTGGCCTTGGACAACTGAGAGGACCATGATGTAAAGGCGCTGGAGGGGCAGGCTCGGGGCAGGACCGGCTGCTGTGGCTGAGCCCACGGGTGCCCCAATCTGTATGGCTGTCACACGGAGAGGGATGTCCCAGTCCTGGCATAAGTTACAGCAATGTGGCTGCAGCCGACCTGGGCTTCGTGAGAAGGACCTGTTTTCTTTGGAGAAGATCCATCATGATTTGTTTTTAATCCCAAACTCAGTGGTAGGACTGTGCTTCTAATCCTACAGGGATTTAAATATCGCTGTGCCACACTGTGACCTACAGAGTGCTACAGAAAACCTGTTTCTCTCCACCTCCTCCCTCTGAAGCTTGTTTCCATCCAACGCAAGAGAAGCTGTGCATTGACTCATCTGCTGTGCACCGACATGCGATGGGCAGGACCGCAGCCTTCCCCTGAGCAGAAAGGCCTTCAGCTGGCTCCCACCTCAGCCAGGAGCAACACCTCAGCGTCCCCATCTCTTCGTGTGACCCCACGTGTAGCTGCTACAAGGTGGCAGACAGAGCTGACCAGCTGCAGCTGGTGCGTTGGGCAGCCGGGAGAGAGGCTGCGGCTTTCTGCTGGAGAAGCGCAAGAAACAGTAGAGCACGGAGCAGAAGCCGACCGCAGGAGTCTCGTGCTGCTGGTGGGAGGCTTGACAGGTTTGTTGCTCTTGCTGTCGGAAGTAGCTGCAGCTCCCAGCGCTGTGCAAAGATCAAGGGCAATTGGTTTTCCACTGTGTACCTGTAAATCCCATTCCTTCTGCATGCAAGCCTCTAAATCAGACATCAGCAGAGAACAAGTTCCCACCTGGTTACAGTATATAAACTAATGAAATATAAATGCCTCGTACAAAAGCTAAACATGGTCCCTAGTTGCCACCGCTGAATAAAATGGTTGATGGGATTTTCCATCATACCAACAGCATTTCCAGTAGATGCAAGCATTGCAGGCAGCGAGTAGTCCTCAGAGCCTGTAATTTGGTCTGCTCCCATCACCACTGATGCTTTTAAAACAGATCAGCTGCTTCTTTTATTTTTTTTATTTTTATTTTTATTTTAAATTGTGGCAGTAAGAAAGATATATGAGCGATTTCTTGACGTCTCTTTTGACAGAGGCCAGCATTTCATCACAAGAAGCGAGAGACCAGCTTTCAGTTTCCTTGTCTCCAGGGAGATTTCCCGTGAGACAGTTGCCAAAGGATCTCTGGGAAGTGATTAGCGTTTTGTTCAGGAACAGAAAGGTCAGCAAGCTATGGCATTAGCAAGGTTACAATATTAATTACTCAGGACCAGATGCTATTTGCACTATCCTAATCCTTACTATTGTTTTTCTAAGTCTATGAACATGCTTAACTTTAGGGAATGTATGCTGTCACACCCACCAAGCCAGGGGGATTCCCCAGGGCACTCAGTGTTTTTGGGATTGGTTGCTTACTCCCTGCCCTGTCCCCCTAAGACCAAAGGGGTTTCTCAAGGCATCAGCTTTACTTTGTGTGAACAAATGGCAAAATCTGGCCATAGATTTTAAAGATTCACTGAGCCTCTCATTTTACTATATCTACTTCTAACCCTCCCATTACTTTTCCAGAGGTACTTAATGTAAATTCTACCTTTTATCCAACCTATTTCTCTTATATATTGAGCCTACGAACAGTTACTACAGCTCTTAATGGTGAAAAATCCACCTGAGCGTGATTCTCTGCTGCTTTGAACTATGGCTGTTGGAAATTGGCACAAAGTGGACTTAAACACTGGTGTTCTGATGAAATAATATTTGAAAACCCACATTCTGCCTATTAAAAGCACTAGAGGAGATGGTGGAAAATCAATGCACTACTTGAGAAAGCAAGTATTCCAGCGTGGTGGTATAAGCAGAACTGGCCTTTCCTGGTTAACATACAAACATAGCAGAACTAGGCCCCCTGCTCTTCTTTTGGGGCAAAAATTAGTGGGTCCCAGTTATGACAAGGATGGTTCAGATAAGGTGGTAGGAAGACCTTTTGAGGGTTTGCAGTGCTGGAAGGGATGGATGTCCAGCTCTGGGAAACTTTCAGAACAAGCTGGACCCACATCTACTCAAGCAGGGGAAGAGGTGGGTCTTTGCAAGGTCCCTCTTAGCTGACATTGCACTGAAATTCCAGAAAACTAAACCAAAGTGTCGAGTAACAGGACACATCGGGGCCCACAGATGTCCTAGAGGCAGGGTGATAACTAACGCAGTGCTTAGAAAATGGATAGGAAATTACCCATGGCCATCTCTGTGAGTAGCTCCCCAGATGCTGGTCTCCGAAGAAGGCCTGTACTGCATCAGTGTAATTCCCTACATGGGCTTGGGCAGATTTGGGGGCCCTGGCAGCAAAGGCAGCATGCACCGGAGCCTAGCCACCAGCAGATGGAGGTCTCACCAGCGTGAAGCCAGGGTAAACTATTTCCGTGGCATTCAGGCTCCAGAATTAAATAGCTGAGTGCAAATGCAAAATATGCTTCTTTTCACAGTAGTCGGAAAACCAGGACTTGGGGAGGAGTTCAAGAGATTCCACGGTTTCCTGCTGAAACTAGCTTCTGTTAACTTTCTATTCAACATGGTTATCAGACCAAAGCTTGGGGTTAATCTCGCTCAGTGGCACCAAGAGCATGGGAAACAGCAAGGCATTTGGGAGAAACCTGCTGAGAAGACAGTAACAAGCACTGCTAATGAGCAGGGAGGGAATCGAGCATGCACTGCACCACAGGCACAGCATCTTTCTGCAGGCAAAAAGCACTCCCTTTTCACCCACAAGTCAGATGCATTTCCTCAGCGTTAACAAATAATTTTCCTCCATATGGTTTGATTAGTAGCTTTTGGCCATTATTATTGGCCATCAGTATTGCCCTTATGGTGGTAAATAGCTCTAGCCACGGTCTGACCCCAGGGTGCGAGGCGCACTTTGTTATAAAAAAATCACCATGCTGAGGAGGAAGCAGAGAGAGCTGCCTGCCCGGAGACTTCCCGCCTTGGCCTGGCTCCTCAGGTAGGCACCAGCCACCACCGTCTGCTTGCCTGGGGTTGCTCTTTCTTTTCTGTATGGCAGGGCTGTGGGGAACGGAGAGCACTGGGTATCAGCTTGTGGGGCTGGGGAGGTCTCTCAGGCACAGAAATAGGCGACAGCGAGGCCCTGACCTCCCAGCAGCTGGTGCCATTGCCACCCAGCAGCTTTTACCACAGCGTACCTCTTCCCCTTTGAAAATGTGTTTGTCCTTTTATTTAGGATGTTTTAGCATTGGTGCTGATCAGATCTGCAGCTGAGTCCGAGCAGATGTCCTATCAGATCTTATCGGCGTGGTTCCCTGTGTCTCGTCGAGCCCTGCGGATCTCACCTCGGACTGTTGTGAGACCAGCCCCACGTACCTGGTGTGACCACGGATGGGCCCAGGCCCTGCCCCGGGTGTGAAATACAGACAGCACTCAGCGGGTCAGTGTCCGAGTTCCAACTTGGATGTTTTTTGTTTATTGTTTTTTTTTTTTTTCTTTGAAGGGAATGCCCAATGAGGGCACTTTGGTCACTTTGCATTGTTCTTATTTCTGCTGCTGAACCCAGGGAAGCTGGGCTAAAGGATGGTTATTTCCCTTAGCTCCTCCGAGAGCCTTGGGCCAGGTTTTCCAGTGTTTCAGTACTGGGAGATGCAAGCAGGGAAAAGCTCACAGACTCTCTGAGTACTGCTTCTGGCTCCTAAAGAGCCATCGGAAGGGGGTTCCCACTGCACAGAGCTGTGTAACCCCATGGTGACAGCTCAGCTTGGCCTGCCGTGATGTGCTTGGGCTCTCAGCTCATTCCAGCTTCCTTCACTGCAATTAATTCCTCCTCCTGGCTTACTCTGCCCTAAAGGAGGGCAGAACAAAGCCTACCATGCGCACATCCAGGCTTTCTTTGTCATTCTCAGTGGCTCCTCCTTGAGCTGTCCTCTCCTTCTTAAAGCAAAGTATTTAGGAGATGGAAGAAGTGACTGACCATTGTCAGCGGGAACCCAGGTGCTCAGCCTGGCTTTCTAACCTGGCAAGTAGCCTTTGAGCAGATCCGAGTGTATCACAGAGGTGGGTCAACAGCATTGCTGCTATGTCAAAACCAGGGGAACAGAAGCTCAGGGCTTGTTTTGCCTGCAGGTACAGAGCCTGGAGGTTAGAGGACGTGGTAAGAGAGCTTTGCACTCTTGCCTTCCAAAAACATGCAGATTAGGAGAAAATTACATTCCCCTTCTATATAACTTTATTGCTTGTGTTAACATTAGTGAGGAGGATTATTGCTTTCAGTTAAAGTCTGCGGGAGCAGGAACTAGCCAAAAGGAAAAAAAAAAAAAAAAAAGAGGTATATTTTAAGGCCACAAAAACTTTGTGATGCTTACAAAGCACTGAACGTGCTGAGAAAAGTCATCACAAAACTCCCAAGCCTCGCCAGCACATCAGTAACTCCTTCTTGCCCTGCGGGGAGTTTTAAAGCCGTCGGGCGAGCCCTGCAGGGCCGCACGGCTCCCCCAGAGCACCGGGGGGGCCCGCGAGCACTGCGCGCCCAGGGACCCGCGCTCGGCGGGGCTGGATGGGGCTGGCCGCGGGGCACCCGGGGGGCGAAGTTCCCCTTCCCGCGGCGGGGCCGCTCCGCTGTCACTT
>VXAA01000406.1:1395258-1420973 GCA_013399115.1 Anseranas semipalmata
GCTGGCCGCCTGCCTCGGATCGTTCGTGCTGGGCGTCTTCTACTTCCAGAGCAGCCTCAAGCCAGGTGGGTGCGCCGCGTGGGTCGGTGCCCTCCGAGGGGGTGCACGCAGGGAGGGACCCGGACCCTCCCCGCCCCCCCTCCCCGCGGGACGGAGCCCGGGGCGGCTGCGGAGCGGGTCCGGGTCCCCGGCGCCGCGCCCGGTCCCTCGTTGGGGACGGGGTCGCCCCGGTGTCGGGGGAGCCGGGCTCGCCCCGAGGGGCCGACCCGCTGCGGGGGTGACTTTGGGTCAGCCGGCGAACTTGCGCGTTTCTCGGCTCAACCCGTTGAACTTCGCTGTTGTGGGCGCTTGCGGTGCGTGGGCAGCTTACCGGCGCAGTGCCGCTGCGATGAAATCCGTGTTTCGTCTTAAAGCGAGCTTCTGGAGGGGACTGTCCCGCTCGGAGAGGTCAAGGCATGAAGCTGCGTACAGCTCCGTGCAATCCCTCCGAGGCTGTGCTGGGGCCAGGACAGGCAGAGGAGCCGCTCCGTTCCGCAAGTGCCCGCTTCACACCCGCAGCCACCAAAAGTCCTGGGGAATCTGGCTGAACTGCTCAAGGGGCTTCCTTAGTGTGTGCTCTTAGAAATATCATCCCCGTTGGGAAACAATTCAGTTATAACAGAACTAGAATATAAACTGTTTTGTACTGGAAGGGTAATTATTTCCCTGCCTGCTTTCTGCTCTTTTGGGGAAATTAGCTCCTCTTTCCTAAGAGACGTTATTGGGTAATTCCTGTAGTTTTAACAATGCACTAATGTTTTCTGATTACAGCAGCGATCCATCAATGGGGCCTTTAAAGTTAGGTCTTGAAATTCAGAAGACTGATTTGACGGAAATGTTAGTGGAATTTTATCAGTGTGGACTAAATGAAATGCAATTTTCCTTTTAAAGGGGCTGCTCCATCACTTTAATGTGTTTTTTCCTAAAAATAAAAAATGCTTAACTTGTTTGCTGGATAAGATTGAAGAGGAGTTAGGTTTCAGCAAGCATTTGCTGTTTCTAGAATAGCTTGTGAAGTTTATCAAATGAATTCAGTAATCCCAGAGGACCACGCTCAGTATTCTATTCCTCAGTAACTTTTTTTAAAGAAACAGTCTGTGCCATCTTATTTTAAGATTGGGAATGTTCAGTAAAAAGTGCAGCACACATCGGTTCAAATCTCCACGGCTCCTAACAGAGAGGGGACTGTGTTTTACGTTGGATTCACTTTCTAGTATCTGACTGGAAAATGTGGCTCTTCTAGGAGTCTGGCTTTCAAAAGGAGACTTCTGCGTGTCTGAGTCAGCAGAACTTTCTGTGCTTACTTGACTTTAATGCCTTTTGCATGATCTCAGCACAGCTTCGTACAGAGTTCCCACCAGGTCAGAGCAAAACAGGTGACAGTAGGGGCAATGGCATCTCCTGACGGGTTTGGGGGATTTTGTGTCTGGAATGCTCCCTTCAGAGGTGCTGGCTGCAGCCTGGTCAGCTCAGGCTTTGGGAAGTGCACTTAGTAGGCTGCAAATCGATTTCCTTGCTATGGCACAAGAGTCATTTTTAAGGGTCCTGTTGGTGGTGATGGGAATGGCGCACGTATCCAGAACTGGTGTAAACTAGCAGTGTTTGACTCATCGGAGGCCGTTTGCAAGGATGGTGAACACCGTCTGCAGACTGGCCTCTTAAGGTTCACAAAAGAGGTGAATTAAAGTGATATTCGTGTTCTCTAAAAACTGGTTATTTTCTAGCCACGTAGCTGTCTCCCGGAGTCCAGCCTTCATTTTTATGCCATTTCTTTCCCTTGTTATTTTTCGGATTACAGTGTTTTCTCTCTTTAGTTCAGTGAAAAATTCACACTAGCAGAGGAAAGGTCGTTACCAAATACTGAAAAGACACAAGCTAAAAATTGCTTCTTTTTCTTTTAGCCCAAGGGAAAGTAAACCGAGGCCAATTACTTGAATTTTAGAAGTTGCTAGTTACAATAATAAGTAAACAATTTGCAGGCAAAAATGTCATCTTTAAAGTGATGGTTGCCTCGAGGTTGTTTGGAGTTCTAGTTGCCTGGTGTCATTTGGTTTCTGTATAATAATGAAGAAAAATGCTAGAAAAGGCAGCAATGCTTTGAGTTCCCCTCTGGAGCAGTCAGATCCTTTTCTCCATCTTTTGCAGGATTCAGCAGGTTGCCTTTCCTGGGCCACCCACAGTCCATTACATGTAACGTGCTGAATTAATCCTTGCTAACAGCATAAAGAGATTGAACCATCCTGCAACCAGGACAAGGCACACGACATGGGAGCGAAGATGACATAAACAGAAACCTTTATGTTGGGGAAATGCTAAGGGCTCATTTTGGGGAGCAGGAATTAACTCCATTTGCACTTCCCACTTTTAATTCCATCCCCGCAGTTGTGTGCGTGGAGCGGTTTGCACTGAATCAGTGGCTGTGCTGAAATAAGGGTTTCTTGTTCTGCACTAGGAACACCCACACACCAGCGCGTGCTGAAATAACTCTGCTCCTAAATAGTCGCTGAGCTAGTTATTTTGGTGCTGGGCTGTTTGCACTGAAGTCAGTGGCAGAGTCCCTAGTTGTACTTCCTGGAGGCAGCACATGGTCTGTCCCCTGGTCACTTTGGGTCGGCGATGACCTGTCTGTCCTGTTGGCCTTCAGCTGTTGCACTCCAGACTCACAGACATGACCAAGGGCAGAATATCTGCATTGCAGGAAAGTGTTAAACTGGTGCCGAGCACGCTGTCAGGTGGAGTTTACAAATGCTGCCACAATGGGTAGTTATGGGGTTTGACCGCAGCAGTCATCTTCTGGCATCTCCAGGCCCTCCTGCATGTGGACCGATGGTGTGGGCAGCTCTGCACCGGGGCAAACCTCATGCAGTCTCAGCTTGGTGCCAGGAGCACCATGGTCCCTCAGAGGGACTTGGTTGTGCTGGTGTCAGCCCACAGCCATCCAGGAGATTGCCATCCCTCTTCTGAGTCGACCTTCCTCTGCTGTCTTCTCCAGGGACAGTGCATCGTTAGCAGCAGCTATGCTGACTTCTGCATGCTGCGTGTTTTCTGCACAGAGAAGGTGGTAACAAGTAGTGGGGATCTCCGGCCATTGTTTCATCTAACTCCAGTCATGGCATGTCTAGACCGGCACGGCGGTCAGTGCTGGAGGCTGCTGATCCTTGTCTGCATCAAAGCTTTTGTCACCGCTGGTCTCAGGGAACTGCACTGATTTTACAGCAGTGGGGGAAGTGGGGATGGCTATGCTGGTACGGGTGGGGGTAGAGAGAAGGGGAAATACCCGAAGGAGGCAGAGGGAGGTGAGTGGCAGATGGCAAGGCCCTGCACTCATCTGCATCCTCAGTTTCTGCAGACCTTAATTAAACGTGCTGTGCAGCCACCCCAGTGGTAGGTCTTCTGGGGAAACCATGGGTAGGCAAATTGTGCCAACATCCAGAGAGATGGCAGCTTTCAAGCTGCTAGTGAGGGGCCAGAGGATGTGTGCACAAACTTGCAGTCTCCTAAGCAGTTAGTAAGCAGCTCCTCCATCCCAAAATAATGTATTTCCTAGTGAGAGCTGATTGGGTGCTATATGAAGCATTTTACACAACCCTCCTCCTCTCAAGGCTTCCATCTCCTGTGGCCGGTGTTATTTAAGTAAAAGTCCCTTTGCAGCCCAGGGGACAATCCCAGCAGTGTTTGGAGGAAGAGGCGAGGAGGGAGGCTGAGATCATTCAGCCTGACCCCAGGAGACCCCTGTATAAGAGCACCAGCTATTCTGTTCTTACCCGGTCCTTGGTCTGCCAAGTCCAGCGGCTTGTGTGTGCTGGAGGTGATGGGGGGACGTAGCAGGCAGACCTTGCACAGCAGCAGCCTGCAGGATGGGGAATGCTCTGCTTCCTGTTGCTTCTAGCTTGTTCCACTGCTGAATCACCTTCTCCAGTAAGAAAGAAGGAAAAAAACTCTACCTCAAAATGTTGCTTTATTTCTTCTCGGGTTCTGTCCAACTGCAGCATCAAGCTGTTGTTTTAGCAGCACTTGCTTAATGCTGGCTTCTGCACTCCTTGTTCTTTCACGTCCTGCTCTCAGCATGAGTTGTTGGACTTCCATGGGGCTTTGTAAGGTAGGCTTACTCAGCTTCTGAGCTGAGTTATAGGATGGGCAGCAGTGCCAGAAGCCACACCACCGGCACGGAGCACATCTCACAGGTAGAAAACTGCACCTCACCGTTCTGGTATGGTTAGCAGCCCTCTGACGTGCCATGGTGGATATGGAAGATCCTCATTGCCACCATCCCGGCCAGCTTTGGGATGGTTTCTGTTGCCCACCCCAGCATCTCCCAGCACCCACAGGTCCTGGAGAAGCTCCTGCGTTCCCAGGGAAGGGGCTCAGGTTGTGGGGGCTGAGGCACCAACTAAACATCGCAGGTTGCTCCTGCCAAATGGTGGCATTAGCAGTGGGACATGAAATAGCACCAAAGTCAGGAGCACTGGGAGCTGGGGATGCTTGAGCCCCTTCAGCTCTCCCTGATGCGGAGCTACCAGCCCAGGCATCGCCCACCCCACAAGCAGTGAGCTGGGCTTTGGTTGTGTCAGCCCAGCCCAGCTTTTCTGAACTGACTGCTGAATGGCTTTTTTGGGTCATCAACTCAAGGTTCCTTAAAAGGTATCTAGTTTTAACACTCGCTGATTTCTGCCTCTGAGATTCGGGCCTTCTGATCTTTCCAGATCTGGCCTTTCAAGTTTTCTGAGCTATGCATCCAAGATCAGTGCTTGCTCGTGCGAGCTGTCAGTCAGTTCTGTCCTTGTGCCTACAGATTTGTCCCTTCAGGGCACAGATTACAGGCGATTTAGCTGGGGTCCTGCAGAGCGCTGGTCCCTGAGCCTACAAGTGTACCTAGCCTGAACGGAGCCACTTAAACACTTAAAAATTAGCAGACCTTTTCAAACCAGGGATTTTTTTAGAACAGGAAAGAGCCTATTTCAGACCTCAGTTCCTCCCCATTGTTTAAAGGTATTTTCAGGCTGAAATTCAGGCACAGCCAAAGCCGAGGGCAGGTCCCCACTGACCCGGCAGGCACGGGAGCCCTCCCGATAACAGGGCTGCGCGGCCTTCGTGCTGCCTAACACTGCAAGCGCGGGCAGGGATGTGAAATCTAAGAAGACCTCTGAGATCGTGTTGTTTTTTCTGCTGTGTTTTTGTTTTGTTTGCTTTTGTCGTGGGGCAGTTTTGCCGGGCTCGGGTTCCTGTGAATTCCAAGAGGCAGCCGCTGCCCTGGCAGCCGGCGCATGGACCCAGTGCTCAAAGTGCAGGGTGTTTGTCAGCGGTGGCATTGGGCAATGCGGGCTGGAAGGTCCCCAGGTCTGCTGCGTTTGAAGATGTGAAATGCCATAGCCGTGACCCCTCATGGTGGAAAAATCAGCCCCGTCCAGTGCTGGAAGCAGAGCAGTAATGAAGTCCATCTGCTCCTGAGGGCCAGGCCTTCCACAAGGAATGCTTTTTCCAGTCCTTCTTGGCTCCATACAGTTTCCTGAGAATCTCTGATATGTGCGAGAGGTTTGGGAGGGGGAAGGAGGGGGCTCGGCGTGCCGGGAGTTAACTCTGTGCCTGCAGGAGAGGTTCACACCTCGGCGGCTCTCCATTGCTGGCCCTGCATCCCGCTGGCATCCCGGCCCCACTGCTGCTCTCTGGGAGCACACTGCGCCTGCGCTTTCTGCTTTGTTCCCGCTCCCAAAGACCCAAGGCTCCAATTGATCCTGCAAAAAAGGGCTCCACAAAAGCAGCTTCTGGGAGCGGGAGGACCCTGCTCTGCGTTGGTTGCGGGTGGGACCTTCTGGTGATCCTCGGTCGGGTCTGAGGTGGGAGGTGAGCGCTCAACACGGTGGCCGGGGCGGCCAGAACGGGTGCAGGGAAGTGAAAGGTGCTAAGCCGGCACCTGGGGAGCCCCAGCCCTGCAGGGAGCGGCTCTCCTGGGGTGCTGGGTCTTGTTGCATGCTGGATTTTCTTTCTTTCGCTGCTTCCTGACAGCGGCTGAATGGAGAGCATGACAGGCCCTCCATCTTAATCCCAGTGCAAACACAGCTGGCTTTCCCAGGACTCGCTAGAAGCCAAGAAACTACAAAGGCATTAGGTGCTTAACTCCCCTTACTCCCCCTCGGAGCTGAGTACCCAAAGAAGAGCTTAGCTCCCCAAATACCTCTGGGGGGCCAAGCAGGGGATGTTTCACATCCAGGCTTTGAGACACAGCTGGGCAAATGCCCAGAACTTCCCCTGTTAATGGGCTATTAGAGGTCTGGGAGGGAGGGAACATCTCATAGAGTAGTTCTGGTGGCCTAAAAGGCCCGGGGTGAACATCGTCATGCCTAGGTCCTGCCTTCACATGCACCCCACACATGGTGCTGCCCTGTGCAGATGTCTCCCTTCCTAGATGCTCACCTCGAGATGCTGGGGTCCTTGCTTCAGTGCTGGCTATCAAGGTTTATTCCGACCAGCCCAGTTTTTCTCTCTGCTGCAGGTTTGCACTCCCTGTAATTCCAGTCAATTATCCAGTAAAATCAGTTGTAGAGCTCTGATAAACAGGCATCAACCCCCAGATGTCCCCTCTGCAGCCCTGTTCTCCTTTTCCCAATTGCCTTTGTCCCCCCTGGGAAGCCAAAATCTCAGTCTAAATCAAAGCCCAATGTGGGCAAAGGTGGGAATAAAGAGTGACTGAGTGGCCACCACTCAGATAAACTCCTCTTTCTGCATGTTCTTCATGGAGATCTCCCAGCGTAGGAGGTAGCACTGTGGCATGTGGTTTAGTTTTGTTTCTCTAATAGTTGTAACGAGCCAGGGAGCAAAGCTAATGCTATGTTTATTGTGTTGGAAGGAGAGCGTGATGCTCTGAGAGAGCACGCAGCCTGTTTGAGAACAGGGAAGGGAAGGGGAGCCAAAGGACATGGTGTGGGAAGAGGTTTTGTGTGCTTCAGATCCTGTGCAGGAGCGATACCCAACCTTCATGGTGCCAAGTGCACGGTAAGCCCCGTGCTGTGCGGAGGCTCAGAGTGCCAGCCAGCGGGGCCTTCAGCGGCACTGGGACATCTATGGACTTTGCAGGCGGCAGCACTGTTGGTTTCAGCAGCCACCAGTGCCTGGTCCCCAAGCCAAGGAGACCTCGTAGCCAGATGAACCTGCTCACGCCACCATTTGACAGCCTCAAAATCTTTGCTCCCCTCTCGCTGGGCTGGCGCTGGCAGAGCCCGGCGTTGCCCTGAAGTGTGCTTTCAAGTGATGTTGTTCGGCCGACGGCCTGAGCCCCGCAGACAGGACAGTGATTGCAAAAAGCAAACACACCACACTGCCTCGTGCACACACGCTCCCCTGCAGTTGGCAAATAGATCTCAGTGCCAGCGCCGGGCATCACTGTGACTCGCCCTGGGCAGCTGCCTAAAATATGGCCTTTTACAGTGAAAAGCTGGGGAAAGGCTGCGCGAGGGCAGGTGTGGGGTCTGGACCCCGGCCACGCCATCAGAGATCTGGCTTGAAGTTGCTGCTGTCTTGCTGACCCATGCAGCCTGGCAGGACGTGGATCTGGGGACATCTTTATGCTGGTTTGCTGGGGGGCGAGTTAGTATGAGGGAAACAGCTCTACCAAGCAGGTTTTGTTTTCACTAGGCCTTTTGCAGCAGCTCGTACTGGGGCAGCCGGGTGAATAGGCTTACTGAAGCTCCCTGCCTTGTAGCCCTTTCCAGCTCCAGACTTACGAAGGCTCAGAGACAAAAATCTGCAGAAGTTTGAATTTTGTTTGTAGATAGATCAGATCTTCCTCGCCTCGGGGAAGGAATTTAAACTCTGCTCAACTCACACAAATCCATGTCCCTTGAGCTTGCTGCGATGCCCTGAGCAGACTTTGCTGAGCTGTCCCGGGGCCAGCCTTCCCTGGGCTGTGGGGCATGGAGGTGCCCGGGGGGAGCTGCGGCAGCAGGGCGGAGGAAGGGGCCGGCTGGTCTGGCTGCTCCTGCTTTTCCTCTTGAGCCCCAGGGCTCTTCGTATTTGGGTAAACTCTGATTAGATGATAAAACAGTTGACAATTTTTGGGCAGGGAGCAATGAGAACTTGTCTGGGAAGAGATGGGAGTTGGTATTTCCTGGGAGAAGAAAGCAGTTCCTCTCCCAGCCGGTTGCTGCTGCTGCAGGTCTGACGCCCTCATTCAGCAGCTGCATCCGCAGCGGAGGTGGCTCAGCACCATCTCCCCATACAGGAAAGCACAGCCGCACAGCCCACATCCCTCAGCAGCTCCGTGCTGAGGTGAAAATCACCGTTCAGTATTTAAAATGGCCAAGGGCCTGGTTTTGAGGGTGTGAATGCATGTGGGCTCAGTGTCTGCCTACTTGTGCTGTCCCAGTTGCAGGCTCCGGTCCTTTTCCATGCAGCATCAAGAACTTCCTACACCTACAGCTCTACAGCCATTCCCACCACTGCAGAGAGCCCAGCCTGGCTCCTTCAGACCCTGTTTGCCTCCCTCTTTCCCCTGCTTTCCTTCCACATTATCAACTACTGTCCGCGATGCCCTGGGGCAATGAAGGAGAAATGCATTCAGCGTTCCCTGCGGCACTGCTCGGCTGTTACCGAGCCCCCGGGGCGGGTGTCACGTTGTGAAGCTGTTTCCGCAGCTGGGAGATGCTGCAAACCACACTGCCCCGGTCCCGAGGCGGGTGTCGTGCTGGGACGGGTGTGTTACGTGACCACGTACACAAACCGCGGCTGAGCACAGGTGCTGACAGCCGTGCTGAAGAAGCACCCGATGCTGATGAGACCCAGCTTTTTCAGAACGGGACTTAACTTTCAGAGAGTCCCTTGGAGCATTATCCAGCTGGACTTGAAGCTGCTTTCTGCCCAAAAAGTCTCTTTTGAAGGTTGCACTGTCTGCAGAGGCTGAAGTGGCAGATAAGCCACTTGGGCAGATGCTGGCAGCTCTCCCCGTGGTGTGTGCATGGTGGTGATGTTCTGTCGGAAGTCTGGGACTTGCACGGCTGTGCACGGGGCATGTCATGACACATGGGTCCCATCCCATCCCATGTCACCTCTGTGGCACGGAGGGACACCCAGGCCACAAGTCCTGGTGTCACAACAGTGCTCACAGCTTATTCTTCTCTTTGGAAGTGCAGCAGCAGTGGGCTGGAGCTGTCCCTGGAGCGGTGTCTCCAGGAGCACTGCTTTCCGCGGGGATTTGCAGCCTCATTGCTAATGTGAAACCTGATCCAACCCTGCTCTCCGGCCAGATGTTGCTTCGCTGCCATGGATTACTGACCTTGCAGGAAGGAGGGCAGTGTTGACATGAGGTTCAAAGGTGATGTTTGTTTGGAGCCGCTGGGCGTGGGTATCTCTGGGGCTCCAGAGGGCTTCCTTCAAGGCAGGGACCTGGGAAATTAGCACAAACTAATTGGAGGTCAGAAGCTCTTCAGCAGTTCCCCATCCGCGTTCCTGTCATGATGCCCTGCAGGCGTGCAGCTCTGCCCTCTCCCTTGGCCATGGGGAGCAGATCTGCTTGGTCACATTTCTCCATGGCAGGGGAAGGTGGCAAGTTCAGTCCTGCAAACATCTGCAGAGCTGGGCCGTTCCTTTTGGCAAGGGAGCAGTGGTAGCGTATTCACATCTGGGTCATTTCCAAGTTTACTCCTGGCAGCACTGAAGAGATTGATTTCCCTTTAGCTTAATAGGACCAGCAGATGCAGGCACCGTGAGGCTGAAACAAGGCTGACTTGACTCCGGTGGAGTTTTTGCTTCAGTTGCCCATGAGCAGCCACAGCTGGGTGGGTGTAGGTGCAAGGTTCCCTTCCTCCTGAGGTCTCCATTAGACCTTGTTCATCCCCTGCATAAAGGAAAGAGATGTCTCCAGAGAACCTGCTGCTAACAGCCATTCTCGTGGCTTGACTGGCAATGGGGAAACAGATCCACCACCCCCAGACAGCGATGATGAAGCTGTTGTATCTCAGTGCTGCAGTGACGCTGGAAATGTTTGCATCCTCTATTAAATAGGCTGGCTCTTTGGTGGCTTCAGGCAATGCCCACTACTAAATGCAGCAGAAATAGGCACAAGGAGCTTCTCATCACAGGATGCGATGAGGATGTGAGCTTCTCATCACATCCACTTGTGGCAGTGATTTTCACAGGTCAGCATCCCACTGTCATTTCGGAAGGCACTCACAGGGCACAGATGCTCAGCTGTTTCTGCCGAGGGTGCAGAGCAAAGCCGGGGCGGGAGTGGTCGTGCACAAGGTGGTGCAATGGGAAGCATTTGCTGAGTGCGCATTTTTTCCAAGTGCTTGTTGAGCTTTTCATCAATTCCAGATGCGTGGAGCTAAGACATCTTGAAACACATTCAGCAGGCAAGTTGCTGAGCCATACGACGTTAGAGAGGCTTCATTTTTTCTTGTTTGCATGTAGGAAGCCTGTGTGCAGAGGGCATAAACAGCGTCTGCCTGAACCAGACGTACCTGCGGGCAGGTTTTCAGCAAGTCCAGCCTGGCCCAGGGCACCCTGCACCCAGTCCCCTGCCAGCTGACAGCCAGCCCCTGCGCATCCCGGCAGGGATCTCTGCCTTGGCACTGCTAGCGAAAGCCCTGCTGCTGCAATTCCTGCCGAGCAGCGGCCTGGAAAGGGGCTTTATTGACAAGGAATGGAAAAGCTGGCAGTTCAGGCTTGCATCATATGTGCAAGCAGCCAGCCGGGGCCAGGAGAGCGACAGGCATAATGGGGAAGAGAAATTGCTCTTGGAAAGCTTCTAGCTTGGCTTGTAGGGGGAATTAACCATTCGAAAACAGAGGCTCGCATGGTGCTTATTCACGGATATTTTATTTGCACACAGAGGCCATATTCCTCCTGGATGCTGTTAATTTTGTTTCCTATCAAGATGTCAATTGCATTCCTTGTGACTGTAGAGAGCTAGGCACATCGCCCCGGTGAAATACATCCCAGTGCCTCCAGTGCCCATGATCCTCCTACTGAACCTAGCTGACATCTGCCTCAGCCTGGTTCCAGGTGACCTGAGCCTCCTGCCACCACCGAGGGGACACGGGGTTCAGGAGGAACCACTGAATGGGACAGAGCATCCAGACCAGCTGCTGTGGGCTCTGGTCCTGCTCTGAGCCCTGGTGACAACGCATTTGGCAGGTTGCTTGAAGCTGTTGGATTCTTCCTTTCCTTCTCTGCATGATTTATTGTGAGCTAATCCTATAGCTGTCACCCTTTTCCATCACTTGATTAGCATTTCCCTGGCTGATCCTTGACTCAGGTCGACTAAATCGGAATAAGAAAGCCTTCCTTGAAAAACAGAGCTTGAGACATCACTGTCTCCAAAAAGGAGAGAGCCACACAGCTGAGTGCCAGCTGTGCCAGCCCCAGTGCCTGAGTACAGCTGGTGATGCTGTGGTGATCCAAGAGGTACCATCAGTGAGAAATGAAGGAAAATTACCTTCAGAAACATAAAGGCAAAGTAATCTGCACAAGAGAGCAAGAGTCAAGGGAGGAAAGCACTTTCATGAGGCTTTATAGAAACCAAGGAGCTTCTGTACACAGTTCTAGTATCTTCTTCCTAACAGCAATGCAAGCTAAACCTCTCAGGGTCTTGAGCATCGAGAGTAATGCTCAGGTGTTTATAAAGCACCTCTGGCAGCCAGGTCTCTGAATCACAGACAGCTCTGGAACCAGCGACTGCTGGGCCCCTTACTGGCTGCGGCATGGCCAGCACTGCCCAAACAGGAGGCATCTGGCTGAAGCCTGGACAGACCGGGGCTTTCAGGAGTCACCTCCAGGCAGTTGTTAAAGGCTGGGCAGTCTCCTCTTAGGGGAAAAAAAGGTGAAAAATAAAATTAGAGGATAATCATTCTCCTGCCCAGCATGTGTGACATGCAATAGAAGTCTTCCTGCACAGGAAGGTTCAGGCCCAATCTCATTTCAGGAATTTAATGTTCTTTTTGTAGCAGCTTAAAAAATATCAGCATCTGATGACACCCCCTCAAGTCTCCCCGCCGCCTTTGTGGCTGCTGCCTGAGCAGCCACGTCTAGCATATGGATGACAGCGTTGGCTGCAAACCCATTAATGCTGAATCGTGTCTCAGCTCCAGTGCTAACTGCGGCGTGCTGAACTCGCACTGAAAATACGAAGTTCTGGGGGCGGGCTGTGTCGCCCAGGCACGCGAAGCGAAACAGGCTCATTGTGTCCTTCGACATGCGCGTGCTGCAGCAGCTGCTGGGATCGGCTGCGCCGGGGGGACAGCGGGGCCGTGCACGGGGTCCTGCTCGCGTCGCAGGGGCTGGGATGCACGCCTTGGGTGGGGAGCAGCCAGCACCGTGCCTTCTAGGGCCTGTTACGTCTGCAAGAGGAGTAACAGAGATGGGCAGTGGAAATTACATCGTCAGCAGGTGTTTTTCTTATTTTTCTTCAGAGTGCTTCAGCAGAGAACCCTCTTCTTTTAGTGATTTGGAGAAAAATCACAATAGCGCTGAATATTGGACACAGGTCCCTCTGGTTAGGATTGTGCCTCCGGGGCTGTTGAACTCATTGCAAAGCAGCACCATAATTCAGACTCCCTGCTCACTTGACTGGGATGAGGTTTTTGTTTCTCCTCTGATTGTTTTCCACCTTAGCAGCTGGAGACCACAGTCACTGGGGCAAGGGAGAGGGGACACTGGGCAAATGCTTGTCACCCTAATGAACAAAACATCGCACGTACGCCAGGTGACCAGTCCCGACCAGGGACTGCCTGGGTGTCACATCCCATCACCTCCCATCACTGAAAGGTGGCTGAAGGTGACAAGGGGGACAGTCACCAGGAGGCTGCTGCTGCTGGGAGGGGGTCAGGCCAGCTGCAGGGCTGTTCAGGAGGCATGTGCCTTCCTTCCTGGGCAAAGTGGCATCACCTCCCCTACAATGGTTGCTACAGCATTTTGGAGGCTGGGCTGAGGCATTTTCCTATGAAAGTCAATGTGTCTGTGTTGAGCTGGCTCCGGACGGAGAAACCTGAAGTCTGGTGGCACTTAGTGCTGGTGGCGCTTCGCCCGTGGGCCCCAGGACAGGGTCCCAGGCAGCAGACAACTGCATGTGGACATCAGGGATCACAGGCACAGGTGGAGGCAGGCGTGCTTGGGCTCTTGGGCCTGCTTCAGCTCCCTGAGGCCGTGCGGTTGCACCCCCAGACGGTCACCACCCGCTGCTGCTGCTGGCAGGCCCGGCTGCTCCCTGTCTGGCTGGAACAAGAGCAGGACGTGTGTTCACCGCTGCTCATGGCTTTGCCCATCCACCTCTTTCCATGGAGAATCGCTTAGGACCTTCCTCCCTGTACTGAGTTAACGTTGCCTGGAGGGATCACACCCCCGTGTGCCTCTCCTGCCTTCCAGCCAGCAGGGCATGTCCCTAAAAGAGTTAGTGGTTTTTCCTGTTAAAGGCAGTGCTGTCTGTCAAATTATCCCCTGTAAAACACTTTACAGTGTGTTTCTTGGCTAGAGAGAGGCTGTCATTGGTGCCAGGGAGATGCCAGGTCCCAGCTGGGGCTGCAGTGGGTAAATCCTGCAGACTAGAGCAGGCTGAGCTGCTCCAAACACCTCCTTCCATCTCCTTCCCAAAGGAAGTCATCTTGGCCACCATGCACACCTCATAATGGTGCAATCAGGAGAGCCACAATACCTTCAGGTGTGTGTGTGTATAGGAACTGGGTGACTGGGGGCTGGAAATGCATTTGTCCCATGGGGTGGTAGCAGTGCAGTGTGTGCATTTGGTGAAGGAGGTTGGAAAAAGCTTCTTTCCCTGTTTTATAGGAGGTTTGTACAGGTGGGCAGCCCCCAAGGTGTCCCCAGGAGTGGGAAGCATCACTTCAGGAATCACTGCCCATAGTAACTCCTCTGAGGAACCTGCCTGGGAAGGAGGTACTGGGGCATTTCATCCGCAGAGAGGGGCTGAAGATGGCTGCTGGGGACAGGGAGCCCCATCACCCTTCAAAAGCCTTCTGTGGCTGCTCGGAGTTGACCGTAAGTAGCTTTGCAAAAAAAACAAAGGTGTCATTTGGGGAAAAAAGGGAGGAGAGTGATAGGGGCTAGTGGGACTTCTCCATCAGCTCCATGGGGGTGATGCATGTTTTAGCCAGGTGCTGGGGAAGAGGAAGAGGGTGGACCATTGTGCAGCCTTCATCTGTCCCCTGCACCCTTCCCTCATCTTTCCCTGGAATGATAGTTTATGACAGTGGCTAAAACATCAATTTTAGGTGACCCTGGTGCATCTGGTGCTGCAAAACCTTCACCCTTATGGAAACGTGGGGAGGTTTATTCGCTGGAGCTGATGGGAGAGGAGATTTGTCTTTCACTGCTGCAGCTCATCATGCCTGTTGTATGTGGGCTGTTGTCTGTGTAAACCTCCTCACATGCACGTCCCGTCTTGTCCTGCTCAGGTTTGCCTCCAAGCTCTCTTCCTCCGAGCTGCTTTTATTTGTGGTTTTTCCCTTAGCTGTGTGGGTAACCTCCTTGCAACAAATCTCTGTTCAACCCTCTTGCAGCTTCTAAGTGCTGGGAGGCGAGGGGAGCAGGGGGTTAATTATTTGGTTTGGCTTTTCAAAAGGGCTAGGGGGGATGGTAGAAAATGTGGAGCGGTGGGAAAAAAGCCTGAGCTAAGCTTTCAAGCATCCCCATGCTGCTGGGACTTGGTTCTGTCTGATCCAGCCAAGTTCAAGTCACTCGGTTGGTTTAATTTCTGCTGAATGAAACAGCTTTAAATTAGGACCACATGAATTTCTGCTTGGGGCATCTTCAGAGCTTCTCCTTCTGTGGGGAGTGGTCCTAGGAGGCTGGGCTGCCCTTACTGGCGTGGCTCTGGGCACGATCCTGTACTAGGTTGATTCAGCAGGACCTTGAAATGAGACTATTTTGCACCATCTGAGCCCAAACTCGCAATAATCTGTTGCTCAGCCACACAGCAAGCAGGTCAATGTTTTCAAGCCCACTATGTTGCGTGGGTGCTCTGGGGGAAGTGCCTTATACAAACGCACGGCAGCAGTCCTGTAACTCCCAAGAGAAATGAAAAACCCTTCCTTAAGCCTTCAGATGGACGAGTGGATGAGCTTCAGATTCAGGGTGTGCTTTACCCCCTGTCCCTGCAAGAGCAGCCCCCGCTGCACAGGGAGGGTGCTGGCTCCTTTATCCTCCAGGAAGGTGCCCGAGGCGGGCAAGGGAGGCCCTGGGGCCACGTGATCCCCAGCTCACGATTGGGGGCTCTTTCTCAAAAGACCGTTGTGCATGGGCAGGGCTCCGTGCCCCTCTGCTGCCAAGGCTGGCTGGCACCGCTGGCTCCTGGCACCTGGTGGGCTGAGGAGGCTCGAGCAGCCAGTGCTGCGGAGAACCTGGCTGGGGCTTGGGTTTGTTGTCCTGGGGGGCCTGGGCTTGGTTTTCAGGATTACAGCAGGGTGTAGGTTTGGGGCAGAGGTTGGGGACCTCATGTTGGTACGCAGAGAGACATGCTGCTAAGCACTGTGGCAGCTTGAAAATAGAGCCAGAGTTGTATGGCCCGAACCCAAAGCACCTGGAGGCAGTTCCTGAGCCTGAGAGTTGGTGTGCGGTGCTGGTGGAAGTGGGCACTGAGTGGTTTCAGATGGACTATTGAACTTCCATGTCCATGCTCAGCACCTGGGGGCTGTGGCTCAGCAGGGGACACAGAGGGATGCCATTAAACCACATGGTGGCTTTGTGGGGCACAGGGATGTGACCTGCTGAAGGAGGCAGGACCACAAAGGTGACTCCAATCCAGCCTTTCTAACATGCTGCATTAGCCAAGCTGGGCTGTTGGGGAGGGACTTGCTCCAGGACCCATGCAAGGCTACAACCAGCTACAGATGCTGGGCTCCCCTTGGAGGTCCTGTTCTAATGCTCCCATTGCCCATCCTAGCAGGGAGGGGTGTTAGTTGGGTGCTGGTGCCCACAGCTACGGGGCCTGGGCTCGGGCAGCCCATGCAGATCTTTCAGAGGCTGCATCAGCCATCCGAAACTATTCAGCTCAGTGGCATCCTGCCCCTTGGCTCTGCTATAACGTCTGGAAATGCGCTGCAGCAAGCGAGGGGAAGGTCCTGCTCTCTTGGGCGTGCCGGCTTGTCACCCTGCTGCAGGAAACGGGAGGGGAGCTGGCAGGGAAGGTCTGATGGAGAACGGGTGATTATTCCCATTCCCTAACAAGCGAGCCCAGACAGACGCCTCTGAAATGACAGACGGCCGCCGCCTCAGCAGAGCCATGCGGAGCCAGGCAGCCCGCACCGAGGCCTGGCCCGCAGCACGGAGGGCAGGCTGGCAGGAGCAGGCTGGGTTACGGGCTCTGCCCATGACCACGCTGCGTGGGATGCATCAGGTGGACACCGGTGGCCCACATCCATGTGACCGCCTGTGCAGGAGAGACGCTTGCTTGTCGCCTGCTGATGGGGACAAATGATCGCCCACATCTGCTTTGAGCCTCTGCAAGAGGACTTTGTCGCTCCGCAGAACAAGCCATAACTGGGGAGAAAAGCGCTGTGCAAAAGGAAGCAAAGGCGGGAAGGGCCACGCTGGCACTTCCCAAGCTATGTAGGTTGTGGGTCTGGGTGTCAAAGCGCAGCTCTGGAGGTGTAGGACAACACCCCGCCATATCCTGCAGATCCAGGGATTGGTCTGAGCTGAGACTGATGCAGTGGATGGTGCAGCTTCTGTGTCTGCACGGCCACTCACTCTCCTGTGCATCCTCAGCCAGGTCATTCGCCATCCACCCCAGATTTCCCAACCAATGGCCTCAAATCTTGTGCCCCACATCCGAAGTATTTGGCATGCTCCCTTTTCCCCAGGAGCCATGGGAATGCACATTTTTCCAGTGGTGCCGCAAGACGACGAGAGACAAGGGCCCATGTAACCCGCTGGAGAGATCGTCCATGTGACAGCGGTGTGATGGGGGAACTGGGGTGTGTGGGCTCCTCAGCCTCAGCAGAGAAGATGCTCAAGCAGACTTGAGGTTTTTGGGGTGGTCCAGTGAGCTGCTGAGCTGGTGCTGGGAGCGAAGACATGGATGAAGCCCAGCTGTTACACCTCCTGCTTCTCCTTTCATTTGCAGCTCCCCAGCGGAGGTGGTTGTGTCTGAATTCACAGTGCTGAAGGGTGCATTTAAGCAAGTCAAACACGTGGCTCTGTTAGATTTCTTTTCCTTCCTTCTCTAGTGTTTTAATTCAGCCTCTGTTGTCTATAACCCCAGCTTTTTAGATGCAGTAAAACTGAGTGGTCACAGACAGCCGAGTAGATTGGATTCAGCCTCTTTGCTGAAGCCAAAAACACGTGTTCCCAAAACAAAACCTTCCTGTAAGAATAAAAATTGAAATGGTTTGGGTTTTAATTCCCAGAGGTGCTCCCTTAGTTCTGAATGTGCAGGAGGATGTGGGCACCAGGACTACCACACTTCACAGCTGAATGCAGCACTCACGAAAGCAAAGGGCCGCTTGTTTGGTCATTGTCTCCATCAGTGGTCACTACCTTCAGCATCATCAGGTCAGTGGGTCCGGAGTTTTATCTGGGATTTTGGTGTTTAAGATCGCCATCATTTTGAAGAAAAAAAAAAAAGAAACACAAAACAACAGTCAGCCTTTGTGCTTAGGTGGAAATGGAGCAAATGTGTTCTCCATCAGTACAAGCCCAAGTATAAAAGCAGAGCTTCCAAGAACTAAACTTTGCTTCTTTGCGACCAGCCTTGTTGGCTCCAGTAGCTCTGATCCTTCCAGCCAGGGCTGTTCCTCACGCAGACCGTGGGCCGCTGCCCAGGGGCTCGGCTGCTGCTTCCACGTGCAGTTTCTTGGCCTCTGTGCCCTGGTCCGTCTTCAGACAGCCGAGGTGTCCAGCCGCCAACCAGGCTGTGTGTCCCAGGCTTTGGTATCAAACCAGGAGGGACAACAAAGCTCAAAGTGCTGGATCTACCACTGCTGATGTCAAGCTCTATTTTCATCTTTTCTCTCTTTTTTTTTTTTTTTTCCTCTTGGATGTTAAAATCGAAAATTGGACGGATTCAGCAGTCAGTGGCCGCGGCTAGGATTTGGCTTTGAATGATGCAGTCTCAGTATCCTCTCTTAAATCAGACGGCGGGATCCTCCTGCGTGTCTCCTGGGTGCAGTTATCTGACAGCCAGGAGCCGGTCGCCACGAGGCGGGACCGCGGGGCCGCAGCCAGGCCCACGTCAGCCGCCGCTGCTCCGGCCGATGCCCTCGCTCGTTGAGTCAGGTGCCGGCGGGGGGCCAGAAACAGGAAAGCCTGGGGGGGCTCATTGCTGTGGGCACCAGCGGCCACAAAGAGATCCAGGTCCTAAGTTTTGGCTCTTCCAGTGACTGATACCATGACTTTAAGCAAGTGGTTTTTAGCTGATCCCTTGAAGCCGTAGAGCTCTGGGTGTTGTTTCCCAATGGTGTGAAAAGGGCTGCCCTGAGAGCTCCCTGCAGTACAAACACGCGCCTTTCCCACTCCCCCGCAGGGAGCTGCAGGCTGTAATTAACACCCAGACTGATCATTTCAGGTGGCCAGGCACCACAATTATTTTTTCTCCTTTTTTAGGTTTTGCACAGACACAACAGGAAGCGAAGCTGGGGCTGTGCGACAGAGCGGGGTGATAGTGGCAGGGCCAGGTTTAACTCTTTGGGGCCCCTCGGGTGCGTACTCATGTGCAAGCACGCGTGCTCGCTCCTCACTCCTCCAGGCCGGAGATCGCCACATCTCCAGGTTTCACTCCTCTCCAGCAGTTCGGATTGGAGACCACGAGTGGAGCTTTTGGCTCCTTGTGGCTCCAGGGCCCAACCTGCAAAATCCCTGAAAGCTCATCCTCTACCCCAAAAGGAGCTGCGATTCCTCTCAGCCAGAATTCCACCACTCTGGGGTTTCCAAACCTCCTCCTATTTGCGCAGTTTGGCTCCTGAGCATGTGGGTATCGAGGTGTCCTGCACCTGAAACACTGCCTGTCCCTCTCAGCTGTGCACTCCCAGGGCACCGTCGCATCCCACCCCAGCCCTTGCAGGCTCCCAGGGGACAGCCCGGTCACCTCGCCGCCCTTCTCCGCAGCTCCAGCAGGCCAGAGCTGTCAGTGCTGCAAGTGAAGGTCGACTATGCTGTAGGTAGTAGCATTCATGCTTTTTTTTTTTTTTTTCTCCTGTGGCAAATACCTCACTTGATATGTTTCAGGACTTCATTTGCCTTTTTTATCACCGTCACACTGGCAATTGATAGCCCTGAACTAATGCATCTGGGACCTCCTGCCACTTCCAGCAGCCAAGTAGTAGAAACTGCTAAATTCCAGCATTGTGAAATCAAATTCTGTTGTATTTCTTGCTCCCCTGGTCCAGGACAAAGCTTCAATTTCCCTGTTTGGTGTTTCAGTTTCTCCCTGTGGCAGCCTTTCTCAGTGCTTTGTCCGTCATCAGTATTGTTCTGTTTTTATGTCAAGCTCATTCCTGAAGTATTGATCCCAAAGTCAATCTTAGAGATGTTTTGCTAGAAATCCACCATCTGCCCAACATTTCCCCTTTAAGCACCACTTGCTTTCCAGCTGCTTGTGTCCCTTACAGTTCCCCTTTTAAACTTCTTCTCTGTTTTGAAGTACTTATTTCCTGTGGCATGCCATATCTCATGCTTTACTTGTATCTGGGTGACTATCATCTACCACATAAGCTCAATCTACAGAAACTGCTTATTTTATTGACAGCTCAGGTTGCATGGGTATAAGCTGCACTCAGTAACTGCTGTCTTGCATTTTATTCCCCTTTCCAGTTTTGTACCCATATTTTTAATCATTTTCTTTCCTTCAGACTTTCCTAAAGCTTTGGTAATGCTGATGTCAGACTAGCAGGCTTGTCACTGCCTGAATCCTGCCTCCTAGCCAAAGTCTTAAATTCAGGCACTGGATTTGCTGTTGTGGTCGCCGAGAACCTCCTTCTGTAATTGAGTCTCTGCAGCCAAAGCATCAAATTCCTTCACTAGTGCTTCCAGAAGTCTGGGATGGGCATGATCCAGTCTTTCCCTCACCTCACATATGACTGCCTGTCTTCATAATCAGCTAGTACACCTAAACAGTCACAGCTTTAAAATCCATTCCCTTTTCCAAAGAGAGCTGGCAAGTCATTTGAAGCCCAGATCCTGCTGCGGTATTGATGTCACACCCCTGCAAGAGAATAGCTTTGGTTTTGATGGGCTAGCACAAAAATCTGGGCTGCAGGGGAAGGAGGGAGGGAGCGTGTTGTCTTTCCAAGCTCCGAAGGAAAGACTGAAAGCATTTGTAGCACAGGAGGCTCCAAAATGTGCCTAAGCAGCTTTTTAGGCTCTTCTCATTCATTGATTTCTGGTCAGTGTTACTGCTCTAGCACGGGGTTTTCACTCCCTTTCTCTGCATCACTGCTACTCCCATGCCTCATCTGCAGAGGATGCAAAGGGCAAATGTGGTAGTTCCGTCTGCCTGTCTCATTAAAAACATTTTATATTTGGATGAGGGACATACACCGTCTTCATACTTGTTACCCAAATGGTGATCCAGTGCTTGCTTGGGAGTGACATTTTCTCCCCTTTAGAAACTGGATACACCTTGGCTAACTGACGTCCCTGCTTACGGATGCAATTATGGCAATGCTAAATTTCTGAGGATTACCATTACATGTGGTGGAATCTGGGAACCTCAGTAACAAGCTATAAAGTCAGGAGGCAAGCCAGCATGCAAAGATCTTGGCAGCTCCCCCGTGATGGAAGATCCTGCTGTACTTAGGGCCGTGGTGCCAAAATGCAGCACGAACCATTAATTTGCTCTGATGATACTCCCTCCTCAACACTGTCAGATATTTCAGTATTCCTTGGCCTTCCCAAACTGCTTGGACTCCCAGGAGCATCCCAGGGATGGGTAAGCCAACAGTACAGGGGATGGGGTGGCTGACTCCATCTCAGCATGAATGAGTGGAAGAAGAGGGACATGTAAATCCTGCTCGCAGTCCAGGCTGCAGCCCAAACCTAATGGAAGAAACAGGCACAGACCAAGCCGAGCCTTTCCCCATCTCCCCCTGCACATTCGGTTTCCTCTCCAGCTGTGCAGCTCAGCCAGCTGTGGATCCCCTGGAGCTCGCTCTTCCGAAGGTGGGCCATTGCCTGCTTGGGCTGGGTGGTGAAGGACAGGATGGGGACAGCAGGTATGGGACGGGATGGGGAGACACCCCAGGATGGGATTGCACGCGGTGCGGGGCTGAGCCGTGCACAGTTTGCTTCTCCCCTTGGGACGCTGCGCGCAGTGCAAGCAGATGGCTTCTGGGTGAGGAGACGTCCTGCAGCTGGAGCCGTGTAAAAGCCTGCCGGCGGGCCGGCCGCTTGCTCCGGAGGGTTTGGCGAGCACCCTGGGCAGGGATGGTGTCATCGCTTTGGAGAGCAAAAGCTGTCGAGATGCGGTGTGTGGAGCGCTGGCGCCGTCCCACCGCCAGCTCAGCACTGCCGGGCCCCTCCAGCAGCATGGGAGCAGCCGGCCTGCTTTTTTTTGTATTACTTTTTTTTTTCCCCCCTTTTTTTCTGGAACCCCATACAGCGTGAGTAGGGCAGGGATCCTAGGGGACTTGCTGCTATCTGGAGAAGATGCCTCGTTCACTGCCAGGTCTCTGCTGGGGAAAGGCTGGGGGAAACCCATTCTGTACCGCTTCTGCTGGGGCTGTTGGCAACAGCTGGGTGAGGAGCGAAGTCTGGGGTCAATCCCCAGCCTCAGCAGCACCGGAGCAGTCAGGGTGCAGGTCTGACCTGAGGGGGCTCTGCTTGCTCCCCCCAGAGCTCCTGCCTCCCACGTTGCTTTTACTAAACGCAGGACCAGTGCCTGCACTGCAGGGCGCTTGCAGGCAGCCCGCAGTGGGGTCACGCCATTAACTAACAGGAGTTTGTCGGCCCCAGCCGGGAAAGGGACTGGAGTTTAATGCTCTTTGCTCGCAGCCTGGAGACGCAGTGAGCACAGCTTTCAAGGTTGATCTCGCTCCCTTCCACTTGCAGAAAGCCGAGCTGGAAAATGTGAAATGGGACCTGCTGGCACAAGTGTCCCAGCCCAGGGCTGTGAACGTTGGGTCTTCCGCTTATCTCTCGTTAGCACAGATGCCCTCTCCCCCTCCTGTGGGGTAACTGATACAGGGCGTTGAGGAAGAATCGGCACCATCTCGTTGAGTCACTGTACGGTGCTGCGGGAAGTGTCGCTTCCCATGGACATGCAAGCGAACATGCGCTGGTGACGAAATCTTGTGAGGTCAGCCAGGCATTTCCCCCTAATTACAGCCCGAAGAAGGGGTAATGCTGAGCTTAGACCTGAGTGACTTCGTGTTTTGGAGCAGTTTTTCCGGGATCTGGATTGCAAAAAGCCTCCGTCTTAGCAGCCTTCCTGTTAACAGAAGCGGTCTGTGGGCGATGCCGTGCCCAGCTCTGTGCCTGAGGTTCGGGGTGGCCAGGCCACGCTGCTGGCTGCTTCCTGCCCATGCAGCGCTGGGAAATGGGTCCCCGGGGCTGAGGGAGGGCAGCTGGGGACACCCGGGCCAGCCCCTGGGCTCTCGCAGTTAGGAGCCATTGCCATGCTGGGCGGCGCTTTGGCGAGGTCCTGGTGTGCCCCTCCACTTGCTGCCTTTGTGCTCTAAATTAATCTCGATGGAGATAAGCCAGGGACAATCATTATTATTATTGAAAAGTCCCACACCACATACATTTTGTGCCGGTGGCTGTGGTTTTTAATTTCGTATAAATCAGTCCTTTCTTTTGACTAAAATCCAGCCTGTGAAGACTCTGCAGTCCACTTAACGTGTTGTTAGCATTTGAGAACAGGCCCCAAATTAAACAGATTGGATTTGCTCCATTCAGATTGGGTGAAAGCTAGAAGTGACATTGGAAAAACACTATCTGTGATGGAAAAACAAAAAACAAAAAAACTCATCTTTCCCCATTGCTGAGCATCTTTCCCCAGAGCCAAATGGGTTCTTCTCTGCTTGGGGGACATCACCACATCCCGATACAGCCCCCTCCACCAGGTTGGGCATCTCCAGAGGGGGTACAGGAAGCAGTCCTCAACCCCTCTGATTTTTCTCACTCCTTTTCCAGCTGCAGAAGACGGGGCTATGAGGACGGCCTGGCAGGGGAAGGCCGGTCGCAGTCCGCTCCAGGCCCTGTACGAGAGTGACCAGGTGAGGGGATGGGGCGAGGGAAATGGGGGTGAAAAAGGAGGGGGCGGCGGGGGTTGACCCCTTCTCCCACCCCTCCAGTATGCAGGGCACTGCGCCCAAGGGCCCACACCCAAACCTCTGGCCGTGTCCCAGCGAAAAGACCACGCTGCTCTTGGGGGGTAATTGTTGGTCAAAAACTGCTTATGGCCCTTGCTAGTACTGGGGCAAATGGTTTTGCTGCTGGTGGGCTGAGCATGGCTGGGCAAGCCCATGAGGTTTTGCCATCTGAGGATGTCAAAGCAAACTCTGGGCCATCATGGCAAGGCAAGAGCCATCAGTGCTGCACTTCCTGAGCTAGTCATTGATAGATACTTCTGTGATGATCCCTGTGGGTCCCTTCCAGCTTGGAATATTCTATGGTTCTGTGATTCTCTGTTGGGTGGTATATACATGTATATGTATATATATCTATATATATATATATACACACAGACACACATATGTATGCATATATATATATATGTATATAATCTGGTCCTGACCATGAAGGACATCTCAGTCCTTTCCATCAGCAGCTGAGATACAGGGGCTTGGCATGTCCCTGCCCATGCAGGGCTCTGCTGCAGCCGGAGCCAGATCCCTTTCCATGCTCGACACTTTGTGCTCCAGTCTAGGGTGGTGCTTACATATCTATAAGCAGCCAAATTACATTTGCTCTGGGAAAAATGGCAAATGTGGACTTCCTTGGCCATGATGCCTGCATACTCTAATCCTGCTGGAATGTCCTGGTGTTATTTCCTTAAAAGTAATGCTTAATTTCTCTGGCTTTTAAAGGGGAGGAAATGAAGGGAGCAATTTTGCTCTGAAATAACTGAAAGACATGCACTTATTCCAGTGGGCGGCTGTTGAAAAGTAGTCACATTTATTTGTTTCCATGCCTGCAGACAGTGTCTGTCTGTCTGTCTGTCTATCCATCCCTATAGTTTTGAATTATGCAAGTGTAGGGAAAAACACCTGAAAAAAAAATTACATCATTAAAATGTCTGGGTTTTTCTTAGCACTTGCAAAAAGCATTTCCAATATAAAAAGGTGAAGGGCAGCCTCCAAACAAAACCCAGCAAGAGATATTTCTACCAAAAACTTTGGCTCTGTAGCAAGGTGTACCATGAAAACGCCTCTTCAGCTGTGATCATCACCTCCCTAGATCCATTGTTCCTCATATCCAAGTTGCCAACAATGTAAAAATCATCTCTTGGTGCAGGCAGAGTCCGTTGGCTCATCCCTTGTGGGAGCAGCTTTTTGCCCAGGTGTAAGTGCCACCCTGAAGGTGAGGGCTCTGCTGGATCACACACAGTGTGGGCAGTTTGTCTCAGCATCCCAGCTCCTGGCAGGAGCTTTACAAAGCCCCAGTTACGCAGCGCTGCCTCTCCCACTCTCTGGTGCCTCCCAAAAACCCATCCAGGCCCCCAGGGTGAGGTGAGGGAGCAGCTGAAGCTTGGTGAAGAGTGTCCTTTGGCATGCATAAGCGATGACAGCCGTCAGCAGCAAGGATGTGGCGACCAAGGAGGTGGCCTGCCCTTGCCCTTCATCTTGTGGTGGCCACAAGTGGGACCCCCAGGCTGCAGGGCCAATTGCCGTGGAGCTGTGTGATGCCGGCTGGACTGCCTGCGTGGCCCAGAGTGGAAGCCACCGTTGTCTTGCAACACGGGGGTCATTGCATTGCATTAAAACAGCAGCTCTGCGGGGTGAGAGCCACCCTGGGTTAGAAACGGACGGTGAAACCGTTAGCGGTTGTGGCCAGACGAGGCTTTGGGGAGGTTCCCAGCAGTGGCCCTGGGGCTGAGCGTGAAATCTCCCAACCTTGGTGAGTAAAAGGCAGAGGGAGCAGGCAGGAGGAGGGGGGGACCTTCCTCTTCTGAGTTCCTGGAAATGGTTTACTTCCCCAGATGTTTTATAGACATTTTGGAGTTTCTGATGAAAACCCAGACAGGAAAGGTCACATGCCCAGATCTGCAGGGGGATTTTTGGCTGGGGCAGGGGCTGGGCACTCTGTTCCTGGGAAGCCACCGCAGCAGCTGCTGGGCCTTGACGCAAGAATCAAAAGGGAGAAGTGGAGGGGAAGAAGAAGAAGGACCATTTGTGGACATCCCTGAGCTGTCCTGCCTCAAGGGAGACTGCACCTGGAGCTGAGACATCAGACTGACAGTGTGGAAAAAGAAGTCCCTCAGGAGAAGGGACTCGAAGCCATCAGGAAGGGGCATCCCCACCGCCTCCAGCTCCCCATCTGCTCCCCAGGACCCGACCATCTCTGTTGAAGACCGTTTCCCTCCACCCATCCCTTTGCCTTCCCTTGGCATCACACCTGTGCTGGTTTTTTTGTGTGTGCCATGTTTCTGCCTCTTGGCTGTGGCTCCCAGATGTGCAGCGAGCCCATGGGTGTCAGTGTCGGGCGGTGATGCCCCATCGCAGCCTGGAGCTGGGAGGTGCGCGGGGCCCTGCACCAGCAAAGGGGCTATGCCGTTGTCCCCTGGCGGGTCAGGCCAT